>OY720639.1:42981943-43535174 GCA_963169105.1 Ceriagrion tenellum
ACGAAGTAGCCATGTATTTCTACGCATTACTTATGAGAATTTTGGCCTTAGTAATTCTGTACACAACAGATTTTTCGGGTATATAGGACCCATACCATTCGGTCCGTCTAACAAATCGATTCGTCAAACCAATCGATTCGTCGAACTTATCGCCACGTCTAAACAATCGCAAAACCTCTACATTCCAACATTCGGTTAGATCGGATTTCCAGTCTCCGATACAATCATTGCATTACACAAATATTGTAATTATTATCTCTGGCTTTATAGTTTCGACTGTTCTTCAGTTGATGAATTTCGTTCATGGTTAGTTCTACGCAGCTGTAGAATCTAGAAATTGTATACGTATTGCTGAAAAATATTTTTCAAGTTTTTTTCAGAAAACAAAGCTGTCAAAGTATAACCTTTGCTATCTAGTAAGTTATTTGTATACAATCCGAAGATTCCTGTGATATTGAGTGAAATTTATACATGATGCAGAGATGAAAAATTTGCATCTGATTGCAACTGTAATTTCACCCGATGATGACGCAAACACATCTAAACCTAGGTCGCAGTAAAATTTATTTCTGTGGATAAATGCAAAATTTTCATTTCTGCATTAGTTATTTGTTCCCTTTTTCTTACCCCGATTATTTTCCTTTCGCAGATTTGAGAAATTTGAGGAAATCAAATTAGACTTTTTATTTTTTTTAGATTTCGGACCCCAGAAAAAATATCACTGGATTCGTTCTGCCTTTTGGAAGGTTGTTTGATGGGTTTTCCGCTTAGACTGTTTTTTTTTCTTCTAATTTAAAAGGAATTCGCACGGAATGGAATTTGGCAATCGGATCCTCGTAGATTTAAATGTTCGTCGTGGTTTTATTTTCGTCCTTTTGCTTCCGCTGGATGATTTCCCAGCAGTGCCGCGAATCGGGCCGTCTCCAGCTCGCCTTTTCCTTCCGTGTTGCCGGATTCGAAGGAGGATTTTCGGGTCGTATTCGCTCGAATCCGTTTCGGGCGATGATCGTGAATGTATGACCTGAGTGCGATAAAGAAATTTGGGCCGGAGGGGAAATCAAGTGTGACGGGGACATTACGTGAACCAGGTCAACTATGGCCCTGCAACGTAAGATGGCTACAAGTAGAAGAAAAGAAATGGCGGAAAGATAGGCGAAATATCACCTGGCACGGAAAATATTCCATTACACTAGGTGGTAAAAACGTTCCCCCTCGTTCACTTTGAACTCATGAGCCTGGGGAAATTCCGCGGAAATAGGATAAGAAGAGATTGGGTGAGCGAAGACAAACTGGCACGTATGATAAATGGTTAGAAATATAATATTTAAAAAAAAAAGAATACGTAGATTTATTCTGTTTTAAGCATTATGGATCGGCGTTAACAGCCTACGGGCGTCAAACAAAAGAGGATGGATAAGTTCATGAATGAGTAGGTTGTACATGAATGTGGGTTAGATGCTCCAGTAATGGACTTATATGAAAGGAGTGTGCTTCCTTGGTTTGGCCATGTGGAGAGAATGGATAAGAGTCGATTAACGAAACAGATATATAAGAGTGAAATGAATGGTGCGAGAGGTAGAGGTTGGCCGAGAAAGTTGTGGTTGGATGTGGTTGAGGAAATTCTTAGGAGGAGGAATACTATGAGTCTTAAAAACAGGAGGATGTGTATGAAGCAGTGTATGAGGGTAAATGAAACGAAAGAGGTTTGCAAGGATAGGTCAGTATGGAGGAGATAATTGAAGCAGAGTTAGGTGTACAATTATGTATTCATGAGCGAAACTTTGTGACTGTGCCAACCCCGGAAGGGAACGGCGTGATTGGTATGTATATATTTTTACTGCCTAGGGGCGTCTAAGTCAAAGCAGACATGATAGCGTGCCTTTTCCGGTGCAGTGTCTAAATATGCTACCTATATTGTGGATAGAGTAAACATAAAATCTTCAGGTACAGTTAAATATCTTGGAATTACCTTAACTTCTGATATATCGTAGGGAGCACACGTACAAAACATATACGCCACAGCTTTGAAGAAATTAGGTTTTGTTAAGCGTATAATAGGAAGGTCCTCGGATGAAAAAGTAAAAGAATGATTATACTTTGCTCTGGTTAGACCACACCTCGAATACGCCGCAAGCATTTGGGACCTTGGTCAAATAGATTTAACCAAAAAATATAATAAAATACGAAAAAAAGCTACAAGCTTCGTTAAAAACTTCTACGAGCGAATATATAGCGTTTCACAACTTTTAGAGGGATTAAGGTGGGAGCCCCTGGAGACTCGGAGGCTACACGCTAGGCTTAGGTTGCTTGATAAAATCAGAACTGGTGGGTTTCAGAGCGACACAGAGAATATTATCATGAAGCCTCACTACATTTCTAGACCTGACAGATGTGATAAAATAAGAGAGATACATCGCCGAACAGATATGTACAACAACCCGTTCTTTCCGTGCACAAGAGGCGACCACAATAAAAATTAGCTCCACTGAATACACTCCCATAATACACGTCATCATTTCACTTCCCAAAACCTTATTCCTTGCATCTTTACGCAGCTGGTGTCCTAACACCCCCTGCCACAAGGATTATACGGTGGCTCGGAGGGTAGTTTTTAGATGTAGATGTGGATATGTCATTTTAAAACGTTTTATTCACGTGTTGAATATTATCACAAATAATTAGGTTAATTTTTTTCATCGATTATGTGAGAGAGAAGATGGTCTCTTCATTAAGCGGGCTAGAAAATAATTCATCTTTTTTAACCTCATTGGTCTTGACTAATGACGGTGTATGCTGATTTTTTTCTGCGAAAAATGATCTACCGAACATGGCCTCCGCCCGCGATTTGCTCATAAATTTTATGGACGATGGAATACTTTTTTTCGAATTTATTTCTATTTCAAATTGTCTACTAGTTTCGGGTCCGTGACGTTTCCCCAGCTGATAACGTTGCTGTTTACGGCGTATTAAGTGCGCAACTGATCCATTCTATAAGGTCGTTTGCGCATTTTAATGGCTTTCAACCGAGGGGTATGCAACTCTGAGGAATGGTGTACGCTTGTTGAGAAATGATTGCGAAATAAGCAGAAATGGACCGAAATGGACAGAAATTGACAGAAATGGGCAGAAATGGATGAAAATGGTTAGGAATGGATGGAAATGGTTAGAAATGCTTATAAATGGACAGATATTGTCAGAAATGGGTAGGTATTGACAGGAATTGATAGAAATGGACAAAAATAAATTGAAATGGTTATAAATGCTTAAAAATGGACAGATATTGTCAGAAATGGATAGAAATGGACAGAAATTGATAGAAATGGACAGAAATGGACAGAAATGGACAGAAATTGATGGAAATGGTTAGAAATGCTTAGAAATGGACAGATATTGTCAGAAATGGATAGAAATGGACCGAAATGGATAGAAATGAACAGAAATGGTTAGAAATGGACAGAAATGGATGGAAATGGATAGAAATGCGTAGAAATGGACAGATGTTGTCAGAAATGGATAGAAATGGACAGAAATGATTAGAAATGGACAGAAATGGATGGAAATGGATAGAAATGCGTAGAAATGGACAGATGTTGTCAGGAATGGATAGAAATAGACCGAAATGAACCGAAATAGATAGAAATTGATGGAAATGGTTATAAATGCTTAGAAATGGACAGATATTGTCAGAAATGGATATAAATGGACATAAAAATGATATAAATGGACAGAAATGGTCGGAAATGGACAGAAATGGATGAAAATTGTTAGAAATGCTTAGAAATGGACAGATGTTGTCAGAAATGGATAGATATAGACCAAAATGGATAGAAAGGGACAGAAATGGATGGAAATGGTTTGAAATGCTTAGAAATGGACAGATATTGTCAGAAATGGATAGAAATGGACAGAAATTGATATAAATGAACAGAAATGGTTCGAAATAGATAGAAACGGCTGAAATGGACGAGCGGTGTACACTTGTTTTTGAAGTTGCGTACCCCTCGCTTTCCAAATTCACCCGTTCTGTCTTACCGTATATTATTCGTATACTGTTCATATTTATCCACTATTATCTATGCTTTTTCGACATGGAATTTCGAATTCAATCATAAAAAAATATATGAGCCCACAACCCTGTAATTCATCAAATCACGCATAATGTTTTTGTATGAGATTCCTTTTGAAAAATACCGGTACAGGAGTGCTAATTACGTGTTTGTGCATCTTGCAGGAAAATCGACGACGCGTACGGCGCCGTCAGCAACGCTCAGCTCAACGTCTTGTGCAAGGAGAGTCGCTTCCACGACGTTCGACTCTTCGGGACCGCGGCGTCGAAAAATGGAAGGAAACAAACTTTCGTCGTTGGTCTATTCGGCCAAAGGAGTGCGCTGAAAGCATTGTTGCGACACATGAAAAAGTTGTGATTTGTTAACCCGTCGCGCAATCTAGATATCAATGTCTTTGTTTCCTGCTCACGAGGAAAAATTGGTTATGAGAAAAACAACAATCTTGAACGTTTAAAAAAGTGGTATTATATTTGAGCAAAGTAAAATTCTGCATTTCCGATTAATGGGGAAGAAGTTCTTCGTTCTATCAATCATAATGGTCTCATATATTTCGAACTCTCTAATCCTTGCTTTGGAATTTATATGTGTTATTCAAATTTTACGCATGGAAATAAAGTACATATGTTAAATCCAAATGAGTGGATTGATTCTTTCTATGCCCGTAAGTACACGGATGTTTTGCATCCACATGATTAGTATTTGGGCGTTGGCTGTGCTCAGATTTGAGATGTAGCGAATGAGTCAAAGTTTATTGTAATTATTTTGTAGATGTGTTAGTTTTGAGCCGCAGCACAGTGATCCGAAATCGGAAAAAGCCGGACAATATATACAATTGTCGGCCCCGGTGGCGGCGGGGTAAAGTCCCCGCCTGCTAACCCGAGGGGTTAGCAGGCGGGTCGCGGGTTCGAGTCCCGCCTGGGTAGAAAATTATCTGCCCAGGACATGGGTGTTTGTGAAATGAGTTATATGGAAGAGAGGACTGTATTGGCCTAATATCGCTCATATAAATAAAGACGACATTATTATTAAAGACGACAATAGTCCAAAATGGCTTTTTTTGAGATAGAGACTTAAAACTTATCGCAAATACTCATAAATGATTACCGATTATAGATTTATATGACATTTTACATAAATACGACCCGTTACTGAGATACAGTAGCCCAAACATGACCAATTTTTCGAAAACCAGCGCGATCTCGTTTTTCTTCGAAAATCTTTTAATTTAAGCAGGTGGTGTTGCGTTGGTATGATTTTTATGGAATAAAACGAGATCGCGCGTGTTTTCGAAAAATTGGTCATGTTTGGGCTACTGTATCTCAGTAACGGGTCGTATTTATGTAAAATGGCATATAAATCTATAATCGGTAATCATTTATGAGTATTTGCGATAAGTTTCAAGTCTCTATCTCAAAAAAAGCCAATTTGGACTTTTGTCCGGCTATTTCCGATTTCGGACCACTGCGCGCAGGGTGGTCGATTTTTGAAATTTCACGTACAGAGTTGCAGATGACCGAGATCTGGCAACACCTGATTTATGCGTAAAGAATTAGAAGTCGAGCAAGAGCGAGATGGCCAAAGAATGGTGGAAGTCTGGTGGCGGACTGGTTAGTGTGATTACGCTGGAGCATATGCATCGAGGGCTCGATCCCCGCTCGATTGCTTTTGACTCTCGAGGTTTACGATATGAGTTTAGCCTGTTTTTTATAGTATTTCAAAGCTTAAGGTTATGCATTGTGAGTAGAATTAGAAGTCTCAATGTGTTCGATTTATAGGCGTTAAAAACGAGGAAATTCGACTTTTTGCAAACTATTTATTTAAAGAAAGGCAATCAGCGGTTTGAATACTTTTTTTTAAACTTTCGATTTGCTTTGAAAAGACCTTAGAATTTGAATGAGAAATGTGCGTTTGTAAAATTCAGACGCGGGCTTAACTGCCGCCGAAGGTGACAGCTTAAGCTATTGTGTCCATGACATTGTACTGAGTCGCGAGCATCGGGCATTTTTGATTAGAATGAAGCTTTAATGTAACTGCAGCCTTTCAATGGAAACGTCTTTCGATATTTTGTTTTGATATTCACGCCAGATATAACATTCCCAACGTTCAATAACATGATGTTAGCAACACGTATGAATTTAAGGTGGTTGAAGAGTGAATCGTGAGTCGTTGAGTGCATATTATAATAAATTTTCATGTAAGGCGGAAAGAAATTCTTGAACCTCGCTTCATTTACGTACCTCTCTTCATTCGGTGGAAATAATCACAATTATTGTAATATAAATGAAAATGAAATGCCAGGAAAAGATTTTTTAAATTTTTTGTATCAATTAAAGCATTACTATTTTTAGTACACGAAAATATTACATTGTCTAGTGCTCGGGGGCCATTAATTTTAATAAAACGATAGAGGAGTCCTTTGGGAGGCTAGGAGGTTAGAGCTAAAAGAAAATCGGGGTTAGCAGAATTGGCCCCGCCCACGTAACGACGTCTAACATTGGTCGCCGTATCAAGCGCCCTCCTCAACTACCTTAATGGGTTGTGGGAAAAAAATGAAATCAGCATTCCGCTTGTACCCGAATAAAAAAAGAGAGCAGGATCATTTGTGCATACTGCTACAGTTAGGTTGAGTATCGAATCTGGTGTGAGGGATTTGCATTTGCATTTGATGTATATACGCTTTGATTGCTGGATGTATTTTCTCTATAAAGCTTTCGCTCGTTCCGTGGCTAAGGTATTTCGCCAGGATAGAATTGGATGGTCATCCAACTGAATTGGACGAAGGACGAAATAACCAAAATATAAGCACCGTTTATTTCTAAATTAAAACAAATGTGTGCAATTTTGGTGATATTGTATCAAAAGTTTTTTTAATTAATCCTGTATTTTCATTTTCAACTTCGAATAATCAATAGAAGGATGGAGAGTAAGGCCAAAAACTACATACTCCAGTTTGGGTTCAGGAAGGGAAGGTCAACTCGGGATGCGATAGCGGTGATGAGAACACTTATATAAAGACATATACACACTTAAAAACACTTATAAAGAGACATAGAGTATAATCAGGACGTTTTCGCATGATTTATCGATTTTGAAAAGGCTTTCGACAGAGTGCATTGGAATAAACTAACGGAAATACTAAGGAAAGTGGGAATAGATTGGCGAGACAGGAGACTAATTCGAAACCTATATATGACACAAAGGGCGCAGGTGAGGGTGGCTGATGGTGAATCAGTGAGGGCAACTCTAGGTCGCGGGGTTAGGCAAGGGTGTCCGTTGTCGCCATTGCTTTTCAACATTTATGCTGAGGAAATGGTAAGACGGGCATGGGAAGAACTTGAGGTTGAAGTCAAAGTGGGAGGGCATCGCATTAAATCGGTTAAATTCGAGGACGATCGGGCATTGGTTAGTGGATTTTCGAAGGGACTACAAGCTTCGGTAAATTCTTTAGAAATTCAGTGCGGGATATTCGGAATGAAGATAAATGATAAGAAAACAAAAGTAATGAGGTTCTCTCCGACGAATTAAAGTTGAAGGACACAAACTAGAGCAAGTAGAACAGTTTAATCACTTAGTTAGCACACTAGAGGAAAATGGACATAGTAGTAAAGACATACGGAAGAGAATAGCGCTAGCTAAGGAGGCGTTTAGTAATAGAAGAGAGTTGATGACGGGGACACTGGGTAAGGATGTGAAGAAGAGGCTGGTGAAGAGTTTGATATGTAGACTTAGCGTTGTATGGGGCAGAAACGTGGAACCTGAGAAAGGAGGACGAGAATAGGCTGCAGGCATTTGAGATGTGGGTGTGGAGAAGAATGGAGAAGGTTAGATGGACGGAAAGGAAGACTAACGAGGAAGTGCTGGAGGTGGTGGGCGAGGAAAGGAATCTTTTGAATGAAATGAAAGATGGCTGAAGGAGGTAATAAAGGGTGATAGGTTGCTGAAGAGTGTGATAGAGGGAAGGATGTTGGGCAAGCGGGGAAGGGGAAGAAAGAGAATAGGTTTCATGGACGGGATGAAGAAGGGTAGATCTTATGCAGAGGCGAAAAAGGATATATTAGAGGGAGATAGGCCCCGGAATGTGTGAAAGGCCGGGAGCGGATTCTCTGACATTCAATAAAATCTACCTTTACCGGTAGAATACATAATAATAATAATAATTTATTTTCATCTATGAAGAATCAAATATGTTATTGGGAAACATTGGCGGTGAAGTACTAGCAATCTATTTTATTCCTAAGACCTTACTTCATACGATGAAAAAGAAATATTAAGAAAAAAGAGATAAATTAGTCGTATTTCCATGAATAATAGGATTTTATGGAGGAAAAATATTGCAATACCATCAAATATCAAGTGGTATTGCAATCGTGTTTTTTTAATTAAGGCTTGTTGGTGAAAGAAATCCAAGGGTTTTGGGCTTCACTTTGTGAAAATCCACTCTGGAAATCCTAAATGTCTTTGTAATTTTTCACAGGGTTTTAATTTGCAAGGCAGGTTTCGTCGCCCAGGCGACATCATCATTTTAAGGCTCGTTGATCATGACGGTTAAGCCTGAGAATATGGAGTTTATTTTGCATTTCTTTGAAAAAATTAACGCTACAACTACGAACACTTTTATTTAAATCCATCACCGTAAAATGGAATTATTCATCTCAGCAAGAATGGTAGGCAACAAAGTCTTCCCTAAGTCCCCTAGAGAAATGGCTTTTATCTAAATCATTATACTCACTAGATGAATACTTTGAAATCGACTTCTCCACGATATGCTTCTAATTGTATACTTGTGTTTTGTATTCAGTGTATTGTCTTCTTCCTGTATCCTCACATGAGGTGTATTATGACTGACGACATCTACCACAATGCTTGTTGTGCATTTGATGAGTAAAGATATTATTATTATTATTCTTAAACATTTTTACATTAAAGTACATGAACGTAATGTGGAATAAATTTTTGTCAATTTTTAACGTTGAATTTCATGATCGCACCACGGAATTATACCTTTCGTTTTTTTCTCGCTATGGAAGTACTTCACAGGAGTACACTTCCGTTTTCCTCAGATTATTGCGATGAAGTCGTGCGAATAAATCAAAGGTGCGAACTTATTTAGTATCACTGTACATACATATATGTGTATGCATACATGGTATTCCGGAAACGATTCAAACCTCCGCGTGGTCTAATTAAACGAAGGGAAGCCGGCCTCTTACTTGGAAAACAGAGATAAGGGGAAGAACGATTCGGAAATTCTAGTGACTAATTACACGGGAGGCGACTTGGCGGCGTTAGGCGAACGCGTTTCGCCCGAGAGGTGGAGTGAAGGACCCTCCGCTGCCCAGTTTATCTTAGTTCTCGCTTCCCCCGGGTGTGGCGCTGGCTCCGCCGCGTGTCCCCGCGCTGCGGCGGCGACTCGGCGAACCACTCAGTCGAGTGCACCGTCAGTGCGCAGTCGCGGCGGAGGGGTTGGGCAGGCTGGCTGGGTTATTCCTCCTCGTAGCGGTGTTGTAGCGGTATGACGTTGAGCCCAGAGAGAGCAGCAAGCAGGAGCATCGAGGTTGCTGCGAAAGTTATTTGGGTGTGGTTGTGCGATCCGAGGAGCGTCCCCACAGTTTTATAATCGGGCGAGATCGTCCAACTCCCGCCGAGATTAATCCCACGGGGTGGGGAGTCGCCAAGTTTTGATTCGGAAGCGGCCGTCTTCGTCCCATTCTCCCTGTGGAACCGGGGGCTTCATACATCTACACACACACACAAGGCATACAGAGTGTGTGTGTGCGAGGGGGAGGACAGGGCTCTTTGCCCTCGAAACTCGTGGGGACCGGCTTTTTTAGCGTAAAAAAAGGAGGGGTTGTAGTACGAGGAGGAGGGGGGAGCGTGTGTACAACCAGCGAGCAAGGAGGGGTTGTGCTGTTAGTGTGTGTGTATGTGCGTGAAATAAAAGAGCTGTCCCCTCTGTGTCAGTGCATATTTTTGTGAAGAAGACGAGGAGGATTGCAGCAGGACTATCTCATCAGTGTTTAAAAAAAACCTGGGGAAAGCAAAGCGATCGGGGACTCAGCTCCATTCGTCTACAACTCCCGTTTGAGTGTCTCATTTTATGCTTGCTGTTACACCTCCGCCGCCCGGCATTGTGACGAGGTGGCGTAAGCCGGCTCGTTTGACTGCCCGTTCGGCTCCTCCCGAGGAAGGCGACAACGGTGTCTTCTTTGAAGTATTCGTGAACCTGCATTGTTGATCGGTGTATGTGCGCCGGTGTTCCTTCAGTTTTTTCCAACCACCAGCCATCGTCTATGTGACCGTACTCGCTCTATAGAGATTTGCCTTGCTGTCCTAATAGTCTTGAGGCACGCTATCCGGCAATAACACACGTAACCGAGTCGGACGGACTTTCGGGTGGGTGTTTTATAAGTGACCTCCCATCGGTTATCTCCGAACCCCTCTTCCCCTCTTGCCCCCTCCCACGTACAAAAAAACCACGTCGTGTCCCTCCCACCCAACCCCCCCACCCCGCCCAACTCCCTCCTCGTCTACATTCTCTTCTTGGCTCTAGTGTCGGATTGATTCGCCGGCCCAAAGTGAGCGAAAAGATTGAAAATGTTCGTCGCCGGAGCCGTCGCCGCTTCGGCAACCACCGCCTCCGCGGGTAGTGGAGTTGCCCACGATGGTTGGTGTCCCTCCCGAGCTCTGGTGTCGGTCATACCCCGCCGGTGAGCGGCCCTCGTGTGCGTCGGTGTGCGTTTAAAGGAGGAAAACGGACGGGGAAACTGGGCGAAAACGTCTTCATTGAAGGTTGCAACCGGCGTGAGGCCGGTATTCCCATTAGAAAAAAAGGACTGGACCACTGCATTCCCTTCGGCCAAGCCGATTGCCGAACTGCTACACGGCGTGGTGCGAGTTTTTTGGGCCTTGCTTGTAGAGCGAGAAGGCGGGGGGAAAAAATTAAAAAAAAAAACGCTCTTTAGGGAATCCATTGATTGATCCGACTGTCGCATCGCTACTACTCCGTGTGTGTGTGTCCGTGTGCACGAGTTGGGACGACCGAATTTATTTTTTTTTCATGAAAAAAGGGGTAATTTTTTTATTAGGACCTAGGGCGTGTTAAGTGTTTTTTTCCCGTTAAGTTTTGATCATTTGCCAGCAGTAGAGAGAGGGGGGAAACCACAACCGTTTCAATCCTGCCTTAATTATTAGTCTTTTCATCCTCTCTCTTACCGTCTGTACGAATATACATTATATATTAGGTATACCTACTGAGTGTTCACCGAACGGATGTACTGTCAAATACTTGCCTGTACATAAGGCTGTGGTGCCTCTCTTCGGTTTTGAAAAGTGTGCGATCAAAGTGCTCTCCTTCTCGCCGTTATACGAGCCGGCACCTACCTCGCCAACTCAATAGTGACCGGAGATCGTCACGTGGTGGCTCAAAGGTTGGGGACCACGGCGATGGTCACTCATCCGCCGGCATCGCTGCCGACGTTGTCCCGGCGACAGCTGCATCAGCGCCGCGCCTGCGACCGGTTTGGCTCGCGGTAGTGAGGAGGGGGTCGTCGGGTGCTTTTCGTAGCCACCACCGGCGCCCGGGGTCGTGCGCGCGAGGTTCTGTTCGGCTCGGCGCCGGCGCCTACACCCTTTGGCTGAGATATCCACGCCTCCCCTCCCACCAACACTGTCCCTGCCCCACCCCCTTCTCACTACGGTCGGGGTTATCAACTCCTTCTCTCCGTTACCCTGATACGGTTCCCCCTTCCCTTCTTCCCAACCACCAACACCCTTGCGTCAAGAGAGAAAGAGCTCCTTCCTCGGAACGCGTTTACGCTCCTTTTCCCCGGAATAATAAAGGGGAAAGAAAAGGGTTTCCTCATTGTCAAGCAGCGACGGTTTTTTTGTATTTAGCCAGTGAAGGAACCTCTAGTTGCCCCTGCTCGAGTAGGGCGAAACGTCGACGGATCTTACGGAGGGGGTAGATTTAAACAGGAGGAGGAAGAGGAAAAGGATAGGTTTTAGTTTTCGAGTGTGGTGTCCCCATATGTGTGTTTGCTGACTGAATTCCTATTCAGCCCCCAAGTTTTTGTGTAATCAGCGTGTGAAAAAACCGCGAATTTCTCCTGTGTAGGTGGGCGAAACGTAAGGAATACGGTCAGGTGAAAGGATAAGCGAAATAGTTGGAAGATAAAGGAATAATTTCAATATCTATAGTGTGTTCTCTTTCGTGTTTACCACCCCAGTTCCCTAATACCCACGGCTAGGAGTTTGGCAATTCACCTCAAATTCCGCAAAACCTCCTCAGTCAATTCATCCCCATCCGGGATAAAGGATGAAATAACCGTGTTTTTCTTCTCTCTCAAGTGACCGTCACTGTGCACGTTGTGAGTCTTGTGTGTGGCTGTTACCCCAATACAGCCAATAAAAGTGTTTTGTTGCCTATCTGTTCTTCGTTTTCTGCCGGTGTCCCTGTGTTTGTGCTTATACGAGAAAGGGGGCGTGTTACCCGGACGAGGAACGCATATATATATATTTAGAAGGGGTGCCGCTAACGGTCCCTCTCGCGTCTGGTTCCGGAGTCGAGGGTTGGTTTTCTTGGGCTGGAGTAATTTCTTAGAAGAAGAGGTAAACAGCATCTGCAGAGATGGCGGAGGAGGAGGTGCTTTTCGACGACATCTACGAGCTGTGCGAGGTCATTGGGAGGTGAGTACTCGCTCTTACACTTCGTTTATCTCCATTCATTTGTTCTTGAGGGTGCTTTTGCGTTTGCTCGTCGATCGTCGGCGTGTAGTTCCTACTATCATGTGGGCGGGGCTAACTTCACATATTTTTGGTGGCTCTAGACGTGGAAAGTAACTATAGAACTCACGTTAATGAGGCGTTTTGTGCGATAATATTTGTTTTTCGGAATCCCTGATCCATAAATGTGCGTTGGTCATTTGGAATAGTAATCTCTTGATTAATGCTTGTCATCGACGGCGCCGGTGATAATGAGTAACCGTACAATTAGAAATAGTTCTCTCTCGGCGAATGATAATAGCGAATTCTTCTCGTGTTACACACCGGGTCGACGTTTCGGCGAGCGTCTTGCTCACCATCATCAGGGCTGTAAAATTTACTCAAAATAGGCCGCCGTATATAACCTGCTGGCCTTATATACGTCTCTGGTAGTATATAAGCTATATATATGTAACATATACCCCGCTGTGTAGTTTTTACAGCCCTGATGTTGGTGAGCAAGACGCTCGCCGAAACGTTGGCAATCTTGGAAACGTTGACCTGGGGTGTAATCCCAGAAGAATTCACGGAGTGTCCGTTCGTACGTTCACAACCTATAACACCATAACTTGTTAAAAATGCTTTATTCTCGGCATTAGACCTTGAAACTTTGCTTTGATTTTCATCACTTCCTCCAAACCCTGTCGTTGTTACTCTGCATCACGTCGGCCACATTCATCCACATACTCGCTCTCTTGTTCGTATGGCTCCTAATATTCCTTCTCTCGAGAGAGTCTTCCTCCACATTTATCCGGGACTTCTTCGGTCTATCACTTCCTCTCGCGCCATTCTCTCCTCTGTCTTTGATTAGAAATGAATTAGATTCTTACCTCCACACTCGAAATGGCTCAATGGACGCTCCTGTCATCCACATCTACGGAATACTGTGCAAGCCAAAACTAGGGTGTGTGGCACGGGGTGATTCCATTCAAGGTATGCGTCACTCGTTCCAGTTCAAATCAGAACCGTGCACATTCCCCCGGCCGCTACTAGTGGGCGCAGGACGAAAGCAGTCAGGTTAACAATGCGCTGTCAGACCAGAAACTAGGAGAGTGCTATTTTGTCTAACACGCCACCATGGAGTACACTAATTAAGGTATCACGACTGGTTAGTATCTTTGATGTGATTGATAAATGGTACTCCAAGGTACTAAACCACGTAGAAAGCTAAATCATGCCGGAAATTTAATGAGGGGTGAGTTTTTAATAATTATTGTAAGATGTGTACCAATGTACTCCTCCTAGTGGGGGTCTAAGTTTCATTGAACTGTTCTATCGTCATTATAATAGCCCCATATTTTATTTTAATTTTATATTAACTACCCCGAATAAAGCACCTTAGGCCAGTGAGTGAATAACAGTAACAGCAGACGAACATAATCACCCATACCCTGAGTGGTAATAATTCCACCCAGGCGGGATTCGAACTCGCGACCGTCAGGTTAACAGGCGAGGAATTTATGTCGTGGCCACCGGGGCCGGCTTGTATTACTATACTGGCATGGAAAAAATGACATTATAAGTGACATGCGTAATCTTATTTCATGCATGTTCAATGCCTACCGGATCATTTTTTTCTCATTCTTTCGTGGCCGACTCATTGTCAACCCGATCTTTTCTGTTTTTACCGCAAGCACTCACTCGTGCGGCATTTTGCTTGCTCTTATGCTTACTCCGGGATACTCAAGTTTTGTCTCCTACCACATATCTGTCCCGTCGTTCCATTCTTTCAACATGACCAAACCCGCTGAGGATGTTTTCTTTTCGATATTCGCCTATAGCTAGAGTATTCCTTTTACATTCTTCCATGACCCACTCATTTCAAATGCAATCCTTTCTACTTTTATCGCAATTACTTCTCAGGAACCCCTTTCCTGCTGTTTTTATCTGTGACGGTTTATCCTACCCCTCTCCCCTTCCCATCGCTCTCTGGAGTGATTCGTTTATGCAGGATTCGAATTTTATCATCTTTGCGGGTTTGAGGCTCAAGTTGATCGCGGCTTAATCGAGGTGTGAGATGACCAGAGCGAAGTAGTGCCTTTCTTTTGGTTTTTCATCTGAGGACCTTCCTATAATATACTCCTTCCTTGATCTTAAATCAAGAAGAAAATATAACATGGCCTGCTTCATGTTCAACCTCCTCAAATATGGGAGCCCTCAGTACATAATGGATCTTTTTCTCCCAAGTAGTAAATACCCTAATGTTGTTACTAGACAAGACCCCTGTTTTTTGTATCCCCCCCAGTTCCGGACAGCTACAGTCCAGAAATCGTTTACAGTTCTTGCCTCAAAGCTGTGGAATGACTTGCCTAAACTGGTAAAAGACAGTGCATCACTGGTAATATTTAAGAGAAAGATTATCACACACTTACTTTCCGGAATGCTGACCATGAATGCTGACCATGTAACTCATTTATCAGTTCATTGATGTGATTAATGTCCATTGTTGCGTAAGAAGAAGCAATTCAGTTCCTTTTTTTTCTTTTCATTTGTTAAGCTAAATTTTCTTTTTAAAAGTTGTGTTATTTGTTTATTGATATGTTTAATGTTCGTTTTTTTGTTAGAAGAAGAAATTCAGTTCTTTTTCTACATTGCTAAATGATAATGTTGTATATGTCTATTGTTAGCAATTCATATGATAACTTCCCTTTTTTGTTTCCTGATTGGCTTATTCACATATTAATTGTCTTGCACACCACTGTATTTCATTTCTATGTTCCAAAGGAGTTCACTCCTAGAACAATAAACGAGTTTATTATTATTATTATTATACGCTTGTTAAATCCTAGTTTCATTAGTACTGTGCCGCATATGTTTTGTATGTGTATTCTAGCCTTAATTAGGATTAAATTGTTTAAATATAACTCTTACGTCATTTATGGTTATTTCCACCCCATGAATAGTTATACTTCTGTGAAGTAAAGTGTGGTCCTAGAATTGCCGTGAATTACTTGAAACATTATTAATTCATGATCTCAGTGACTCAGGATTCGCGCTTCAACCACCTTAATACCTAATTCTCTCGAAGACCAGTCATCCAGGCATTTTATCGGTTAGAGTGGGCAGAAATTGAATATTTTTACCCTCCTCTTGCATCCTCCAAAACTATCTTTCCTCATAAATTTTCATCTTGGCGTGCATAGATGTCTTTCCTCTCCATTCGTCCAATGTCATGCTGAGCGCTTTCTACCTAGTAAGACAATGAAGTATCAGCTGGCGGGAAGTCCAGGGAACACTGACTGTTCGCATCACTCGCTTAACTTCTCCTCTCGGGTCTGCGTCTTTCCTGCCTGCTTTCGCACCGTCTTTGCGATGCCACATCGAGGTCGATATATCGGACTACTCGATGTTTTTTGTCCGAGCCATCGAAAACATCGACGTAAACTTGCACTATCCTAATCCTCCCTCGTTCGTTTTCTCCCTGATCTCTGTCTAATATAGAGGCCTTCAGCATCCTTTGACCCCTCGTTGCCGACTCCTTAATACTTTCTTGTCATAATCTCTTCCACCACGCAATCTTCCTCGTTCACGTATTACCGTGCAAGGAACTTTATGGGTGTTTAGGAGGAGCGGCTGCCTTAACACGCATGCTCTGACCGTTAATCAGAATCGCATATGAATTATCTCGATTTTGCTGACCACTATGTTGAAGTTTCCATCCAAGGTAAGGTTAAGGGAGGCGACCGACAGGTATTTAGCGCCTTAGGGGACAGGTAAGGGTGGAGGGAAACTCGGCGTCGGCTTTAGCCTTGCTCTTAACGATATGCGCCAAGGGGACCATGGCTTAACGTCTCATTCCACAGACGGAGTACTGTAATTTAAGTATCCTCCACAGGACACTCTTAGCGACTTCCCTGATCTCTGCCTGATCGGGATTCATCTATACCTACGTAATACCCTGCGAGCCGCCACGAGGGTGTGTGGCAGGGGGTGAAGATCACTAAACATGCACTATTGCCATGCAACTTGGATATTTAAGGGAGACATGCTAGAAAATAGGGTCACATGGAGCTAGATGGTTAGTATCTACATAATAAGGAAGGGATTTTTGGTTATTATTACATGCATCATGCACTGCAGACTACTCTAACTATATTTCACCTACCTATCCCTTTGCTACGCTGCCTATTGTTCTCTCTAATGGTACGCGGGAAAAATGACATTTTAAAGCTATCGGTACGACAATCTATCTCTCTAATCTTGTTAATATGATCAAACCTAGCATAATACGCAGGGGTTCTCAAAATATATCTAACGTCATCTGTGAACAAAACGGTTTAGAATTTATTGAAAGGTTTAACCTAAATTTTAACCTGCGTCGTGATAGTAATTCCCATCCGGATTCCTCTAACTAATACTCTCCTCTTCAGGGATTTGAACCCTGGCCGCCCGTATGGTTAGCCTATCCACCACATCAACCCGATCTCCTCTATGTAATGTGCGCGAGGAGTTCATGCCTGCTAACATTCCAAGCCATTGCAAAATTACAATAGTGTGACGGTCGTGGTAACATGCAAAAGTTATTGCAATATTACAGCCACTTAATTTCAATCAAAATTCATTAGCGTACCCTGCAGAAATATAAAATACAAAAACGTAAATAAAAAACAAGAGGACTTAGTAATAACGCCACCTGTAGTCACCGATAACATCATTTGGGGAATCGATCGCGGACATGGTGGCCCTGAGTAGTACACGGTAGTAGCGATATTCTGAATTTTCCCTTCTTAAAATATATATGTATATATATATATATATATTCTTATTTTATATCTTTTATTGTGTGACCAATGTACTTCAATATGAGATTAATAAAGAATTATCATTTTTAAAAAAATACATATATATATTTAAAAAAAATAATAATTCTTTATTGATCTCATATTGAAGTACATTGGTCACAAAATAAAAGAAATAAAAATACAGTAAAGATATACGGACTATCCATTGTACAAAAGATGTAATACACTTCACTCTATATGACAAATACACCTTTGCATTAAAACACATGAAAAAAAAGAAGAAAACCTCGAGTAGATAGTTTCATGAATATTTTTAAACCTTAGGAGACCCTCTGAGCCACAACAGGCTCATCAGAAAGTACTCTCTAATGCCAATGTAAAAAATTAAAATAAAACAATAAAACGCTCACATTGCCATATTCGCACCGAGCGGTATAAATAAGTGGCCACACAATCAGTCTCTTAACCTCCCTAGATATCAGTCCTCCAGCAAATACTCCCAAAGTTTCCGTTTAACTCTGTATACGTATTTAATCCATGCATGTCCCTTGGTAATTGGTTAAACAATCTAGGTACACTTACCACCATTCTGTTTGCACCACATTGATTAAAATACTTAGGGACTTCATAGTGGTCCACATTCCGTTTCCCTATTTTATGTACATTTTGTTTCAATTTCTTATATTTACTAGAGAAATAATTATCTATAACTAAAATGTATGTCAAAAGCTTTTCAAGTGGTAGTATTTTCAGTATTTTGTATGCATTGTTTGTATCATAAGCATCTGGTTTCGATGACACGTTATTATCACTTTTTTTGTTGTATGTAATCATTTTGACAATCCGGTTTTTTATGCTACATAGTTTCATTTTGTGTGTTTTACTAGTTTTACCCCAAACAGTAATGCCATATCTCAGGATGGATTCAGCTATATCAAAGTACATCATCTTTTTAACTTTGACAGGTAATAAATCTCTAACGTGATACATTTGATAACTAACCTTTCGTAATTTACTTCATATCTTATCACAGTGTTCCCTAAATTTGAATGTTTGATCAACTATGATACCTAGATATCTATATTGTGACACTTGTTCTATATTACTGCATTTGCACAAGATTTGTACATCATATCTTTATTTTATTCTTGCTTACAGTACATCTTGTTGAACGTTATCCATCCACCATCTCATTTCGACCAGCTGCGATTTTTACATTCGTTCATCTGCTATTATTTTCACTTTTTTTTAACGCCGCGATGTGAAGAAACCTTATTAAAAAATTGTTCTATCCAGTTTATGAACCCATAATTTTTTATTTAATAATCACGCTGTTATATCTGCTTCCAATATTGCCCTTCATGTTTGCCGAGTGTCTCAATTGTGAATATTAACTTCTCTGCCGAACTATAATGTTGAAATTTGAGGAAAAGGAAGTGAAAAAATTGCTAATATTAAACGTCTCTGCCGGTCATTTCTCCTCCATTAGCTAACGCCACCTTTGCTGTTACTATTTTCCTCTAAACGTCTTTAGTGAATGCGCTCCTATTCGCACGCTTGCGAAAGAAGCATTCCGTAAAAGGAACCGATAATCTGGACGGGTACTCAAATGCGCTCTTTCCTTGTACAATTAGCGACCACAATAAAAGCTGAGCTCCACTAAATATACTCCCAATATACACGTCACCATTTCACGTCTAAAATCTCATTCCTTGCATCTTTACACGGCTGGTGTCCTGACACCCCCTGCCACACGACCATGCGGCGGCTCGCAGGGTAGCATGTATATGTAGAGTGTTTTCAGGGATGTTACGGGTCAGGAAAAACAGGAATTTAACAATGAGTCAGGAAAATTGAAAATATGGTCAGAAAATTTCAACTTGACGACCGCCGCACTGGAATTCCTCGTGGAACCAAAAGATGCCGTTTTGTGAAGATTTTAAAATACATAATCTTCTGGTCTCATGTACAATTATTCATGTTTTGTTTTGTGCAGATTTTAAAATAAATAATCTATTAATCTCATTGTACAATTATTCATGTTGTGCTTCGCGAAAAATCCAAAAAAATAAATGAATCTTCTAGTCTTGAATTTTTAATGTATTTTTTAAATCCTTGGCCCTATCCAGTTGCGGAATTTCGGTCGGCGTTACATGTCAAAAGTCAGGCAAAATATAAATTTTTAGTCAGGAAAAGTCGGTCAAAAATCAGGAAATTTGAGAATTCTGATCTTGTAACAAGCCTGGTTGTAAATTATCTAGATTATGCATAATAATTGTGTTCAGGAATTAACAAACTTTGTAAGTTTTCCTCAGAATATTTATTGTACGACCGGTTTCGTCGAATAGTCGACATCATCAGGTCCCTGAAAAAATAGTAAAAAAAAAGATCTGATGATGTCGAGTATTCGACGAAACCGGTCGTACAATAAATATTCTGAGTAAAACTTACAAAGTTTGTTAATTCCTGAACATGGAAAAGTTTTACAAAGCTATGACTGACACTTATGAATATAATAAATGTGGTCTAAGCTAATGTTTTCCCTGTTCGACTCCCTCGTATTGTCTCTCGATTCTCTCCCGTCTTGCCAAACTGTCTCCTCCAGCTTGAGTGTTAACGATTTCCCCGCATCAACTCCCCCCTTTCTTCGTCTTCATGCTCCTTCCTGAAGCCGCTGCTGTTCTCTGAGCTCGCTCTTCGCTCGCCTCGGGGCCAATGCTCGTCTGTCTGTATGTGTACGGGTTTAGCGAACCAGAGAGTGGAGGAGGGATCTGTGCGGTACTCATCTTCCTCCTTCTCTCTCTCCAGGCGATATCACCGTCGCTGTTCGCCTCATGCCTTCCCTCTCCTCCTTACAACCCCCTCCCCCATCTCCCTCCACCTCCCCGCAGCCGCGCCCACGCACCCCACACCCAAGTTAACTCGCGGTACCCTTTTTCCATCCCCCGCGATCTCTTCACATGTTTTCCTCTTCATCTTTCCGCACCCGGTCTCAGTCCGACTCGCCGAATAACGCACCACCCTCCAGTCAGCTCTCCAAAAGACAATTTGTTTAAAGTGTTCTGCCGGTTAAGGTAGGTTTTGTTGAATGTCAGAGAATCTCCTCTCGGTTTGCTGCACTTTCAGAGGCTCATCTTGCTCTAGTATACTATGAAACTTTATATATGTAAACATTTATTGGTCCAGGTTTGCTGTCACATTTTACTCTCGCATCGACCAGACTACGGACTTTTCACTCGCCTCTCAGTTTTCTGCATCGTACATGATAAACCACCGACCGAATTCACACCTAAGAATGTTTGTAATAATTTGTATGAGGATATTCAAAAAAATACGTCGCAGATGACAGAATACGAGGCAAGCATAAGAGTAACAGAAGGCAGGTAGGAGTAATTTAGGCAATTTCAAAAAAAGTGTTCTACCGGCTAAGGTAGGTTTTGTTGAATGTCAGAGATTCTCCTCCCGGTTTGCTACACAGTCAGGGGCTCGTCTCGCTCCAGTATATAAGAAAATTTTAAAATATATACTTACACATTTATTGGTCTTATTTTGCTGTCACAGTTTATTCTCGCATTAACCAAACTATGGTCTTTCCGCACGCCTCTCATTTGTCTGTATAGCACATGATAATTCAACGACCGAATTCACCCCTAAGAATGTTTGTAATAATTTGTACGAGGATATTAAAAAAATACATCGCAGATGACAGAGAATACGGGGCAAGTATAAAATTAACAGATGGCTGATAGGAATAATTTAGGCAATTTTTTAAAAAAGTATTTTACCGGCTAAGGTAGGTTTTGTTGAATGTCAGAGAATCTCCTCCCGGTTCTCAACACTTTCAGGGACCTATCTTGCTCTAATGTATCCTTTTTCGCCTCTGCATAAGATCTACCCTTCTTCATCACGTCCATGAAACCTATTCCCTTTCTTCCTCTTCCTCGCTTGCCCAACATCCTTCCCTCTATCACACTCATGAGCAACCCATCGCCCCTTATTACATCCTCCAGCCACCTACTCTGCCGATCTCGAATTTCATTCAAAAGTTTCCTTTCCTCGCCCACCATCTCAAGCACTTCCTTGTTAGTCCTCCTCTCCGTCCACCTCACCTTCTCCACACCCACATGTCAAATGCCTACGGCCTATTCTCGTCCTCCTTTCAGAGGGTCCGCATTTCTGCCCCGTACAACCCCACGCTCCATATCCAGCTCTTCGCCTGCCTCTTCTTCTCATCCTTGCCCATCAGCTCTCTTCTATTACAGACAGTAACTGACAAAATGACACATTTTGGGGTTAGAGTTGATACTGTTATTTCCAACCTTGAGGATTTCAAAATCTAAACAAGAAAACAGTATCTGTAGCGGTTTGCCTAATGTCGCGTACTGCTTTCTTTCACCGTATTGGCAGTATACTTGTCAGTTCCTTAGGATTGAGTCGGATATTTGTGGAGGCGACCGACAGCTAAGTCTAGTTGTACCAAAGGGGACAGGTAAGGGAGGAAGGGCGGAGAGAAACCCGACGTCGGTATTAGCCTGCTCTAAACGAAAGGCGCCAAGGGGACCACGGTTTAGCGTCTCATCCGACGGACGGAGTACTTCACTTGAAGTGCCCTCCACATGACACTCAAGTAGGGATCGGGTTTACTCTAAAAAAAACAGTTCTCTAGACAGGCTAAGGACAAATACAATTGTTTCTCCCTGAGAATCTGATTACTTTTGTTCCCGTATGATTTATCTTCATTCCGTATTTCCCGCCTTGACAGTCTAACCAGCAACTAAATTATAATCTTTTGGGAGATGGATTAGATGAAGAATGTCGAAGACTCGAAGATGAAAACTGTGGGATGCATTAACTCGGAGCCAACAATATTGTAGTTACTCTCTTTTAGCATAGCAGGGCAGAGCTCCCTCTATCTTCGTCCCTACTTCCTCAGCGCTTTCATCCCTGAAGTGCTGGAAGTGTGCTGTTTCAATTACTACCTTGCAAAAGTTTGTTTACTAAAGTAACTGTTTGTTTAAATTTGTGTACAGTATTGAGCACACTTCCAGTCCAGTTTTAGTGCACTTGGAGAACAGATCCTCCTGTGTTACAGCACAGTTTTTTTCTCTGAATCTCTCGACGCCTTTACTGAAGATCGACATAAAAACAACTATAGCGTTATCGCTGGATCGGACGAAATGTTCCTCAAGTGAGTGAATTGATTTTAGAATTTTTCTCGAGTTTTCCGATGATTTCTATATATCTTTATTGATATCCCAGATAGATGTCACCGTGGAAGCAAGTTTTTCAACTCATCCGTAGGAATTTTTCCTGCTGGGCCTGACGTTTATGAAACGGTGAAGCATGACTAGAGTCTTGAAGGTTCATTCCAGCCACGAGATCCCTTCGCCGTTCATTTGTTTGCATCCTGTTTCGGACCCAAACTGCGGCAATGGATGTATATCACGCGTCGATCGAATTTGATTTCATTACCCCTCAAATCTCTCTCTAATCCCGTCCGTGAAATCTATTTTTCACCTTCTCTTCCGTGGGCGATTCGTCCATCAGCCTTCCCATCTGAGAAGGAAAGTGGTCCCTTCTTCTTCTTCATCACGGAGCGGCGTTTTTTTTTCCTCCCGTTCCCTCTCATCGGAGATGGACCTGAAGTCTTCCCAGAGGGCGAAGGTGTGGGGCGCGAACCCTGAGAAAAAAAGGGGAAAAAGAATTGGAACCTCGTAGATGGACATCGCAAGGACACGACAGATCGGCTGGCGGGCTTGGAGGAGGCGGGCGGTAAGGGTTCTCGCGACCCTTTCTCTGGGATCGTCCCCAATATGAAAAGGGAACGGCCGTTCGATAAAAACGTGTCATTTTTCCTCCACCCCCTCTCACGTCCCCCCAACCGTGCTGGCCGATTGACAATTTCGCCCTCTCGATTCTCTCGAGTGAGACGATTAATCGGCGTTAATATCTATCTATCGCCGCTGCTCCTCCTCCTCCTCCCTCGCCGCCGCCGCCAAGGTGGGGTGGCGGCAAATTTATGGCCGGGTGCGGTCCGGGAAAATTAAATTTTCCCCTCTCCTTCACGTGGCCTCGAATCGCCTCTCCAATCGCTCCGATGGCTGTTAAGAGCGCCGAGGATTGGCGCGTCTCGGCTCTCACCCGGGTTGATTTGGTGGTTAGATTTCTGGCTTCTCCTCCCGAGGTCCCGGGTTCAAATCCCGGCAGGGGATCGGGTTGGTGTGGTGGCTAGAGTACTGGCTAGCCATACGGACGGCCAGGATTCAAATCCCTGCAAATGAGGATGTTTTTCAGAGGAAGTGCAAGTGCATGCACACTCCATTTCACTTGTAAGTGGCTGCTATGTTTGACTAATATCTCAATAGTTAGTGCTTTGATGGACCAGTATTTTGGTATATTTGGAAGGTTGAGGTATTTTTCTTTAAAATGAGTCCAAATTCATTAACTTTTCGGTGATTTATCTCCTAATGTACCGGGTTCCTCTTGAGACTTTTCCCTCTATTGTACCTTCCATTATGTTCTTCTTAAATCCATTGTGTTTCGGGGTTTGTCCAATGTATCTGGCTCTTCTTTTCTGTGTTGTGTTCCTTAGTGTCTTTTCCTCTACTGTTCCTCGTTAAACTTCATCATTTCTTATTTTGTCCGTCCACTTTATCTTCAGCGTCATCCTTCACCACCAGGTTACGAAGGCTTCCAATCCATTCTGGCCAGCTTTTCCTATGGTGGTAATTGGGTTGGTGTGGTGGCTAGAGCACTGGCTAGCCGTACGGACGGCCAGGGTTCAAATCCCTGCTGAGGAGGATGTTTTTCAGAGGAGTCCCGATCCCTACTTGAGTGTCTTGTGGAGGGGGTTTTTCAAGTAGAGTACTGCGTCTGTCGGATGACTTGTGAAACCGTGGTCCCATTGGCGCCTTTCGTTAAGAGCAGGCTGATGCCGCCGCCGGGTTTCTGTCCACCCTTCCTCCCTTACCTCTACTCAATGGCGCATATGATCTTAGCTGTGTCTCCCCAAATATCCAATCCTATCCTGAATCCCGGCTGTGGCGGAGATTTTGCAGTGGAGTCACGACACTTGAGTGCTATAGGAAGAGCAATCCTAGTGTAGTAATCCTTCCGCCGGATGGGGCGTTAAACTGTGGACCCTTTGGCAGGTTTCATTAAGGGAATTGGTCTGGCAGGTTTCGTAAGGTTAACCCTAGAACGGTAACGTTATTTTTTCAACCTATTCCGGTAACGGGGATTGAAAAAGCCCCAATTTTGTAAAGTCCATCTCCAGGGTACATTATATCTTTAAGTGTCTAATAAGGTCTCATTTTCTTTCTTTTTTTTTTAAAGAATCACGTGGGCCTAAGAGTTTTTGCGTAAGTTCCAAAATGGTGGTCAAAAATAAGTTAAAAATAAGGGTCTAGTCGAAAGCGAAAACGTGAGCGTTCTCTTGCGGCGGGAAATTTAAATTCACGTGGTTTTTTTTCATCGCCCGTTGCCGATCTTGGGTTAATGCCGATGGCGGGTTCATCTCCAGCCTTGTCCTACTTGTCCCGAGTTATACTTCCCTTGATTACCTTCATATTTCTGCAATGGGAAGATGGGTATAACATACTCTCCATTAAAACAGTAGGGTCCGTTGAGTGTAGGAAGCTGCATTTTCAAGTAGGCTCAACCGAATTAAACTATATATAATCCTTGTGATAGAATGATTACTCCTACCTTTATCGGTGTATAGAGAATTTTCCCTGTACTTATCTACACTTTTAGATTGATAAGATACAAATGTATCAGTCCCTCACTTACTCTCTGAGATTTTTGACGAAGAATACCAGCCATTGTACATGGGAAATGGCACGTGAATGAAATACAGGGAGATTTAATTTAAAAAATGAGGAATTTCCAACCCCTGCATCTCGCCAAAAATTGACCGTGGGTAGTTTGTACGTTTTCTCAACTATTTTTGAAAATAAATCGTATTTTCACCTTGGTAATTTTTTCAAAATCGCGAAAAACCTTCCGTTGAGAGGGAGTGTTTAACGTACCGTGTGAAAAATGAGTCAAATCAATGACTTTTGCAGATATTTTCATTAAATTGCTTAGATATGTTATTGCACCGTTTATTATTATTTAAAAATAGGTATTTTTACATGCACCTTTATCACGTCAAAAAAACAGAGCATAGGATGTACGTTTCCTTAAGTATTTAAAAAATCGTAGAGTCACCGCAGTAATTTTTCAGAAAAATGACTAAACCCTTTGTTGTGAAGTAGATTTCAACATACTTCGTGAAAAAATTAGTTCAATTAAAGACTTTTGTAGATTTTTTAATTCAATTAATTTGAATTTTAGACATGTAAAAGCATATTATTTCACCATTAATATTGCAGTGTTTAATGCATGCTTCGTAATATTGCAGAAATTTAAACGTGGAATTCGAATGTGGTCTCAATTATCGCATTGTATATAAGCTTATGGAGGAGGTTTAAGCGTACCGCATAAAAAAATGAGTCAAATTAACGACTTTTTTTGTTCCCGAAGAACGTTTTCTGTTACTATTTTGTGTGACTTGCTTTTGTTAATTCTGTAAATATTTAATATTTATGTTATTACTAGCGGAAGGTACCCGTTGAAATTCAACGGGTATGAAAAACAAACTTACTAATTAATGATAGCAATCGAAATATATCGATATATCGCGCACAATGTATTTCTTATAGATTCTGTGGATTCTTCTATCTCAATTGATACGATCTGGGCCTATTTTCACCATATATCCATACGAGGTTCGGCTTCAACAATACTCTGTGACAGCGTACCAAAAACGCTGAATTTTCAGCAATTTTATGATTGTTTTTTTTTAAATTTATAGTTAATCAATTAGAAAACAAAAAAAAATTGCAAGGATAAGAATGTTTATTCATTTTTCTTTGCAATGGTCTATGTCGAGACATTGTACAACCATCATTTATAATTTAAATTTGCAAAAGGAAAAAGGTCTGCATGCCAGAAATACGAACTTTACATGTATTCCTTATGGAAGCGCTTTTACTCGTCTGGGGTTGAACCGGAGACCATTAGGTAAACAGTGAGTAGCCATAAACCTTCCGAGTGACATAATGAATCATGTTACAAAGTTGTAAGTCATTCCGTGCACTGGTTTGGTGGCTATTGCTGACCGCACAGTCACACTTTCTTTTTTACATATATCACTGAAAGAAAAGGTCGGCTGCTGGAACCCGAGAATTGGTTGTCGTAACCAACTTCGTTGGATACTGGGGCGCCATCCAATTAGTTGGCTCACGCAGCCATTTTAAATAGACAAGTCGGAAATGGCTGCACCGACCAACTCTTCTGGTTCCGCTGCCTACGTAGTTGGGTCTCACATCCAACTGTAGTGGAAGTAGCAAGTGATCGTTATGCTGTCAAGACTATGCACTCTCTACAGTTCTTGCTTGACTAGTATTGAATATCAGGTGCAATATTAACGTTAACAATCATAACATAATCAATATTTAAAAAAAAATTAAACCATAAGACAGAATCATGAATATTACAACAAAATATCTGTTCTTGATTGCCATGCTTACGTTTAAATTTATCAATGAGACGGTTCAGGCCCAATACGCTAAGTAATTCTCTTGTGTCTGGTCATAATGTCTGGTCATCCATATAGCCCTCCAACAAAGATTCAATATTCAAAAAACCTCTTCAGCATTTGATGAAGGCCGATACAATATTCCACACACACGCACCGCAATAACAGCAACTCGCACGAACACGGGATATGCCGGAAGTGAAAATGACGAAGTAGCCCAGATTGCCAGGAACGAACGAGTTTGAGAATTTATCAATAGAGCGCTCTGAAGTAGAAGCTTAGTCCGAAGCTGACAATCGCATTGGTTGTCCGATCCAACTATTGGTAAAGAGGCTACTCGAGTGAGGTATGAACCAACACGGTGGTACGCCGACCAAGTAGTGACTATCTAATTACATTGGTTGGTATGTCCAATCATCTTGACCATCGCATCGATAGCAGTTGATATTCAATCCAACTTTTTGTAATCCAACTAAAATTGGATGCTTCACCCAACCTCTTTTTTGAGTGTAAGATTATTTTATTTAATGGCCTTCATTGTACCACTTCAGTCATCTGCTGGAATTCTTCTGTTTTTCTGTTGGCCCAGTATTCCTTCATTCGCTCGGAATTTAATTTTCTTCCTTCATCTGGGATCACCCTTCCTTGTCTCTGTTTGTTAATCTTGGTTTATAGTCTGGTCTGTTTATCCTTGAGTTTCATGATTATGTCTGTCTTTTCTTTCAAATCTTCTATTGTAATGTGTAACTCGCTCTTATCTTCCATAATTTCTGCAATACATCTTATGCTGTTCTTACTGTTCCATAGTTTTTCTATAAGTTTTTTTGCTTATTCTGTTTTCCGGGGTTGTGATTAGGTTTCCAAAGAATGAGATTCGTTACTTTCTCATCGTGCTCGTTACTGGTCCTATTTCTCTGCAGACTGTTTCATTTGAAGCTAACCTCCAGTGTCCGTTTTCTTGAAATTTTTTATTTCTGCAAGTTCTGACTATTCTCCTTTCTATCTTGAGTAATATATCTGTTGCCATTGTGTTAATATTTGTGTATTATACCAACCAATGTGAAAGGCCATTGTGCTGTTGGATTGGATTGGATATTTGGGGAGGCGACCGACGGCTAAGGTCATTTGCGCCATAGGGGATAGGTGGATAGAAACCCGGCGTCGGCGTTAGCCTGCTCTTAACGAAAGGCGCCAAGGGGACCACGGCTTAACGTCTCATCCGACAGACGGAGTACTCTACTTGAAGTGCCCTCCACAAGACACTCAAGTAGGGATCGGGTTTCCTCTGAAAAACAGCCGCCTCTGCAGGGATTTGAACCCTGGCCGCCCGTGTGGTAGGCGAGTACTCTAACCACCTCACCAACCCGATCCCCATTGTGCTGTTTTTGAGGTTAAAATCTAATATATAAAGACTAGCTACCCGTGCGGATATTTCGCACAGTACGCAGCATCTTCCTGTTTCTTCCTTCTTTCTTCATTTTTCTTCCTTCTTTCTTCCTGTTCTTTTACCTGTTTCTTCCCATGGACAATTATATGTTATTTATGTTTGTGTTTGGGATACATAACGTAAACGTAAACCGTAAATGGTCACACATATTTCCTGTAGAATGTAAACAATCTAACTAAACGATGTGTTAATAGATGGCGCTTCCTACAGTCTTTTAAGCACGTAACCATTGCCAACGTATTAGTTGATTATATTGTCAGCAGATGGCGTTGTATAATTTTTTAACAAAACCTTTAATTTTAAACAATTTGCCTAATTTTCATCAATATCGGGGAACATAAGCTTTAAAACGATGTTTGAATCATTAATTTTGATGAATAATTATGGGAGTTATGGCATTGTGACAAAAAATCACCTTTGTTAATAATATATACGGATGAATGTTTGTCTGTGCGTCTTCTATGCGTTCCAATACCATTCATCAGCTCACGATGAAACTTTGATTGAGTTGTGGTGCGCGCGCCCGCGAAGTATTCTGAATTATTAAATCCATTGTACAATAGGTGGAGCGAGAGTCGCTTTAACAAATGAGTGTTGGCACGCGATATGGAGCGTGGCGTTGTGTGGGGCTGAGACGTGGACCCTGAGAAAGGAGGACGAGAGTAGGCTGCGGGCATTTTAGATGTGGGTGTGGAGAAGGATTGAGAAGGTTAGGTGGACGGAGAGGAGGACTAACGAGGAAGTGCTTGAAATGGTGGGCGAGGAAAGGAAACTTTTGAATGAAATCAGGGATAGGCAGGATAGATGGCTGAAGGATGTAATAAAGGGTGATGGGTTGCTGAAGAGTGTGATAGAGGGAAGGATGTTGGGCAAGCGGGGAAGGGGAAGAAAGAGAATAGGTTTCATGGATGGGATGACGAAGGGTAGATCGTATGCGGAGGCGAAAAAGAATATACTAGAGGGAGATAGGCCCTTGAATGTGTAAAAGACCGGGAGGAGATTCTCTGACATTCAACAAAACCTACCCTAAACGGTAGAATACTGAAAAAAAAGAAATGTATAAATTATGACGAGGGAAGTGTTCCGTTAAAACTACCCTAATCTGTGGTCCGGCCGTTGGAGCCATCAGCGGGGAAGAGATGCTGATAAACGCGCTTGGGTCTCGCGGACCATTCCAGCAGTCTCTTTCTCTCTGCCTGCCTCTCTCTGTACCTCTTCCTCCTCCCCTCTCTCGCTCCCTCGCTATCGATTCCGCTCCGTACTTCCCCTCTCTTCCCCGTTCGACTACCCCTCCCCACCTCACCCCTCATCTTCCTACCCTCCCCTCATACCACCACGGTCTCCGTCACGACGGCCTTGCCCCCACCCGTGTCTGCATGGCTACCCCTTCTCTCTCCCTCCCTCCCTCCCCTTCCCTCCTTCCCCTCCACGCTGCCGTGGCTCGTGTAGGGGAGACTGGCTTCTTCCCTGCCTTCCCCCCCTCGCTAGAGCCAACAATCAGACCCTTATGGAAATTCCTCCGCGCTATGGAAATCGTCCTAGTATCCTTCACGCTCTTGCTGAATAGGGACGCGGTTTTAAAATGTCTGGTTAACGGTAACCGAATCCCATAATGTGTGGGTGCTTTTAAAGTAGTCTGGGCGTGATATCATTTCAATTAGAAATCAATGAATCTGGTCTCATTTTAAATGAAAATATCTCGCCCTTCAAAATATCGCAAAATATCAACCCCTTATACTGAACTGCTTTCCGAGATTTTTGACGAGAAACACGCGCTCCTCTTAATGGGTAATGCTTCGTGTATGACCTCCGGTTAGACGTTTAATAACTGTGGAATTTCTAACGCCTATGTCGTGGAAAAACATGACAGTGTGAAGTTTGTGTGTTTTCTCGACTATTTTTTAACATAGTTCAAATTATTACCGCAGTATTTTTGTCACAATCGCAATAAACCTTCCGTTGGGAAGGAATTTTAAACGTACCACTTGAGAATAATGAGTCAAATTGAAGACCGATGTAGATATTTTTATTTAATAACTTAGAGAATTTTAGTCATGTAAAAGTAGGTTATTCTACCATGTATAGTGGAATATTTAATTCATGCCTTTTTTATCTGCTTAAGTTAAAACGTATTAATCGAATTTAGTCTCCATTAATGCGAGGAATTAATGCGTTTCCTCGGATATTAAGTATCTTGGGTCAAAATTTAGCGTAGATCCCACATAATTTCCTGCGAAGTGTAGCTAACGGTCTGTCCTAACGAAGGCTGTTTAACGTGAATAAGTGAAACCAGCTCAAGCTCACATGCGCATATATTCAAGGAAATTGTCAGGGAAAGATAAATAAAATGATTCCTCTATTTGATTGTGTTAACTTTGAAGTACTCTACATTTTCTACTGCGGAGTAGTTCTTTAAAGTAATTCACGACACGACTGCTGATACGTTTAGCATCTTTCATTTAAATATTTTGCTCTTATATTCTTCTGATGGTTGAACTTTGATAGTAGTATAGATAAAAGTGTTTGGAAAGAATGGATATCGTCAAATTACATTAATTAATTGAATTTGGTTGTTTTATATACCGTTTCAAGCTGACAGGGGTGTGCTCTTTTCTCTGGTTATGCGATATCGAGTAATATTCTGCGGGTACCATATGTCTCCATGTCCTTCAGAAACTACTAGCTCAAATACCATGCGCAAGCGATCCAAAGTTAAAATTAAAAACCCACATTCGCCCAGTCGCCTACTGTGATGCCAATTGCGGATAACAGCACACTTGTTGTAATAATACCTATATAAGGTATTATATTTCGGTTATTTTATGAAAATGACTTTTTTAAAGCCGATATTTTAATAAACCGACCAGCCGATTCGTTCAAGAGAGGAATTTTTTGTAAAAATGAAGAGGATATTGATAGAATAATCAATATTGCTGTGATCAGATAAACTCTTTTAATTATTGAATTCAAAATTTAAGTTATCATGCTCCAAAATTATTTATTGTTAACTGTGGCTTTATGCATATTTTATGATTTACTCAAATTAATGTCAGCATAGGGAGCATTGTAGGGTATTTATAATTTCGTGATTCATTTATCACTCATAAAAATTATTAATAGGATATTTCGATTGTCTATAAAGAGAGCGAATTCACTGCGAGTGGAAAAATGGCCTCTTTCTTTCTATTTCTGGTTCTAAATTCATAAGAATATTATGTATGCAATTAAAATACATTTTATAGAGTTAAGTTGCAATGACCGGAGGTGGCAATGTTGGACGGTGTCGTTTGTCTGGCATGGTGATCATAGTGGAATCTTTTACGACAGCCGGACTTATGTAATCATAGTTTTTCTTTCCCGAAGTAAACGCCCATTCCATACGTTTTTGGCTTCATCACAATGTGGAGGATTCTTGATAGCATGATAACCTTACAGTATCGTGTACTACGGAACTAGGAAATAGTAGCTTTGTACCAATCACGTCAGCTTTAACAGACACCGTGCGGTCTTCACTTCTCGGTATCAACGCCAGCTATACCTCATTTCGGATATCAGTATTTTTCTGGCCTGGTGTTAGAAATTCTTCATTTTTTAAATGTTTTCTCTCTGAAGTGCATGTATGCTCCATTTCCCATGTAAATGGCTGATATTTTTGGCTAATATCTCAATAATTAGTGCGTTGAGGGACCAGTATTTTGATATGTTTGGAATGTTGAGATATTTTTCTTTAAAATGGGACCAAATTCATTATTTTTCCGGTGATTTATCGCTCAATGTACCTGGTTCCTCATGGGACTTTTCCCTCTATTTTACCTTCCATTATGTTCTTCATAAATCCATTATATTTCAGGGTTTGTGCAATGTATCTGGCTCTTCTTTTCTGTGTTGTGTTCCTTAGTGTCTTTTTCTCTACTATTCCTCGGTAAACTTCATCATTTTGTCCGTCCACTTTATCTTCAGCAATCTCCTTCAGCTCTAGGTTACGAAGGCTTCTAGTCTATTCTGGCCAGCTTTTCCAGCGGTCCATGATTCCGATCCATAGAGTGCCACGCTCCACACGAATGCTTTCACATACTGTTTTCTTGTTTGTAGTCCTATCTTATTTGAGCACAACGGTTGTTTTTTTCCCACGAATGCCTTCTAAGCTTGGGCTATTCTCCACTTGATGTCCGTTGTACTTTTCCATCCCACGCAATGGTACTTTCGAGATAAGTGAAGGAATCCACTTGCTATAATTTCTCTCCTCTCAGAGTGACCTCTGCTCTCAGGTTTTCTCTTCCGGATGTTCTTGGATTTTAGTCTTCTTCCTATTTCTTTACATATTGTATTCTTGAAGAACCTGGTCCACAGCATTGTGGTCACTGCGATTTCCAATTATGCCCGCGATATCATCTGCGAAGTGGTGCAAGTGAATTTCTTCTCCGTTTTCTTTATTCCGCACAATTTCTTGTCCTTCTTAATTCCACCTGTAAGTTAAGTCACCTATGTTAAACAGTGTGGGAGAGAGGTTGCATCCTTGCTCTACTCCTTTGTTAATTTTAGCTTCTGTTATTCTTCGCCTCTCATTAGTTAGTTAAGTTTTAAAACTTTTCTACACTTTGTCCTGTCCTTGAATACTTATGCATTAGTTATGGGTTATTCATGTATTACGTAAGGCGGTTTTGGGGATTTGGAGATGGGGGTTGGTATCATCATAAATTGTCTTATGTGGGGGGGGGGAGAGCAGGCCGTCTGGAACTAATTTACGTAAGATTTTTCAATGTGGTAATAGTACGTCTAGAAACTTTGTATCGTTTCCGAATGAAATTTAGCAGTGAAATGGAGCATCCGATCGTTAATGGCGTATTTTCCAAAATCTCACCGCTACACCAATGCTCCTTATGTGTCGCCTGACTGGCTAGATACATATCCTCCATGCTCAACTAAAGCGATAATTTAAGGAAGTTTGAGCGAAATATCATTTTACCAAGAAATCAATGAATTTGGCCTCATTTTAAAGAAAAATATATCACCCTTCCATTGACACCAAAAATTCAACCCCTTACATTATTACTTTCCGAGATCTTTGCCAAAAAATACCAGCCCTTTTATATGGGAAATGGTACGTGTATGCACTCCTGAGAGATATATAAGTATAAAAATGAGACATTCCCTAAACTTATATCTCCTTAAAAAATCAACATTGTGTAGTTTGTGGGTTTTCTCATCTATTTTTTTAAATTAATCATATTGTCATCGCAGTGAAATCTTTGGGATCACAATTAACCTTCCGTTTTGATGGAGTTTCAAACGTATCTCGTGAAAAAAAATGAGTCAAGTTAAAGACTTATTTATAATATTTTCATTTGATTACTAACAATTTGTCTTGCAAAACTATGTAATGGAACCATTAATTATGCAATATTTTAATCGTGTGTCTCACAGCTGGTGAAATTACAACGTATAATTCGAATATGGTCTCTATTAAGTTCGCTCGGACTACCTCAGCGTAAGAGTACCTAATAGTAGATTCAAATATCTAACGTCTTACGTAAGACCGAGAGGGAGGGGGGTTGTAAAAATCTTACATCGTCTTACTCAGGGAGAATGAGTTTAGTAAAAAATGGCATAAATCGTCTTACGTACAACTTGTACGCCCCCTTGCCGTCATGCATTGCTGGATACAGAATAGGCGAAGGAATTAATTTGCTCTAATTTCTTTCCTCTCAGTGTGGCTTCTGCATTAATCTTTGCACTTCTGCTTATGCTTGTACTACATAGCAATTGTTGGATTGGATATTTGTGGAGGCGACCGATAGCTAAGGTCAAATGCGCCGTTGAGTATAGGTAAGAGAGGAAGGTTGGATAGAAACCCGGCGTCGGCATTAGCCTGCCCTTAACGAAAGGCGCCAAGGGGACCACGGTGTAACGTCTCATCCGACCGATGGAGTACTGTACTTGAAGTGCCCTCCACGAGACACTCAAGTAGGGATCAGGTTTCCTCGGAAAAACATCCTCCTCTGCAGGGATTTGAACCCTGGCCGCCCGTATGATTAGCCAGTACTCTAGCCGCCTAACCAACCCGATCCCCAGCAGTTGTTTTCTTTGTATAATCGATGGGAGTGGTAAAAGTATGATTGCTCGTGTATCATGACTCGCCATGTCGAGAAGGAACCACTTACTTATCTTGAGCTCACATCTCCCCCGCCTTACTCCCCGTGGCACTTTTATTCTTTCTGGTCAGGTGTCCGTCACATAACGCTCCTTCTCCCCTCTCTTCCTCTTCTTCCCTCTTGTCTTCCTCCATTCTTCCGCCCCTCGATTCCTCTCCCTTTATCTTTCTCAACCCGAGGCTTCTCGCCTTTCATGTCTCTGTCTATCCTCCGCCTCCTCTTTCCCATGACTCCACCTTTTTTTTCCTTTCGACGGGGACAAAGACTCACGTACACCAACGTTCTTTCTTTCTCTCTCTCTCTCCCAACCGAACTCGAGTTTCGTTCGTCTTTCGTTTCCCGCTCCCCAAAAAGGAGAGGGGGAAAAGGCGAGAATGGGGAGCCGACGAGAAAGTGGTGGGTCAAATGGTTAAAAGGCGCCCGTGACGGGAGGTGCTGTGCGCGAAGTTCGCGCCGCTCCGGGTGCAGTAGTCGTCTTCTCCGACTGCTCTTCCCGATCTTTTTCTCGAACGGTGATTGATTATTGATGGCTCCATTCCGGAGTCCGATTGGGTGTCAGGATCGTGGTCGTGCGGAGACATTCTTGCCTACCGACGCGATAACAATTCTCCGAGATTAATATCTATCTATCCACATACTACCCCACGAGCCGTTGGCACCACCCGTGTAAAGATGTAAGGAGCAATTCAAGTATTACGTAAGACGTTATTTGAGGGGGGGGGTGTTGGAATCATTTTACATTGTCTTATGTAGGGGGGGGGGTGTGGCGGGGGTCTGGAACCAATTTACGTGAGATTTTTGTCCGTCTTGAAACATTGTATCGTTTCCCGAATGAAATTTGGTTGTGACGTGGAGTATCCGTTCATTTATGGCGTATTTTCCGTATTTTGGACAAAAATCGTTTGGGAGGGGGCGGGAAAATCTTACATTGTCTCACACAGGGGGGGAAGGGGGGGAGGTCGAAAATGGCATAAATCGTCTTACGTAATACTTGGACGGCCCCTAGGAGGTGAAATGGTGACGTGTATTATGGGAGTGTATTTAGGGAGCTCAGTTTTTATTGTGGTCGCTTATTGTGCGCAGAAAGGATTGGATTTTTGGGGAGGCGACCGACTGCTAAGGTCATTTGCTCTATAGGAGATAGGTAAGGGGGAAGGGTGGATAGAAACCCGGCGTTGACATTAGCCTGCTCTTAACGAAAGGCGCCAAGGGGACCACGGCTTAACGTCTCATCCGACAGTACTTGAAGTTACCTCCACAAGACACTCAAGTGGAGATCGGGTTTTCTCTGAAATGAAGAAATGTATGTTGAAAATGATGATTGGAACTACACAATTTTCCACGTTAAGGTGGTGAAGGGCGAATCTTAATATTTCAATTACTTTTCAGGTAAGTCGAAAAAAATGTTTTTGGATTTCACTTAACTTCAGCCATTAATTCGTTGGGAATAGCCATAAATGTTGTAATATAGATGATGCAATAATTACTTATATTTTAAAATTTTCATCCCAAAGAATGCGGATAGTTTTATGGCACGGAATACGACATCAAATGCCGAGTATTAATACGTGTTTTTTATTCGCCATGAGACCTTCATTATTTATTAGAAACCATTATTATGATATTAAAAGTATGTTTTCGCGTTTAGGATAAAATCTGTACCTATGTAGTCGAACTATCTGTAAAAACAGGTCAAGTGCCATGAGGCTACGTGTTAAACAAGCATTAAATTGCCGAGAAACGTAGGGTTAATGCAAGTCTGTGCGTAAACGAAAATCGCTCCGACCACTTTTAAGTTGACGGTCTGGGGCATAGAGAACGACTTTGTCCAGCTTAGGATCCGTGTGCTCATCTCTTATATGCCAATGTATTGCCTAGGCAACCATTGGCTACTCTGAGCTAATTTTCTGCTAATTTATTTAGGAATGATATCTGAATAATGGAAAACCACTGGGTGTACATTGAGTGTACTACCCTTCAAAATGTTAATAATATTCCTACCGCTTTTGGCCACATCGTCTTTCCGACCCAATGGATATTCTCATAGGGAACGACTCTCCATTAAAATCCATGCTGTAATGTAAGTTTTGGTATGCCTTTTAGAGTAGCCATCCGTTAAGGTTTTTGTAAATAATAAGCCCTCCAAAGAATTTTGAAATATTTCCGGGGTTGAATAACATTTTGATTGGAATATTATATTTTTGGATACTGGGGCGTTAATTCCTAATTAGCTATGCTAAATTTAAGTATTCCTATCCTGTATTTGTCCTTCCTGACTGATATGGCCCTTCTAGTTGTCCCCACCCGGAGATCTGATTGAGGGATTATTTTACCTCCGAAATTTTTTACTGGAAGGTATGCCATGTATATATGTCTTCTCATATATTTACATACAGGGTTGCATTTTTAAGGATACTAATGTGGTGATCTCGCAAGCCAGGAAAATATTTTCTGTCGCTTGAACCTGTGACCCTCAGAAAGGGAGTCGAACACGCTACCACTGGTCCAAACCGGACCCCTCCCCCGCGAAGTTGATGTCGCGGTGTAATACGATTTGAATCTTAATACGATTGTGTAGTAATTTATTTTGAGCTCCACATAATATGTTATGATAATAACAATAATATAATATAATAACAATAATATATTATAATGATAACCATAATGTTCCAATTTTAAAGCGTGTATGAAATTCCTTCTTGCATTTTTTTTATTATGGCTGTCTTTTTTAATGAAGACGTTTCAGCTTCATTATTCTCAAATCCTTTGTAATTTTTCGTGTCAATTATGTTACCTGTGTGCGTGAAAAACTTCGACGTTTTCCGGTCTTCCTCGTGTGCTTTACGAGCTCATTTTTCGCATGACAGCATTTTTTTTCCTTCTTTTCTTGCGTAGGCGAGCGAAACTCAACCCCTTCCTTTTCCCCCATAGTTGTCACCCCGTCTTCCTTTCTTGCGTCTCCCGAAACACACTCAGTATTCAGTTACCTGTGCGAAGGACGGAGATATCCTCGCGTTTAGCCACGAGAGTTCGCAAGAGGGAGAGATAGAGTTCCTCCCGTAAGATTCCCACGTAAAAATGGGCCTTGAATGTGTTGTAAAAGTTGAAACGGTAATGGTTTACTACATGCCAGACTCAGAACTGTCCGGGTGAAGGGGTTTTGAATTAATGATGATTATCATACTAATATATCAAAATCTAGTGGTGTCCGTCTGTCTGTCCGTCCGTCTGTCCGTCTGTCTGTCTCTCTGTTACTCAATCACTCATAAACCACTGAATCGATTGAAACAAAATTTGGCAGGAAGATACTTGATATATCTGGTTCACGCATAGGCTATTGAACAAGGGCCTTAGAGCCCTAGAAGGCCCTCAAGTGGGTCATTTCATTGCCAAAAATTGGCCTTGGAAGATAATTCTTGCCTGTATTAGAAACACGTAAAATATACCTATACTAAATGTACAATAATCATAGGGTCATAAGTCACGCTGGGGACCCGGGGGCCCTAAGGTTCCATAAGAATGCTTTCTTAAAAGCCTCATAAGTATTGAACGAGTGAACCGATTTTAGTTTAATGTTCACACATGGGATCAGTAAAGCTTTTTTAAGGAAATAGAGACTATAAGGAAGGCCCCTGGGCCCCAAGGACAGCGTATTGGGCCGTCTGGTGTCTTATGTGTTTGAAAAACTCTAAACATTTGGGTTCAAGTGCAGAGGTTTCTCATTTTGCATATTTAAATTAGTTCTACTAAAGATATAGTTTTCGCCATTAGATGGATAAAAGATTGTAGTTTCTTATTTTGTCATTCAATTTTCTTATACGATTACAATTTCCCTATAAATCGCGTTTTTAATGTCAAAATCATGACATTTACTTCTATCAACAGTCGGATATTTTCTTGGTAACTGTGGAATTAGCATTAGCTTTAGAAGGGAAATGGGACCTTTACAATGGTGGCTGGGTCTTATATCTAGAGATGGGTATTACAGTGGAAATCTATGCCGTATACTGAAATGTTGCCGATTACGATATTTTCAGGGATATTTTGGCTTAAAATTGGCAAAATTCATTTAAGTGGTCCAATTTGAGCTGGACCCATCTAAAACAGGAGAATGCCACGATGTTATATTATTACGGAACGCATCTGGAATGCAAATGGCCTGTAGTTTAGTTTCCATATGTTATTGCAAAAGAATGTTAAAACTCGGTAAACACATTGTAATGCTGTTCTCATCTGCTAATATAAAAAATAAAACTACAATTATAGCTGAGTAAAACAGGAGAATGCCGCGACGTTATGTTAATGCGACTATCCTCTGGAATGCAAATGACCTGTAGTTCAATTTATATGTGTTTCTGCAAAAGAATGTCGAAACTCGGTAAGCATAATATAACGCGGTTTTCATCTGCTTGATTTAAATATAAAACTAAAATTATAGCTGATTTGTCTAGAAAAACAATGAATCTCATGAGCCACTCGAACATACAACCTATATGCCCTGTCTTTCTTTCATCCCCCGTTGAATTTCATCGGGCACCTTTGCTAGTAATAATATAATTTATTGTTCTTGGACTATTCATCGTCCATTAGGAACATACAGAATTTATATTTAGACAAAAATTAATAGGTATGGGCGGATACGTTATGTAAAGTAAAAATAAAAGAGAAGGAAAAGAACACCACAAGTTACGCTCTTTCGAGGGCTTGTAAATAGTGAAAAAATCTTTGTTTGAATACAGATAATGAGGCAGAATCCTTAATATCCTTAGGAATACTGTTCCATAATCGTGCTCCGACAACAGAAAAAAATTTTGCAAAAGTGGTTGTTAAGAGTTGGGGGGTGATTGTAAAATCAGGAGCCATTCCAGTCGTTACATTTGACTTTTTATTTCTGATGGGAATAAATTGCTTTAAATTATTGCGTTGTTCATTTTCGAAGAAACAATGAGCGTAAATATGAGTTGCTTACGAGTATGAAATGGTAATAGTGTTTTTTTTAGTTTTATATGGTAGAGGATAATAATATCCTTATGGCATATTGCTAGCACATGATTGTGTATGGGATGCTTCTGCCGTGAAACGATTTAAATATTATTTTATCCATATTATCGCTACTCATTGAAAGGTCTGTCCTCTACTTGATTTCTGGTAGTTTGAGCGAGATACTTCTCCAGACATAATCGACATCATATTCGCATTATACGTTTTAATCTCAGCAGCTGCAGGAAGAGTAAATTGAATATTTCATTATCTATGATGTAATGATATACTTTTTTATGCGTGAAATTTTAAATGCCTGGGGGATGGTGTTCGTGTGGTGGCTAGAGTACTGGCTAATCATACGGACGGTCAGGGTTCAAATCCCTGCTGAGGAGGATGTTTTTCAGAGGACTCCTGATCCCTACTTGAGTGTCCTGTGGAGGGCGCTTCCAGTATTCCGTCTTGTCGGATGAGGCGTTTAACCGTGATCTCCTTGGCGCCTTTCGTTAAGAGCAGGCTAATGCCGACGCCGGGTTTCTACCCACCCTTCATCCTTTACCTATCCCCTAAGGCGCAAATGATCTTAGTTGTCGGCCGCCTCCCCAAATATCCAATCCAATCTAAATGGCTGCATGTGTATTTACCATAAAGTGTCATGTACTGACTAAAAAATATGCATGTCGTGACAAATATTTGCTGCTTATAAACTGCAAATTTATGCTCCGCGGGACTTATTCCAGAGCAAATTTTTTCCAGATTTTCTTGATTGCCATAGCCCCGTACAACTTTGTCCCAACAACTGTGACACAAAATTAGAAAGTCCCCATACAACGCCTACGCAAAAGTTAATTTGTTGCTCCAGTGAGTTACGACATACATTCATAATATGTAAAAAAAAACTGCTACCCAGATATGACCGCCGTGAAGTGTACTTTCTCGTCTACATAAATTTGGCCTCAAGGTCAAAATGTTCCGTGGCGTAATTAGAAAGCACCCCCAGGGATTTCTTTTCAAGGCATAAATTTTCCCTAGTTACAGATGTATTTGATCTGTAATGATTATTATAGAACGATCCAGGATAAATGAATATTACTGTGTAAGCAGGACATATTACGTACATCTTCATCAACTTCGGTCGTTCAATCTTAAGTTTGGTTGACTGCAGCCCTCCACCCTTTCCTATCTAATGCTAGTTCCTTTACCTCCTGGTATCTCTTCCTATATACTTTCCTCTTTATTTGGTCCATGAACTTATTCCTGGGTCTTACTCTGGGGACCTTTCTCCCCATTTTGCCTTCAAATATGTTCTTCACAAACCCATTGTGTCTCAGGGTGTGCCCTATCCATCTGGTTCTTCTTTTCTCTATGGGGTTCCATATGGTCCTCACCTCTTCTACTCTTCCGCACACTCCATCGTTCCTTGTTTTATCAGTCCATTTTACCTTCAGCATCTCCGCCAGCACCAGGTTTCAAAGGCCTCTAGTCTGACATACATTGTGATGGTGCGGTATGTATACAAGTTGTATGCATCACACTCTGCCTGTGAGGCATGCCGACAAATTTTATACCCCAACAGATAGTTAATAAATGGTGAGGAGAGTTTGCGATAGCAGATTATTAAATTGGTGGCGATATCAGATTTTTTATAGCATTCTCACCTCTTCGTTCTCTCTCAATGAAGACAACAGGGTGTATATGTCCGAGCTCTCAAGTGCGGTATCCCATGCTCTCTGACTATTCCCGTTACGCTGGTGTCTCCCTCTGTTAACGTTCTCACAAGTCTTCTGTTTTTTTTTGCATCTCCTCCCAGCTGGCGCAAGCCTAATCGTGGGACTACTGGTCGCCCGTAGCTCTCTCTTTCTCTCTGGCGAAGTGGCACACTCGACACGTTTTCCCCATCAATTAGAACGGTTGACCATTCAGTGGCTAAGGCTTCGGTGGTGGTGGAACTGCTCGCCTCTCGGTCGGTTAAGCAAATGGGCGGAACCGTCATGGATAATTATCGATATTTATCTGTGAATGAGCTCATTTGTGGCGGAGATACTGTTTCCCATGCGATTACCGTACTCCCATTAGGTAGTTATAGCGAAATGTCATTTTACCTAGAAATCCATGAATCTGGTCTCATTTTTAAGAAAAATACATCACCCTTCCATTGACTTAAAAAATTCAACCCCTTACCACATTACTTTCCGAGATATTTTCCAAAAAATACCAGCCCTTCAATGTGGGAAGTGGTAGGTGTAAGCACTCCAGAGAGACATTATGTTAAAAAGGAGGCATTTCATACACTTAAATCTCGTCAAAAAATCAAAAGTGTGTAGTTTATGTGTTTTCTCAACAATTTTTGAAAATCGACTTCTTTTGAAAATTATCATATTGTCACAGGAGACTATATGATAATTTTCAATACGATAGTGCCTTGAATGTCGAATTCCGCGCCGTAGAGCGCGAAATTCGGTCGAATAAGTACATAACAATGGTTTAATTGAGATGAAAATGTTAAAATATGTGTTTGGCATCATTCCTGTTATAAACTGTTTGGTTATTTCCAACGTATATAAAGATGTAGTTCAGTGAAGTGTGTTTCAAGAATTTTTATACGACCTAATTTTAATGTTATTAAAGTGGGAACTCAATGACTCGCGATTCGCGCCCCAACCACCTTAATTGAAGTCTCTCTGGAGTACACGTGTCATATCTCGCATCGCAATCTATATTATTTTGAATCTAATATCTCGAAAAGGGTTCACGATAAGTGGCTCATAGGGAGGAAATATGTTAGAAAGTTATATGCCGGAGTTCGAACGATTGGGTGATTGCTGTCCAAAAACCTACCACCCAACTTATAGAATACTGAATGGCTGTAAAATTTATTCAAATTTGTCAAATCAGTGACTTCACGACTTCCGCAGCACACAATCGAATAATTCCCTCAGCATTAGTCAATCGTTCATTGGTCAGTTCCTAATCTAATAGCAGTTTTTACTGTGGGTCTCTTGACCCTTTTCGCTCGGAGATCTCATTGAGATTAGCGGAGGAGATTGAACCTGCGTTTTAACCTTCAACCTCGTGTGAGATTTCCCCATCTTAGTGCCTTTCGGATTATCTCGTCGCGCCACGAAGTTTATCAGTCTCTCACTTCTCCTCCGTGTCCTAACTCTTGGTCGGCGGCGTCTTTCAAGATCGTGAGTGGAAGCGGTTGACCGTCGTTATAAGGGCCCAAATGAGGGTCAAGGGTGTGTGGCAAGGATGACCAATCCTGGAAGGGTTTTGTGGTCGAGAGGGTGGGGTCGTCTCGGCTTGTGCGGGTACCCTGAAGGGTGGTTTAGCGAAGGAAAACGACGGGTTAATGGTTTTGTAAGACTCTAGTTAAACAGTATTGGAATTTCTGAGTGGATTCTAGAGCCTAATCGCTTTCGGCGAGGAAATCGTAACCATTTGGGAAAGACTATTTGGTCAGATCCATTCCTTGTAGATTTTTCCGGCCACGAACCTAGGTAATTAAAAATGTTTTTCCTCATTGGCTGTGCAAATTAATACAGAAATTCTACTTTTTCTTATTACTTGCCGAAATTTATATGGCATTCACTGATGGAATTAATAGCTGTTAATAAAAGTTAGGTTTTAAATCACGCAGATTACTCGACGAATACATATTAATGAACCTTTTCTTCTCAACCAAAGGAGTCGACTTCAGCGACATATTCAATGAATTATCGCATTTTGACTTAATTTATTTTCCTTTTTTAATTTTTTTTGACGAGTTGGCAATATGCTTTGACGTTTTTTTATAATAGCCCTATTCTTTGAATTTATTTGAATCTTATTTGAATGGCCTTAAAATATAATATAATTTTTTTATTTTCATGGGAGAACGAGTGTATTATAATCAGAGTTCACCTCTGTGGCATTTATACTAGATAGAATATACTAATTTTATTCATATTTCACCCATTTCATGTAAAGATTTTGTGATTTCATGTTTAATTTTCGATAAAATAGAGTTGAAAGTTAGGATTTTTTGTTTTGTCAAGCAGTTTTATTAACACTGAACTATAAGTGATCAAAAGAAAATAAAAACTGCCATTTTAGTGAACTTACATTGCATCACCTATAGGAGTTTCCACTGCAACTGTGCAAATAAAAAATTCCTCCTCTACATTTGTGTTATTTTAAAAATATTTTAAAAATACTGCTTCGATTTACCATTCAGCTGTTATAAACAAGCGTAAGGTACAGCGTATGCATATTATTTGGTGAATATATTATTTAATGATCTTTTTTTCCTGTTAACGGAGTCATCGCGAGATAGTTCCCTAGTCATAATAGATACCATATTCCAAATATACGTTTTAATTTCACCAGCTGTAGGACACATGTATTAAATATTCCATTATTAATGGTGCAATAATATAGCTTTATATGACAGAAATTGTAAGTAATTAAATGAAAATATCTAAATAAGTCTTTAACTTGACTCATTTTTTTCGCGCGGTGCGTTTGAAACTCCTTCAAAACGGTAGGTTTTCTGTGATGCCCAAGAACCTACTGTGGTGACAATATGATTAATTTTCAAATATAGTCGATAAAACATACAAACTACACGCTGTTAGTTTTTTACGACATCAAAGAGTTATAAATTCCTCATGTTGTAAGTAATGTCTCTCGGGAGTGCATTATCTAAATTTACCATTTCCCATGTAAAAGGGCTGGTATTATTTGGCAAATATCTCCGGAAGTAATGTGGTATGGGGTTGAATTTTTGGTGTCATTAGAAGGGTGAGATATATTTCTTTAGAATGAGACCAAATTCATTGATTTCTAGGGAAAATGATATTTCGCTCAAACTACCTTAATAAAGCCGATTGGAACGCCATTTCTATTTCGTTCTCGCACTTTGACCTCAGCCATTGCATTCATTTTTCAATAACTCCTAAATATAAGGTTGGCAGGGGATTAGAAGTTATTACTATTTAATATAAGTTACTTATTTAATGCAATGAGAGTTTAGATAAGCGCAGTGCCTTTTTTTTAGTGTGTTTTTGAAACCTGAGATCGACCCTGCTGTTCATTTACACATGAGTTAGGACACCGAATCAAAATGAACTAGAAGTCATTCAGGGATGCAAGTTATATCAAATGTTAGGTTTTTTATCCTTTTGCATTTAAATGTGCCTACCGATGATTTCTACGGTGCAAGTTATCAAATGTTTGTCTTAAAAGTAATGGGCAAGCTTGGTTCAGCGCAAAATAAAATAAATTTAAACAAACTGGCATTCCTTCGTGTGTCATATCTGAATTTTTGGAGGTATCCGGATTAAATTTTGCATTACTATTGCTCTTACAGTAGGTGATGAATTTATGACGTTTTACCTTTCCTTCGATCCTCATTTAATACCTCCACGGCAAAGTTTTGCCTTTTCATGAGGAAAACTACTTCCGTTATCAGCTGCCTCTGCTACTCTCTTCTTGAGCGTTAAAGTTGGCTTTATTGCCTTAAATATCTTTCATTTTCATTAATTTTTATCATTTGAGGGACTACTATCGGAATAGCTATTATGTAATCTCAATGGTTTCGGGCTAAACTTTGTGGAAGTACATTATGAATAGTGAAAAAGAAAGCGTAATTTGATTCCACCCATTTTATTAAATTGGTAGAATCAAACAAAATTTTCTTTTTCATTATTCAGCTGTCATGTAAGACAAGAAAGGAACTGAAAAACCTAAGGATGACTTGCGACTCTTGTTGGCATGTGCGTTTTTGGTATTTTCTTAGGACTGAGTCTTGTATCGGGGCTCATCGGTTGGTTTCTGTGGGAATTTTTTAAGGTTTCGTAGTAGAATGGCCACAAACGCTGAAACCTAGGATGTGCAAAGGATATAGGAGTGCTAGAGAGATGATGGAACAGCATTTCTGTGGTAAAACGTTCTCTCAATTGTCCAACCATGTTTTAACAATTTCATCCGCTAAATAAGACGTAAAAACCTATGGGGTAGATGGAATAATTTGATACTTGATTCTTCGGCGACCTCCCTTTAGTTTTTCTCTGTTATTTACTAGCCTTCCATACTCCCCTTTTCTCCGTGAACTATGTAATTGCAGTATCTACTCGCTTTATTTCTGCGAACTGTTTTACCTCTAATTATTGTTACCATTCTACCTTAATTCTACCGAATCAGAGTATCTCATTCAAATGATGTAGAGAAATGTGTACGTTTCTATCATTTATTAACCTTTATCTCATATTCTTTTTTTTTAAGTATACTACCGGTGAAGGTGGGTTTTTGATGAAAGTCGAAGAATCTCCTCCCGGTTTTCATGCACTTTCAGGGGCCTAACGACCTCTAGTATTTCTTTTTTCGCCTCGGTATACGATATACGATATACCCTTCTTCATCCCGTCTATGAAACCTATACTCTTTCTTCCCCTTCCCCTCTTGCGCAACATCCTTCCCTCTGTCACACTCTTCAGCAACCCTTCGCCTGTAATTACATCCTCCAGCCGTGTGCACCGCCTATCTCGGATTTCATTCAAAAGTTTCCATTCGTCGCCCACCATATCGAGCACTTCCTCGTTAGTCTTCCTCCCCGTCCACCTCACCTTCTCTTCCTTCATCCTCCACACCCACATCTCAAATGCCGGCAGCCTATTCTCGTCCTCCTTACCGATGGTCCACGTTTCTGCTCCGTACAACGCTACGCCTCATATGAAGCTCTTCATCAACCTCCTCTTTAACTTCCTTACCTAACGTCCCCGTCATCAGCTCCCTATGACTAATAATGAATGTCTTATCAAGCATCGTAATGTGAAGTTGTGACCATTCTAGAGCTCTATTCCTGTCTCAGTTCAGCTCCACGTCTAAGAGAAATCAGCTCTAGTTTTTAATTTTGCACATTTTGCCAACAAGATTATTTTCCGGCGATTACCGGTGACCTCTCCGGACTAAATACAACCTTCCTTCTTATGGTTTCCACTCTTTGCGCGCTGGCGTGAGGCTTCGCGGTTGCGCTCGTCTTTTATTTTGGAGCAAGGAGGCCGTTTTCAAGCATTTGTAATGCCATGCGAGATATTGCTCGCAAGTGGAGCGTGTAGTGTATTTTTTTCTCTCTTCGAGGCGAAGTTAACCTATGTTCTCCTGCGTGGACGACTTGGGAAAGCGTCCAATTCTTTGACTTGGGCCGGATTCTTTCTAAAGGGAAGAGCGGCGGGCGGCCATAGTGGAGACAGGGATTACCTGGAACTTGTTCGAAGGTGTGAATGTGTTGGATTTATATTTGTCTCTCTTCGCGAAAACCCTGGCTATCTCGCAGTTTTCCTACTGAGGCGACTGGAGCGGTAATCGTGGGTCATTGAGTGAACACATGTCAATAATTTTTCCTAGGGAGCCGAAGCAACATTCTAGCGATACATTTCAGTAACTACAGGATAGGTAGGAGCTGTAGATATTCAAAATTTTGATTAGCTTAACTTAATGGCAAAAGAATTTGTGTAGTCTAATTAGCTGATATTTTGATCTGAAAACATTTTAATCAGTTGTTTGTTGGTTTTAGATATGGAGCACGTCTCGACTGTATCAATTGCATTTGCATTTTCTGAATGTTCTATACATCTACATACTACCCTGCGAGACTTCTCTTGGGCGTGTGGCAGGGGTTGTTAGGACACTAGCCGTGTAAAGATGTAAGGGATAAGGTTTTGGGAGATGAAATGGTGACGTGCATTATGGGAGTGTATTTAGTCGAACTCAGTTTTTATTGTGGTCGCTAATTGTGCGTGAAAAGAAAGCGATTTTGCACCTATCTGTTCGGCAATGTATCTCTCTCATTTTATCGCTTCTGTCAGGCCTAGAGATGTGATGAGGCGTCATGATAATATTCTTTTGGTCGCTCTGAAACACACCAGTTTCGAATTTCTCAAGCTATCTTAACGTAGATTGCAGCGCCCGACTCTGTAGGGGCTCCCAACTTAATCCCTCTAAAAGTTGTGATACACTTAATGTTCTCTCGTAGCAGTTTTTAACGAATCGTACGGCTTTACCTTTTATTTTATAATTTTTTTGGTTAAAACTATATGACCAGGGTGCCAAATGCTCGCCGCTCGTATTCCATAATGTCAAACGACCTTCTAAAATCGAAGATACGGTGCGTTTTGAGGTTTAACTTATCTAATTTGCCCGTTTACTGGCCAGTTGCAGGAACGACACATATGTATTCTATAAAGTTATGGGGCCCATAAGCCATGTCAACCATTCAATGAGTGTTGCACAAACATTAGATAAATTTATTGGTTTCATAACTTATGGAAAGGAGTTATGAGTTCCATTAAGTAACCAAGATGGCGGATGCGCAATGAACCGTTTGGAGACTTAATTACTAGATAAAAGAGTTGTTTTGAGACAAATGACCAGTTTATTTACTCTTACTGACTAATTAATATGTGCATTAGCAATTAATGATAGGCTTAAGTTTCATAAATTTTATCCGGCGGCAGAAGATTAGATCGAATATTCCAAGCAATGATGAATTGGTAAATAAGTTTGGATGTTTCCTGCAACCCGAATCTTTTTATGAGAACTATAAATTATACGTCCATTAAATCATGGATCAGTCATATTTTTTTTATTTTTAGTGAAGGGGGAATAACGAATCGTTTTATTTTTGGGTTCAACTTTCTGCGTAAAAGAAAGTCTTTCCAATTCTAAAACCTGAATCTGTATGTTCGTAAAGGGATTTTTCGTCGTACCCATTCGGAGTAGATAAACAGAATGAGAAGAGGGCGAGCGGTGTGTGTATGCGTCGCCGGGAGCCCTAATAGACACCTTCCATTTGGGGAGCGTGCTGTGGTGTTTATCTGCCTGCCGATGTCGTCTTTAATATCCTGTGTTCAGCTCTGGCAGTGAGACTGGTGTCTGTTTTTTTGGGACCGATAGGAGTTCGGTGGCATGTCCCTAGCGACTCATTTGGCGAAGTAATGGGATGCAGATGGAAAGAGAGTAAACCTCATGGCGTCATTGCAGTTGTTACTTCAAGTGTCAATACGTTGTGTTCGAGGCCACAGCTCCTTAATCGGGCTTCGAAGCCGATGGTTGAAAGTTAGCGAAACGTTGTAGACCGTCAGTTTTTCTCACACTGGAGTGTTTTGTGAACGATATCAGTGCATGTTAAAACCAAATGAATTTGGCCTTGCTACCAAGGGAAACAGGAAATGGTAGGAGGGCCTGTTTCCCTAATATCATTTTTTTCATCAGTTCCTATTATCAGTTTCTCATTAACTTTACTATTTGACTGTTCCTACCTACGGTCGGATTCAAATGTATTGCGAAGAATCGAGCGGGGCGCCACTTACGCTTCTCAAGGAAATTGAGTTTCACTTACGGCGATGTTATTCTTTGCTACGCAATTCTATCTATTCAGCTGTTTATTTGCACGTGTTCAAGTGGTAACAGTTGACCAATTTCCTATATTGTAGTAATTTGTTATTACACTTTCGTTTTGGTTTGGATTTACGATTTGAGCATGGATAATTATTATTTATTAATCACAACTGTTACTCTAAATGATACAATACAAAGTATTTGCCGTAGGTATATTGTATGCCAGGAATGATCTGTGTTTAATTATAAAGTTTGGTATTTCAATTAATCAATACGTCGCAGCATGTCATTGTTATTCGAGCTGATCATATAATGTAATAACAAGTTAGAACAACACAAGCAATTGCTCAACTGTTTCAATTTAAATACGTGCAAATAAACAGCTAAATTGATAGCGTTGCATAGCAAAGAATAACAGCGCCGTAAGTGAAACTCGATTTCCTTGAGAAGCGTAAGTGACACCGATTGTTATGCATTTTATTTTCGTATATCAATTGCTAATTATGTTGGTGTAAGTTGATTTTTAATATTTAAGATAATTTGGTTTATTTTAGTATGTTTATTTGTTTGTGTTGAATTTGGTTATATTGTTGTTTGTTGTCGAGAGGACGCGCCGGACGTCATCAATAAAGCAGTGAACCAAGAGGCGAGTCATTTCTTAAAATTTAACAACCTACATTCGATGTGAAATGTAAGCTGTTATAATTGTAAGGTAGCATATGTCATGTGTGCTCCAGAGAGACTTAATTTAAGATGGTTTGAGCGCTTAGTTGTGAGTCATTGATTACCCATTTTAATAACTTTTGTAGTGTGCCGTAAAAATATTCTTGGATCACATTTCATTTAAATGAATGTATACATACGTTGAAAATAACAAAACGATTGTAATAGAATTGATGCCAGAATTAGATTTTAATATTTTCGTCTCAATTAAACCATTATGTCATGGACTTGGCTCTGCGGCGCGGAATTCGAAAATCAAGCCGAAGTCATATGCATTCGCGTGTTGTTTCTTTAGCATGATGCCTATGTATTTATAAAGAAGCATTGTAATAATATGACACTTGTATTCGCGCTTTGGAGATAATCTGGACATATGTGAATTATGTCTAAATATATGTCATTATGATACGTGTTAAAATAGTATTAAATTGTCAAAAAAACCATGTCGATGATATGCTATTTTTTATCGCTTTTACCCATACATTTTTCTTATAACTATATGTATGCAGCGTGAGTCAGTTAACAAATTAAGTTTGAAGTCTAAGCGTCGCATTCGTACGCTTCGTTAATTGCCGAGGTCAACCTTTAAACGTAAAATCTTTGCGTCATTGGTATTGCAGTATAGACCTCCTGCTTTTTGCAAATGGTTGCATTTTAAAAGTGGAATTTGAATATCATCTCAATTATATGCGGAGATAAATCTCTCTTATCTTCATTTCGGGTGCAGTTTAGTACATCCCGTTTTATGAAAGTTTAATCTCGCGGAATAATTTTCCCTCTCCAGAAATTATCAGTCTACCAAATTATTTTCCTTCCCCTACGTCTATCTTGCTCTACCGCTTCTGTGCTGCCTTTCAGAATTATATTCCTTTTACAAATATAGGCGTGTATATTATTCTTTTCCCGCATTATCATCTGCAATCATGTGTCGTAAGATTGGTTCACTTCAGCCCTTCAAACCATTCTATCTTCAGTTAACCGATTTTTTCCTCCAGAAGTCTTCAACATCTTACCTTGCATTAGCTCTTTGGCCATTTAAACCTCAGCAGGTTTATTGCCTCACCAACAATGCCTCTCCATTCTGTTCTAGCTTCTGCTCTTTGAAGTCTATCCCCAAGTCTATCTGTTTCCTTTTCAACTTGGTCCTTCCACCTCATTCTTGGTCTACCATGTGGTCTTCTGCCTTCAGGGTTTCTCAGGTATAAAGTCTTGATTATTGCAGTTTCCACTTTTCTCCACACATGTCCTGTACATCTTAATCTTCGGCTCTTAGCCATTTCCACTATATCTGGGTATGTATAGGTGTCTCTTCACTCTCTGTTCTTCCTAATTCTCCATCCATCTTGGTCTTGAACTGGGCCAAAGATTTTCCTCAATATTTTATTTTCAAAAACAATTAGCTATTTTTTAGAGTCTTTGGTTAATGCCCAAGTTTCCGATCCATATAACAATACTGGTATGATTATTGAATGATAAATATTTATCTTGGTTTTTCTAGAGAGCCATTTAGATTTCAGTATTTTTTCCAAGGGCCACTAAGTCCGTGAAGCTGCGGCTAACCTATTGTTGATTTCCTATTCCTCTCTATTACCATTTGTAATGACTACTCCAGCATATTTAAATATGTTCTTCAACGTCGTTCTTCAATATTCTTGGTGCACTTTCTCTTTGGTATTCCGCAATTTCATTCTTTCCTGTAACCGTCTTCAGGAGTGCAACGCTCCAGAGTGCATTCTGAGAGCCTCTCAGCAGATTCCCACTAGTTTTTAGTTTTGCGTATTCCTAAGAATTTTTCCTCTTATCCATCCAAAATCATATATTTGGTAACTCGTCCTTTCGCCAAATTATCCCCATAACGCTCTGTAATTGCATTTCTTAGCTCTTCAAAAACATTTACAGCTCGCATACATCACAGGCCATTATCGCGTTATCGTTTTCTTTACTTATTACTACTTACAAGCTCAGATTTTCAATCTGATGTCTTTAAAAAAATAAAAATTGAAAGGTCGATTTATACAAACTTGACCCAACTATGACCTCTGTCCGTGCCCAGTAAAATCACTCCCCCACCATGTGTTATTTATTTGGCTAAAACGGGGAAGTGGGTTTTTTTTTGGAATTCTGCTGATGAGGATAGCGTTCGTCCAAACTAAGTTTCACAGGATACATATTGATCATGAAGTGTATACTTATGGCAAAAAATTACACAGACTTTGGGATTACAATCGTGACGGATTATAAAGCCTTTATTCGTCACAAAAGAGAGAGTGCTCTGAAATGACATCCGTCCGATGCCTTTTAACTAAAAATTGCGTGCTATTGGAGCGTTCTCTTGCCTCGTTTGGTATATTTTTTCACTAAATCTCACTCGTATCTCACGCATACCTGCTCAAGATAATTCTACCCGTTCCCTGTTTATTTCATTTTGAGTGATTATGGCGTGGAGATAATTAATTTGGACATGACATTGCGTATTAACGATGGGTCTTTGAGATTAACATCAGGTTTTTTTTTGGATTATGTTGTTATTTTTTATTTGTCACTATTCAGAAGTCACGATGTAATTCCTCGTCTGCGCCAACAATTTAATGCCCCAAAATCATGCGGTCAAAAGAAGAAGAATGCAGACGAGAAACCTTTTTTTATTGCCTGATCTTGGATGGAGATATTTCAGTGAAATTTGATGTTAATGTTCTCTTTGCATGAAGCTAATCCTAAATTGGTCTCTCTGGGACCTTTTGCATGTTCAAGTAAACAGAAAAAAATAAGTGTAAGTTGATGTATAAATTAATAAACTTCTCGATGTAAAAAGTTGTGAACAGCTCTCTAAATTTCATGGATCTGTCTATTTCATTAAGAGGTCAAAAACGTGAGTTTGCAATTTACAGGAAACCTTCGAGCACTGATCATATCATGCCTAGCGATTCGGTTAAAAAATGAAAACGGAGTTAGCGATTCGTTTCATGTATAATGGCATAACGCATTGGGGCATGATCGATGGTGTTTATTAACAAGCTAATTGGTAACCAAGTTGCCGTCTTTTAATTAACCGTTTGAAGGAGTGATTATTACTTAGTAGAGAAATTATGCGACGATTATGGAGTTAATTTATTCATCCTGACTAATTATAATGTCCGTAAATGACGTAATACATGGATTTTAGCCAGCGGAAAGAGGCGAACGAAGCGATCGATGTAATAGCCACTCGGGAATTATTTACGACCACGATAATTTCTACCTACCGCCCAATTTCGTAATTGGTTCCTTAGTGTTATGGATATCTTAAATATTGATTTCATTTCTGAATGTTTGGTCATCCGGCCGCATGGGAAAACATTGAAAAGAGACTCAACACCACTCGGAGAACACGGTAAGAAATACCTCTGCTTACCTTAAGTAGTATATAAGTATGACCATAAATTGACTAAAGTATTTTAGGACTTCAGTTGTTAGCGACTCATTTAGACTTTACGTGAATTTCAATATCTCAATCTATATAATAATAATAATAATAATAATGACGTTCATTATTGTAGGCTTATTGCTCTTGATATAAAGACATACGGAAGAGAATGGCGCTAGCTAAGGAGGCGTTTAGTAATAGAAGAGAGCTGATGACGGGGACACTGGGTAAGGATGTGAAGAAGAGGCTGGTGAAGAGTTTGACATGGAGCGTAGCGTTGTATGGGGCAGAAACGTGGACCCTGAGAAAGGAGGACGAGAATAGGCTGCAGGCATTTGAGATGTGGGTGCGGAGAAGAATGGAGAAGGTTAGGTGGACGGATAGCAAGACTAACGAGGAATTGCTGGAGATGGTGGGCGAGGAAAGGAATCTTTTGAATGAAATCCGCGAAAGGCAGGGTAGATGGCTGAAGGAGGTAATAAAGGGTGATGGGTTGCTGAAGAGTGTGATAGAGGGAAGGATGTTGGGCAGGCGGGGAAGGGGAAGAAAGAGAAGAGGTTTCATGGCCAGGATGAAGAAGGGTAGATCTTATGAAGAGGCGAAGAAGGATATATTAGAGGGAGATAGGCCCCGGAATGTGTAAAAGGCCGGGAGCGGACTCTCTGACATTCAACAAAACCTACCTTCACCAGTAGAATACATAATAATAATCTCTTGATATTATTCTTCTAATTTTTTAACAGATATTAGAAACCTGAACAAACAGTTTCAAAATGGAAAAAATAAAGAGAGGAAAATTTTCACAAAAAACATTTACATAGGTGTGATACGATTGTACGGATAGCAAATTTGCAGCAATTGTGAACAATGGTAATTAAAAATATTTACATGCAGTTATAAATGCTTCAAAATCATTATGACTTACATTTAGGTATTAAACGTTTGTACTGTAAAAATATTTAATAATCCATTAGCATTTGATTTATACCATTTTTTCCCGAAATTTACGTTTGCAATTTTCAGTTGTTCAGTATTCAAGGTAGTCCGAGCGAAGTATCATTTTACCTAGAAATCAATGAATTTGGTCTTGTTTCAAAGAACAACTTCTCGTCTATCCAATGACACCAAAAATTCTACCCCTTACCGCATTACTTTGGAGATATTTACCAAAAAACACCAGCCCTTTTGCATGGGAAATGGTACGTGCATGAACTCCAGAGAGACATTTTTTTCAAAATGAGGTAATTCTAACACTTTGAGGTCGTAAAAAAAAACTAACAGTGTGTAGTTTGCATGATTTCTCAACTGTATTTGAAAATTAATCATATTGTCACCGCAGTAGGTTCTTGGGTATCACAAAAAAAACCTTCCGTTTGGAAGGAGTTTCAAACGCACCACGCGAAAAAAACGATTCAAATTTATGACTTATTGAGATATTTTCATTTAATTACGTACAATTTCTGTCATATGATACTATATTATTACTCCGTTAATAATGCAATATTTAATTGATGTGTCCTACAGCTGGTGAAATTGAAAAGTATATTTCTAATATGGTCTCTATTATGACTAGGGAACTATCTCGCTCGGACTACCTTAAGTTAGACTACGTACGAATCATTTCACCATGACTCAATAAGGAAAACAGCTCGAGTTTCTCATCGGTGTACTTACAATACCATCATTATCAATTACCTACATTGAATATATACCAACAATCTTAAGGAGTAGCTCATACACTTTGGATTTATACACTCGGTCCACTTTGGATTTATACGCTAACATTTCAGTCCACAGGTGGCAGTGATTTCCACAATCTGGCTATAGTCACGGTGAAATATTTATTAAGACATCGAAATTTGGCTCTTCGCTTCGCCAGCAAGACCGGGACCATCCCGGGAAATTAGACTTTTTCCATCCTGCCCGTGTCAGGCGCTGCAGTGTGATGGGGTCGGATTCAACCGCTAGGTTCAAGTAAAAATCCTTTATTGATGACTGTGTCATACAATCGGCAATCAGGTAGTTTGAGCGAAATATCATTTTACTTAGAAATCAATGCATTTGTTCTCATTTTAAAGAAAAATATATATCACCCTTCCATTGACACCAAAAATTCCACCCCTTACCGCATTACTTTCCGAGATATTTGCCAGAAAATACCAGCCCTTTTACATGGGAAATGGTACGTTTATGCACTTCAGAGAGATCTTATATTAAAAATGAGGCATACCCTACCCTTAGATCTGGTCAAAAAATCAATCTGGTGTGTATTTTGTGCGTTTTCTCAACTGTTTTTGAAAATTAATCATATTGTCACCGCAGTAAATTCTTCGAGATCACAATTAACCTTCAGTTTAAATGGAGTTTCAAACGTGCCGAGTGAAAAAAATGAGTCAAGTTAAAGACTTTTTTTTTAATAGATATTTTCATTTGATTATTTACAATTTCTGTCATTTAAAACTATTTTATTGAACCATTAATAATGCAATATTTATATCGTGTGTCTCACAGCTGGTGAAATTAAAACGTATCTATCGAATATGGTCTCTATTATGATTAGGGGACTCCTGCACTACCTTAAACGAAAAAAAGTGCTAAGAGCTACTAGTTTTATCGTCAAGTTACGTTCTATCATCAAAATTTCTGGTTAGATTTGTCGCTCAGCGCTACAGGTTATATATTTTTTTTAGCTCTACTTGCCATGACCTTTTATCCAATGGTGCTAATGCAGCTATGGATTTCGGAAACTACGAAATATCAGGAGAAGACGTAGATGAGATCTGTAGGGTCATTGGTTCATCAAATGTTGTAGAAACATTCGGTAACTTGCTTCGTTCCACACGTTATGTCATAAAGTATTGGGGCCTGATAGATGGTGTTAATTAATGAGCTCATTGGTAACCACGTGACTGTCCTTTAATCATCCGTTTGAAGGAGTTATTACTTGATAGGAGAGTAATTATTCGACGAATATGATATACAATCGGTAATTAAACGAAAAATAAGGCTTAAACCTTCTAGTTTTGACGTCTAGTTAACAACTTATCGTCAAAATTCTGGTTAGATTTGTAGATACAGTGTATATTTTGCCGCCAGATACTTGTAAAAGTCGCCAAATCTGGCAACGCCGCGTGCAAGCCCGGGCCACGGGGAACGGCCGGGCAGTTGATGCATGACGGCCCGGGCTCTTAATTTACGCCCTAGCTTTCGGGCCGTATAAACTCGGCGGAGGTCGGTCCTCCCCTTAACTCCCCAGTGTTCCGTCTCTCTCCGTACTATATAAACCCCACAGGCGGGCAGGTTTTTCCTCTCCTCCCTTCCCTTACAAGCACACACACACACACACAACACAATCCCCCCCCGTCCCTTCCCCTCATAACCCTCACAGCCGTCTCTACCTAATCCCTCCCACGCGTCATAACTCTCTTCCCCTCCCCCCCCCTTCCCCCATTCTTCCCTCCCCAAAAGCTACCGCGTTAGTACCTCCTGCTGGGTCCTTCCGTCTGGCAAGGTCGATGGGAAAATTTTTTTCTCTCTCTCCTAACCTCTTCATTTTTTTCCGCCACCCGTAATTCCTGCTTGTTTTCTCCGGGTCGCATAGCGCACCAGTTTTTTCATTTGTTTATTTTTATTTTTTTTTCTATCAAGAGTAAGGATCGTGACTGCGTTTACGTGGTCCAAACCGGAAAATGAATCATGTACTAATAAGATGTAGTTGACTGGTAGTGTAGCTGATTAATTTATGTGCACCCTAATGCATGTTTCTAAATCTGCCGAGTAGTGCTAGCCCTATGTTTTGTATGATCCCTGCATGACTTTTGTGTCACGTTTCCATAGTTACATTATAGGTTATTTTTGTAGTGTTTGTAGCATTTATATTATTCCCATTATGTGGTGCATGTTGGTGAAAGTAAATTTCCTCTTTGTAGATCAGGTTGGTGATAAGTCACCCCCTGCTAAACACCTTTGTGATGGCTTGCAGGGTAATAAGTAGATGTAGTTACTTAATAATTTTCCGTGCCCGTCATGTTCACCTCTACCGGTTTAATCGTTTACGCATCACTTTCACTGACTACCTACTACTTATTCTTATTGATATGGTTAATTACTGCAATGTAAGCTCGGTGACGATTCGTTTTGATGACTTAAATGTAAATTTTATCATATTTTAGCGTCTTAAATGAATGTATTTATAATTACTACTATGTAAAAATCTCCGAATCTTAGTGTCGATGTCTTAAATGTTATTTTACTCATATTTTTGCGTCTCAAACTAAACGAAAAAAATTCCTACCTTTACCCGCTGTTTTCATCTCAGGATTAACTTCTAAATCAAACGGTGCTAAATGCAAATATGGGTGAAAATTGGTGCTGAGTTAGCATTTACCTTTGTGATATAAAAGCCATGATCAGTAGTCATCAATCCGAAGATAGGTTTGCTTCAGCTTTTCATTTTATTCTTCTCACTGCCAATCGCATAATTCCTGCACAATCGTTTTCTTTTTCCATTCTTGGTCTTCGTCTATAATTAATATCTCTAATGTATCCCGACATCATTGTTTTCAAGAGGCTGTTGTGTTGCAAAAATGTGTCCAGAAAGGTTGTCGTATTAAGCTTTAAGGGGAGCTTTTTTAAACGGTCGATGCTTCCGATACATAGAGTGCCAAGCTCCACACGAATGTTTCACATATACTGTTTCCTGGTTTGTAAGTCCTATCATGAGCAGCTGCTGTGCTCAAAGAAGGTAGTGCTACAAACCAGGAAACAGTATGTGAATACATTCGTGTGGAGCTTGGCACTCTATGTATCGGAAGCATCGACCGTTGGAAAAGCTCTCCGCATAAAAAAGCTCCACTTAAAGCTTAATATGACAAAGTTATTGGACACCATTTGTGTATTTCACCTTAAAATTGAAGGTTTTAACAAGTGTTTACATGAAGACGGAGATAAACGCCGCGGAGATTGCTCAGTTTACCGCATAAAAAGCGTTAATTTGAAGGAGATAATATATTTTGTTGGAAATGTGCATAAGAAGCAAAAAGTCCAGGGAAATGCAAGTCCAGGGATGAAAATAAAATATACATCTACATCTACGTTATACCCTGCGAGCCACCACGAGGGTGTGTGGCAGGGGGTGAAGATCACCAAACTAAACACAAACAAAAAATATAGGAGCTGTACTACCCATTTTTAAAAAGTTATTTGCGAAATACTGCCGTGATTGATGTCGAAATGCGGTAGTTCCGTACAAACGGCGCTGCAGTCGGCTCCTGTGGGTGGAAAAAAATATGTAACTAAAATGTATATTCTTGGAAAAATCCGCGTATATTGTGTCTCGATTTTCGTTTTCAATAGTACACTTATTTCATCAGTGAAATCAGGAAGTTTTGAACCGAATGAATGACGATTTTAATTCTGTACCTGTTTTGAATCGCATGGTGAAGCCCGACCCACCTTAAGGTAGTCCGAGCGAGATAGTTCCCTAGTCATAATAGAGACCATATTCGAATTATACTTTTTAATTTCACCAACTCTAGGACACATGGACTAAATATTGCATTATTAATGGTGCCGTAATATAGTTTTCTATGGCAGAAATTGTAAGTAGTCAAATGAAAATATTTAAATAAGCCTTTAACTTGACTCATTTTTCTCACGCGGTACGTTTGAAACTCCATCAAAACGGAAGGTTTATTGTGATCCCGAAGAATTTACTGCGGTGACAATATGATTAATTTTCAAAAATAGTTGAGAAAAAACACAAACTTCATACTGTTGATTTTTTCACAAGATCTAGTTATTAGAAGTGCCTCATATTGGAAGTACTGTCTCCCTGGAGTGAATTTACGTGCCATTTCCCATTTAAAAGGGCTGGTATTTTTTGGAAAATATCTTCGAAAGTAATGTGGTAAGGGAATGAATTTTTGGTGTTATTAGATGGGTGAGATATTTTTCTTTCAAATTAGACCAAATTCATTGATTTCTAAGTAAAATGATATTCCGCTCAAACTACCTTAATCTTTATCTTTCTTTGGCAACGCCACATCTTTATTGCTTTTGATCTCCTTTAATCTCCATTATATTGAAAAACTTCTCGTAAGAAGCATATTACCCGAGGGGTTTGGGTGGTAAATGAAATAGGGGCATTAATTCATATTGGTTTTGAAGTTATCAGCATGTGTCCGGCATTAATTTGAGGCAGTGGTAGTCTAGGAAAATTTTAAACACCGGAGGCAAAACATGGCAATTGTTTTGCGTTTCTAGTGTCGATAAATATAACCTGTATACTAACTACAGTTTTATCGAGAAATCCGAAAATAAATGTCCTTTAAGAGGACAACTCCTGATAAATAAAAGTTGGCCTGTAACTTTCAATTTATCGGGCCCGAAAATTCACTTTTCCGGAGGCAGCGCTCTCGTCAATGCCTTTTTTTTTAATTTCAAATCTATGGCAAAACTGCTTTTTCATTTTTTCATAACAACCTCTTCACAACCAGTAAACAAAGATATGGGCTGTAAACAAAATGAAAACAATCACTAATGTGGTTATGACATAAAAAGTTTCAACAATATGTTAAATGGGAGAACAATTGAACTTTTACTGATCGATCTTACGTTAACACCATGTTCTGAAGATTTCTTTCGAAATAACGTTGTTCCCCATTCGCCTGCTTGGTCATTTCTACCCGCCTTTGCGACTATCTGTAACAACAGGCGTTTCGGCTCTCGCCGCAGGATTACAACTTCCGTCCCCGGTTTGCAAGCTCTCGCTTATACCCAGGGACTTGGAAGAGTGGAAGGAAGGGATGGGAAGGGAAGGATAGCGAAACCGCAGCCCCTTCGAGGCCGACACCAATGAGGCGGATTGAGGTCAAAAGGACAAAATTATTTTTTATTAATTCCAACCTGCTCCTCATATGTTTCTCATTATCTACCGATCACTTATTCCATTGCTACTATGACCACTTGACAATTGTCACTAACGAGCGTTCGGATTGCAGAGAACGACTATCTCAGATACACAAATATGGCAAGTTTACCCTTTTAGAAAAGTTACGTAGGTCGGTGCCTACCGGGTCATTGCACGACTAAGTATTTTTAAAGTATTCTGCCGGTGAAGGTAGGTTTTGATGAAAGTCAGAGAATCTCCTCCCGGTTTTCTACACTCTGAGGGGTTTAACTACCACTAGCATATCATTTTTCGCCTCGGCATACGATCTACCCCTCTTCATCCCGTCTATGAAACCTAATCTCTTTCTTCCCCTTCCACGCTTGCACAACATCCTTCCCTCCGTCACACTCTTCAGCAACCCCTCACCCTTTATTACCTCCTTCAGCCATCTACCCTGCCTTTCCAGGATTTCATTCAAAAGATTCCTTTCCTCGCCCACCATCTCCAGCAATTCCTCGTTAGTCTTCCTTTCCGTCTACCTAACCTTCTCCATTCTTCTCCACACCCACATCTCAAATGCCTGCAGCCTATTCTCGTCCTCCTTTCTCAGGGTCCACGTTTCTGCCCTATACAACGCTACGTTCCTTATCAAATTCTTCACCAGCCTCCTCTTCACATCCTTACCCAGTGTCCCCGTCGTCAGCTCTCTTCTATTACGAAGCGCCTCCTTAGCTAGCGCCATTCTCTTCCGTATGTCTTTATATCAAGAGCAATAAGCCTACAATAATGAACGTCATTATTATTATAATAGAGATTGAGATTTTAACCTCAAGTAACGACCTCTAGTATTTCTTTTGTTGCCTCGGTATACGATCTACCCTTCTTCATTCCGTCTATGAAACCTAATCTTTTTTATTCCCCTTCCCCTCTTGCACAACATCTTTCCCTCCGTCACACTCTTGGGCAACCCATCGCCTCTAATTACGTCCTCCAGCCGTGTGCACTGCCTATCTCGGATTTCATTCAAAAGTTTCCTTCCATTTCAAGCAATTCCTCGTCAGTCCTCCACTCCGTCCACCTGACCTTCTCAATCCTTCTCCACACCCACATCTCAAATGCATGCAGCCTATTCTCTTCCTCCTTTCTGAGGGTCCACGTTTCTGATCTCTACTACGCTACGATCCATATCAAGCTCTTCACCAGCCTCCTAATCACATCCTTGCCTTAGGTCCTCGTCATCAGCTCCCTTTTACTACTAAACGCCTCTTTAGCGAACTCTATTCTCCTCCTCATGTCATTTCTACTGTACCGATTTTCTTCTAACGTACTGACCAAGTAATTAAAATGTAAATATCTTGTCAGGGTAGATAACGTTAATTGTGCTTAAATGAATTTAATACATTTCGCAAGCCACGCTTTCTCTGACGTCGACATTAAAGACAATTAGTGAATTTTTGTCCCTGCATAAAAAACCGAAAACCGTGATGACCTTCTCGGAAATTGTAAAGGATTAAACGGTTTTGATTGTTGAAGTCAGTAAATGCTGTGATTATGACCCCTTTCGCGATGCATTCACGTAGTTCTTGCCATGATTAATACAGGGAGCTTGTACTTTTTCGAAAAAAATGGCGTGTGCGTCACGTAGTCATCCGACCACCATAACAAGTGCGAATTGTTTAAAGTTAATTATTCTTTTTTTTTCGCTTGTAACCGCTTCGCTTCTTTCGCTTGTCTTCTTCCCTCCCCCAGAACACGCAGCTTGCTTCCGTTCCCTCTCGCCTTCTGCCCAAAGCTCTTTTCATATAAGGCTTCATCGACTCCCTCGTGAGGTCTAATCGATCGATAGGTCGACATCTTTGTGCTGTGCATGCATGTGTTATTGTAGCCGGTACCCCACCCCGAGAATCAATGCGTCTGAAGGCTCCCGTCTGAAAAGGGGTTCACTGAGGAAAGAGAAAACTTTTCGCGGAAGTGGCCACGCTGGAATCGGAACTTAGGGTGCTATTTGCGTGTGTCTGAAAAGGCTGAATGTTTTCTCCGTTGCACAGATTCAGTTTAAGGTATTTTGAGCGAAATTCAACTTCACCTAGAAATCAAAGACTACGGTACAATTTTTATTAAAAAATCTCATTTTTCCAAAAAAAATATCAAGATGTCAGCCCAGTACCGAACTACTTTCCGAGATTTTTACGAAAAATACCAGCCCTTTAGCATGGGAAATGGCGCGTGTATGCACTCCAGAGAGAACTTATTTAAAAAGCAAGGAATTTATAAGGCCTTTATCTGGCCAAAAAAGGAACAGTATGAAGTTTGTATGATTTTCTCAACTGTTTCTGATAATAAATCTGATAAGTATTGCAGTATTTTTTTTCAGAAAAAACTTCCTTTGTGAAGGAGTTTTAAAAGTGGCGCGTCAAGAGAATAAGTCAACTTAAGGACATATACAGATAGTTTTACTTAATAAAGTAGAATTACAGTCGTACACAAGTATATTATTGTATCTTCAATGATGCAATATTTTATTCATGCTTCCTACTGCTGCTGAACTTAAAACATATAATTCGAATATGGTCTCTATTATGACTGTGGAAATATCTCCCTCTAACTAGCTTCGGGTAGTTTGAGCGAAATATCATTTTACCTAAAAATCAATGAATTTAGTCTCATTTTAAAACAGAACATATCACCCTTCCAATGACTTCGAAAATTCAATCCCTTACCACATTACTTTCCGAGATATTTGCCAGAAAATACCAGCCCTTTTATATGGGAAATGGTACGTGTATGCACTCCATAGAGACCTTATATTAAAAATGGGGCATTCCCTACACTTAGATCTCGTCAAATAATCAATAGTGTGTGTGGTTTGTGTGTTTTCTCAACCATTTTTGAAAATTAATCATATTGTCACCGCAGTAAATTCTTCGAGATCACAATAAACCAGTTTAAATGGAGTTTCAAACGTACCGCGCGAAAAAAAATGATTCAAGTTTAAGACTTTTTTAAAGATATTTTCATTTCATTATTTACAATTTCTGTCGTGTAAAACTATTTTATTGAACCATTAATAATGCAATATTTATATCGTGTGTCTCACAGCTTGTGAAATATAAACGTATCTATCGAATATGGTCTCTATTTTGACTAGGGAAATATCTCCCTCTAACTACCTGAATCCCATCGAAAATACCTCTTCTCTTCCCCATCGCCGCTTATCCAACGCACTACGATCTATCACGGCATTCAGCATTCCTTCGCCCCTTAGCTCGTCTTCGAACCGCCTACTCTGCCTCCTTCTAATCACCTCCAAAGCTTCCTATCCTCTCTCAACATATCGAGCACTTCCTCGTTCGCCTTCCTTTCCGTCCATCTCTCCCCATCCTCCCCCACGCCCACATCTCACAAGCCTGCGGCCTATTTTATCCATTTCCTTCCTGGAGTTCATGTTTCTGCGCCGTAAAATGCTTCTCTCCGTGTTAAACTCTTCGCCAGTATTTTCTCTACATTCTTCCTAAACGATGTCCGGACAATAAGTCCAACCCAAAAAGTTCACAGACATTGAAGTCCCAAAATAATGTTGAGTGTACAAAAGTGTACTTCTCCCTACTTTGTTGTATGGTAGTTAAGCATGGGTGTGTCAGGATATACGTGAGAGTAGCCTAAACGCCGTGGATACGAGTTATTTGAGGAGTGTTTGCGGCAAAAGTAGGATGGATAGGGTCAGGAATGAGTGGGTAACAAATGAATATGGGTTAGATGCTCAAGTAATCGACATATATGAAAGGAGAGTGCTTCGTTGGTTTGGTCATGTTGAGAGAAGGGATGAGAGTCGAATTACGAAACGGATATATAAGAGTGAAGTGAATGGTGCGAGAGGTAGAGGTAGGCCGAGAAAGTTGTGGTTGAGAAAATTCTTAGCAGAAGGAATATTAGGAGTCTTAAAAACCGGAGGGCGTGTATGAAGCGGTGTATGGGGGTAAGTGAGGCAAAAGAGATTTGCAAGGATAGGTCAGTATGGAATAAATTATTGAAGCAGAGTAAGTGTACAAATATGTATTTATGAGTGAAACTTTGTGACTGTGCCTACCCCGGAAGGGAACGGCGTGATTGCTATGTATATATGTTTACTGCCTAGGGGCGTCTAAGTCAAAGCAGACATGATAGCGTGCCTTTTCCGGTGCAGTGTCTAAATATGCTACCTATATTGTGGATGGAGTAAACATAAAATCTTCAGATACAGTTAAATATCTTGGAATTACCTTAACTTCTGATATATCGTGGGGAACACACATACAAAACATATGCGGCACAGAATTATGGAAGCTAGGTTTTGTTAAGCGTATCGTTAATCGTCGTTTTGTTAAGCGTTAAACTTTGTGACTGTGCCTACCCCGGAAGGGAACGGCGTGGTTGGTATGCATGCATGTATGTATTCATTCCTAGGACTGGTTTCCAATCTTAGTTATTATTCCTTGTTTACGCGTATGTGTTTTTTGATGTTGCATATTACTAATTACTGAGAAATAATTTACGTGTGGTGTGCGTGCTGTTGGTAGGAGAAAGGCAGTAAAGCCACCATATGAACCGGTCCTCTGGAAGTAGTATAACTTTGTTCTGCAAGGTGTAGCACACAAAAATAACGCACGTTAAGGTTGTCTCAACCGCTTCACCACATCACTCAGCCGACGGTATTTAAGTGTTTATTACTTCTTGGCTGAGTTGCTAGAAAGAAACCGATTTTGAATACATGTTACAAAGTTTCAGTCTCGGTAAAAAATGAATAACAACTGCCCAAAAGTCTAGAGCAGTGTTTAGCAGAGGGTAGTTACAGAATGGTATATAGCTACCAAGATTTTGCAGAGGAGGGTAGTCACTCAGAATTCACGAAAGCTCCTGGATATTATCTTCTCTTTTAAAATTACTGAATTCCAATAAATTACTTTTTGGAATTCATTTATTGACAGACTTATCTCGACTGCTGTGTCGTCGTGAATTCCGCCCCAAAACCAATTTACCAAGCTCAAAAAACTCGCGAGCTGACTTTCGTTTGAATAACAAGTGAAAAATGAGCTGCGACGTACAAGATTAATGTTTAACTTATCATTGTCGTATGAATAAGGACATGGTGGTATTAATTTGATTAAATATCGTGATGTTTCACTCTCTTTTATTTAGTAGTAATAAGCTACTAATTATCAGTTCGTTTCTATTATGTAATACATCCATTAATAACTGAAAATACGAACTGTAAGTTTCGATAAATATTCTTAACTCCGATATTCAGTATAATAGCATGAAGTTTTATTACGTTTTAAAGCCGTTATTTATGGTTCAATAAAGATAAAACCAACTCACTATGATAATTTGACATTTGAGATTTATACGGTTCCTGGAAAACCTGATGACAGGCTCAGCAGCCTATCGGGATTCCGGGGACATACGGGCCAACAGAATCGTCCGGCAAGCAAAAACCAAGAATAAATAAATAACTTCCATTTAAAGCTTTTCCTTCAAGAAATGCACCGGAATAAACGATTTTATGTTCTGATGTTAGGCTTTCCCGAAATCTCGCATTCGCTTGGGATATTTTAAGGCAAGTTACGAAGGTAAGATACTTGTCAGCATATGTTCAATCATTTGTATTCATCCAAAAACGCGGCAACGACTTTCGGATTGGAAATATTGCAGGGTACACTCTCAAAATTTACTGTAATGTAACGTTACCAATTCTACAGCTTATTCTTTCTGTCAACGGCTACTCCACCTTGATGCAAATTTCGTAACCCAACTTACCTCCTTTAAAAAAACATTAATCTTGCGACAGGCAAATGTAATAACACATTTAAACACATCAAACACATGCAAATGCATTTGTTTTCAAGGTATGGCTCTTTTTAAACTATCACAAGTAATCAATTATCAGTTGGAATTATATTGGGCCCAATTTAAAATGCAAACTTGGAGGTGTTTAGGTTAACAAATAGGTTCTTTTCCCTTTGGTTATAAAAGAAAAACCGCCTATTAGTTACAATAGGTTTTCAGGAAGAGGCAAAAGGTGTTCAGTGCGAGATTTAACAGACTTTTAAATTAAAACTCTTTTCTTATGAATTTAACGGCTATTTGGGGGCGAAAGTTCTTTTTCTATTTGAATTATTAGTTGTGTTTCCACTTATCCTCCCCGGATCTCCTGCTTCCGCATGCACGGCCAGTCTCGTTCCCTCCGCTGCCGTCCGCCTATGTTTTCTTTTCCTCTCTCGTCCTCTATTTCCGCTGCAACCCAAACCACTGCCGCTATTTCCGCGGTCTTACTCTGCCGTCTTCTTCCTCAGGATATCTCCGTACGTCGATTTTCCTTCAGTTTCGTCTCTCTCTCTCTCTCTCCTCCCTTCATGCCTTTTACCCTCGACTACCTCTTTCTTTTTTTCATTCTTAATTGTTTGCCCAAGCGTCCCTAGATTCCTCCTTTGTTGGATAATTTACTGTGGTATTCCCAATCACGCGTCCCTAGTGACGGATTTTGTCGCTTATTGTTCGGTTGACCTTGCGGCCATATTTATACCAATACAGTAATCATCAAAATAGGAGTTAAATATGGTCTCGATTAGGTCCGCCATTTTTTTGGACTAGTGGTAAAAGTCTTCAGATTGGCATACTTGAATTCTTAATCCGCCATGTGAGGTAGTCACGTGACTTGTAGCTCTGGAAAACAGATCCCAGGACATTTTTGATGGGACGTTTTGTCCCATAATCTTCCAAAACATCTTCATTACATGCGCCCTATTATGGCTGAAAGCGTCTTATTGCTAGCTCTGTCTTACTTCTAGTAATTATAGCGTTATTAGTGGGCATATAATGAATCTGAAATCGACGGAATAGATTTTTTCCACGGTTCTGCTTCGTTAACATGAACTCTCCCCTCGAAATTAATTATGTTCTGTTCGTTTGATTGGTGAGTGCCTCCCGCGTCTCCATACTCCCGATAGCCGTATCTCTCATGTATGCATGTCAAAGTGCATGGGAAAGTATTTATGCGTCGGCGCCCGGACGCACGTGTTTATTGCGGGGCGAAGTCCCGTGTGCATCCACCAGATGGACATCGCAATCATCAGCAGCATGGATGGACTGATTTGAAGCACAGAAGAGTTTAAGTTTCATTTGAACGTCAACACGAGTTCAAAGGTTCATCCGGGTGGAAAGAGACTATTTAGTCGGATGGCAATGCAGCCTGCGTGTCTGTGAGTTCGTTGCTTCCAAAGCAGTCGGGAGATCATGAATCAAATTGCGCCATTTTATTTAGAGGGGTACAAATGATGATGATTAGTGAATTAGTGAATCGCTCTCATCAAACGATCCCGCACACCTGTTATGCTTGCCATCCGATTTAAACCACAACGTTGTTTATCCTCGCTTTTAATCCTCTGCTTTGCTGTGATATTCGAGCCGTGTTTCAATTTCTAGACTGTTGGTATTAGATCAATTAATCATTTGAACCTTTTAGAAGCAGATCGCACCATCAAACATTTTTTGGCCACATGCTGAGGTGGTCGAAAAAACATATTACATTTATCATTTTTTGGTAATTTTCTGGAATGGTATAAAATTATGAGTTTGACTATTAATACGAAAATACTGGCGTAAATTATTGTATCTGATTTATCGACCATCACTCAACTTTCAGTAATTCACTGGGATAATACCTCTGCTTCTCACTTAGCCTAAAATAGCGAAGCCAGTTTGATGTGTTTCCTTACATTCTCGTTGAGTTAGTTAAAAATATAATGTGATATTGTTAAAATTTCAAAATATTAGGTAACTTTTAATGAAATTATTTTTAGTATTGTTCCTGTGATAAAAAGTAACTTTGCAAGTGCAATATTTTAACGTATCCAAAGCGAAATATCATGTATTGTGGTGATACCTTAGTTTGCATTTCTTTCAGTGATTCCACGGAAGAATTTAGTTGAACCTAGAACATTACGGGCTTATTGTTGATGTATTTTTGTAACATTTCGCTCGATTATCATTGTATTATGCGTGGGCATATTCATTTACTCCTGAGGAAATGACACTGGCTTTTTAGGTTGAATTCTGTCCATCTCTTAAGTTAAAAATATAAATCAATATCATAAAAATCTAAATCACTTTGTAATTTTGTATGAAATATGTTCGAAAGTGTTGTTTCAGTTATAATTAAACTCTGTAAATTAAAATACATCAAATATACCCGAAGCAAAATATCATGTATTATAGCGGCACTTAAATTAATATTTCTTTCAGTGATTCCGCCTAAGAATTTTATCGAACGTAGATTATTATATATATATATATATATTTATTTTTTTTAAAGATTTCACACCATTGTCATTACTCATACGTAGGCTCATTCACTTACTCTTCAGAAAATGAGGGGATCGGGTTGGTGTGGTGGCTAGAGTACTCGCCTACCACACGGGCGGCCAAGGTTCAAATCCCTGCAGAGGCGGATGTTTTTCAGAGGAAACCCGATCCCTACTTGAGTGTCTTGTGGAGGGCACTTCAGGTACACTACTCCGTCTGTCGGATGAGACGTTAAGCCGTGGTCCCCTTGGCGCCTTTCGTTAAGAGCAGGCTAACGCCGACGCCGGGTTTCTATCCACCCTTCCTCCCTTACCTATCCCCTATGGCGCAAATGACCATAGCCGTTGGTCGCCTCCCCAAATATCCAATCCAATCTTAAGAAAATGACATTGGCTTTGTGTTGAATTCTGTCCGTATCTTGGTTATCTCTTTGTGTCCGGTTGTGATCGGTATTTTATGGCTGAAAAGTCTTCTGTCCGACAATATAAAACGAGCCCGTGGAAGTGATAAGCCCGAAATTACTTACTTGATAGTGTTTGCGTGAAATTTAAGATCCCACTCACTAGAAACGTGCTTCTTTGAATATGTCACTTTCGGAGATTTTCGGTTAAAGTCCAAAGCTTTTACTGCTTCAAAGGAAATCTCTCGAATATGGCGTTAAGCGAGCATCGATCTTGAATGAACCATTATCAGTTATCGGGTGTTCAGAAACGATCAGATTTACAGATCGTGATCCGTTGTTATTGCTATTGTAACGTCTTGCGGCGTGGTAGCTCTATTTATTAAGATAGTTGGTACACAATTTTCTTGATATAATTTATTTTTCCAGATGGAGGAGAAGTTTCAGTACACACGTTCGGACTCGTAGGTTAGGTTCACACGTATCGACTTCACGCCGTGCATCGTGGACGGCACGGCGCCGTGCATTATTGAACCCACGCCGTGGACAACACGACTTCTGCCGTGGATAGGACGACCTTTTAAAACCTGCTACAATGCATATTCTGTCACGATGGTTAACCAAACGAGGATGCTCTGTCTATACTTTTTGCATTCGCAAGGCAAAAAGAGGCGTCGTTCTTCTACTAGTGTAATTAACAATTCGACGTCCACGTCGCAGTTATCTCCTTCTGGAACCGATTCCGCCATTTCAAATAACACAGTCACCAAACAATCCGTTGCTATGACTAACAAATCCAGAAAAAAACACTGAAATAAGTAACTTATGCGCATGCGCAAGACCGAGTCGGAACGGCCGAACTCGCCCATAAGCGACAATGGTGATCGAAGGGTCGTGTACGGCGCGCCGTCGTGTCGTGGCTTGAAGAGGGTCGTGATGTCCACGGCCGCCGCGGACGGCGGAGCGCTGTGGTCGATACGTGTGTGCGGATGCATTTACGCTAATGCAATTAAATAAACACGACGTCGCGTCGTACACGACGCACGGTGTAAAGTCGTATCGTGTGAACGAGGCTTTACACGTCTCTCCCTCTTTTTCTAACAATTAATCTCCATCAAAACAAAAACTTAAACAAATCCTTAACAACGGCGAGACAAATAAATAAAAACCATAAAATCATGAAAATAATTTAAAAAAAGAAATAGTTTCGGTTTATGCTGACGACAAATAAATAATGTAATAAAACACATAAATCGAACACATTAACAATAATTAACTGGAGCTAAACCTACCGTAGCACGGCGTTACAGCATCGATGATTCATGAAGTTTGAATCAGCGCACCATGCTGCTTATCATGCTGCGCACAAACGGGTTAAACTCTTTAGAGATGCTGATCTGATGTTGATAGAGAATCTCGTCGTAATTGTAAAAAACAATCAGTTTTTCGTTATACCTGCGTTTCTTTATGCACCCAAAGAGTGACATCGCGACATGACTCTAGTTATATTGTTTTGAGTAAGTATGTAAAAAGAACTATTGACCTGGATGCTATCGTAGACCAATGCTAGAAGCTGTAACGTGGGTGTGACCTTACCGACATATTTGTTAACCCCGATTTTACTTTTTCGATTACTGGCGGACGCACAAATTTGACAAATTTACGAGTATTTCCATCGGTAACTAACTAAACAGATCAGCATACACTTACCTCTTTTTATGCATTCTCCTTACATGCATTGTTTATTTCTTTAAATATATTTTTATCCGCATTCCCGGAGAAAAATATGGCAAAATCATGTAGAATTCACAGCCCAAAGTTACCAATGTATAATTTATGAGATACTTGACTTAAATTTCAAACAGGTGGTTGAAATTCTTGATTTTCAGCCGCTAATTCGTCCATTACGCCGTGATATCCAAAGGAAAGTTAGGAAATAACAGGGATAACAAGTGTGGTTGTTATTGTGGTTGCCAGGATACAAGTACGTGACGTAATGCCCTCTCCATCTACCTCAATAGGGAAGAACATAAGGATCAATAATGCTTCTAAAAAGAATTAAAGAATACGAAGAAAAGTTTGAAAAACTTGAAACGCTAGCGTCGTGATATGATGGTATCTTTTTTTTCCAAGTTAAGTACCTCATCATGGTAATTAGCTTTCGTAATTTTGTGGTTTATCATAAAATGGCAGACATACTCTTAGTTTCTTGTGTCAGTTGGACAATATGGCGGAGCGGGTGCGGTTCCTCCAATAACCGTGCGTTTTTTGTTTCCAATTGTGGGAAACATCCCTTCATAGACACCGTTGAGGCGGAGAAAAACGCTCTAAACGTAACTTCAGAGCATTTAACATCGTAAAAAGACAAATACTCGTTAAAGTTTTTAATTTATAACCGACTCAATAAATGCGCTCGCTCCTCGCATGCTCGGGCTATATACCTTCTGTCATTTTTCCTCCCAAGTTCTTGAATAAAACCGCTCGTAGAAATTTAGGATATTATAAATCAGCCCATGATTTGGAAAGTTGAAACAAAACACAAGACGTATGGAAGGAACTCGAATTGTTTTAGTCGTTGCTTTTTGCCTGAATAGTAAAAATGGCGGTAACACGATCTTTCCTGAATTCCGACATATGTATCACAAAGCGGATTCTTTTGCCTCTGTATTTTTTTTACTAGGGAAATAATATTTTTTCCGCAATGCTCCTTATCTTCCTCATCCATTCCTGCTGCAAGGGGCTTTTATAGAAGAATTGGCCAATCCTCATTGTATGTCTCACTGATCCTCTTGACTCTCTTTTCAGTTAGTGGCTTCGTTTATCAGTCGAGAACAGCTATTTTTGTGAAAAGGTTTTCAATATTTTTTTTTCCGGAAGGATATCGAGTCTCTTTTGTCGAAAGAAATCGTTATTCCTTTTTTTCTGTTGTCGACTTATTAAATTCCCGTTGCGTGGTTTCCGTTGTGGGTGGCAGTCTTCAATCGATAATCGAAACGAAGGATGTTCTTTGGGACTTTCCCGTGACCTCAGAGCATTTGGGATTTTTAAAAGTCGTTTTTGAGGTTTCAACGGGCAAAGACTTGGGGCCGTAGCACAGTTCTGTTTGTGGAATAATGGATAGATACTGTCTGTATGCCCTTGTTCTTGACACCTGTTATTATGAAATTTCCGGTGATTATCCAGATTTGGTGTAAATCATATTATAAACACTACGACTGAAATACGAAATGAAATTATATGAGTATATGCAGGGTGCCCATAAATGTCACGCCACAGTGACACTGGAGCTAGGGCAGCCTAAGAGGAACCGAACCAGCCTAATATGACCTCAGTAAAAGTTGCACGGTTTTCCGAGATATTGCCAAATTAAAGCTTTTTCAAAAATTTCACTTTTTTTACATTTCTAGTCCCAGAATTCACTGGAATAGCTCTCAAATGAAGTTTTTTTTATTGTACGATATCATCAATCGGTTATTAAGCTGACAAAAGGGTTATTTTATTGATAACTAATGTAAAATGAGGAAAAATACTGCATTAATCTTGACTTAACTTAGCAGCAAAAAAAACAACTTCGACTTTAACCGCCTGCCGTGAAAAAAAATACTAGAAAGTAAACGAGATAGTAACTTTAAAAACTTGCGTATGTTATGCCGATTTTAAAATGGTATGAGTAGGAAAAGTAGCGTGATTTTATTTAGTAAGATACATGTATCATACCATTTTAAAATCGACATAACATACGCAAGTTTTTGAAGTTACTATCTCATTTACTTTCTAGTATTTTTTTTTCACGGCAGGCGGTTCAAGTCGAAGTTGTTTTTTTTGCTGCTAAGTTAAGTCAAGATTAATGCAGTATTTTTCCTCATTTTACATTAGTTATCAATAAAATAACCCTTTTGTCAGCTTAATAACCGATTGATGATATCGTACAATTTAAAAAAAAAACTTAATTTGAGAGCTATTCCAGTGAATTCTGGGACTAGAAATGTAAAAAAGTGCAATTTTTGAAAAATCTTTGATTTGGCAATATCTCGAAAACCGTGCAACTTTTACTGAGGTCATATTAGGCTGGTTCGGTTCCTCTTAGGCTGCCCTAGCTCCAGTGTCTCTGTGGCGTGACATTTATGGGACACCCTGTATACAAGTACGACAGCAACATTATAAAAGGCACCTGCCGATAAGCCACTAATGGCCTAGCAGGACCATGAAGTTGTAAAGTTGTTTAATAGTGTGCATTTTACAAGATTAATATTATGTTTCTTTTATATGAGTTTGCTTTTATATCTAAGGCATTGAATTTGCACATTTTTTTGTAAATCATATGTAATGTAATGAACATTTTTCAACTTGGAAAAAAATAACGATAGGAAAAAAATGGGGCTTGGTCGCCGGATTTTGGGATTTTTAGACTTTTAACCTCGCCTTCAAGGAAACTTTAAATAATTTTCCGGTTACAGGAGACCATTGCGTTCATTACGTAAGTCAAATGGTGGCAACTCTCTCCGAGTTGTGGAGAATACAAAACCGAATAATAAACATAAACAACTTTGACGTTTTTTGGCGACGCTGAGATCATAAAAAAACGATTATCTGGGATTTCGTAATAACTAATGGAATCCAAAATTTAAAAAAAATGGCGGGGTATGTTCTGAGGTAAAAAAAGTAAAAACGGGGAAAAAAACACTTCTTTGTGTGTAAATGGTCGTTTGGGGTCACTGTGGCGACCAAAAATATAGTATTGTTGATTGTTTGAGTCAATAAACTTGGCTCAAAAGCGCTGGGAGCATTTTTGACTCCCTTAGTCACTATTTACACGTTCCAGTTTCCTTTCCATTCCTGTCCCATGACGCGTCCTGCGCATGCGCTCTAATCTATTCCGGGTCTCGCCACCAGGAATAGATTAGAGCGCATGCGCAGGACGCGTTATAGGACAGGAATGGAAAGGAAACTGGAACGTGTAAATAGTGACTAACACTAAGCTAGTCTTTTCCGAAAATGCTTATGCATTGTGCAATTCTGGTTATCGAGACGTTCTATTCATTGGAATTTTAAAGTGTTTTAAAGTATCGTGAGATGTATTAAATAGAGTGCATTTGTGGATTGTGACAGGTGTTCGAGTGCTACCAATCGTCGCACTTGCGAATTATGCGGTACGAAGCCACTCGCAGAGGTGCATGTACACCAAGGGTTGATTCTCCGTGAAAAAAATCATTTGACTTGACCGGGATTTGAACTCGGATCGCCCAATTGCCGGTCAGGTGTGTTGGCCAGTTGTCTGAACTAGGATTCAAGTGATTGGAACAGGAATAATGGGATTGCGCCAGAAATGGGATTCACAATGATAGAAAAATCATTCTAGTCTCGTCCAAAAATGGAATTGAAAAAAAAATGTCGAGTTAACAACGCAGTAGAATGATTTTATTTCTTCAAATTCTAATTTTTTGACAGTTTTTGTACCTCCACAGTGGGTGACTCCTGTTGACGTAACTTTTATATGAATTCTGATAGTATCCTTACTTCTAGCCTTAAATTAAGGATGTTGCCTGAGCGTTAACACAAATGTATTACTCGTTAACTAGTTATGTTAAATGCAGTAGGTCTCCCAATGTATTTAAAACAACACTGTATCACTACTTGGCTTTTCAAGCAGCTCTGTTATTTGCCTTGGATTGTCGAATATGTACAGATTGTCTGATTGATGTTTATGTTGTGCCTATTTTGCCATTTTTATAAATGTTCACGTAATGACCTTCCAATTCCAGCATAATTTAGTCTAATTCTATGATTTTTGTCAACATTGTATGAGAGGCCTAGGAGCCTATCTATGTATATTTATTTATTTAACGTTTCTCTCTATTTCCCTTTTTAACCCTTCAATGCGGCACGACGTGATATGACGTCATGGTTGTCTTCACGCTGGTGCTGATGACGTGATATCACGTCATGGATACCGTGAGTGCTCAAGCTTTTCACTCGGGAAATTTCAATAGACCCCCTAGTGAAAGCTGGAAGTCTAACGGTACCCATGACGTGATATCACGTCATTAGCACCAGCGTTAAGACAACCATGACGTGCTATCACGTCATGCCGCACTCAAAGGGTAAATTATATTGTGTGTAAGTGCACCTTATCGCCCTTAGGGGTGCTGTACCCAGAGCAAAATAAAACATTATAATCATTATTATTACCGAAAACGATTTATATTAATCATCTCAGCGCAAATTACCACCGAAATGTTCGCGTAACTTAGGAGCGTGGTCGAAGTTGTGAGGGAGAATTATCGTCCATAATAAATGAGGTGGATAATCGATAGACTCCCAAGAGCATCGAGGTAGAAAAACAGGCCGTGGATCCTGGCATAAAAAAAGTCGGATGAGTTGTTTGTTTCCTCTTTCCTCTCCAAAAACTTTGTACGAACTGGAGGGGGGGAGGAGGGGGAAGGCCTTTTTTTCCTCCTTCCATCTCGGAACGATCTCATTCTTGAGAAGAAATATCGGTAGATTATATATGTATGTGTGTGTATATATATATATATATATATATATATATATATATATTTATTTATTTATTTTATTTTTTTTTTCTTAGTAGACTGGGTAGCTTGGTGGTCTGAGCATTGGACGTGAAATCCAAAGGTCCGTGGTTCGATCCCCGGTCCAGTCGAATTTTTTCCGCTTGGAATCTGCCATCTTTACATCTTCACACCACCATTGTGTCTGTTGATTTTATGTGTTCCTATCCACTTTCTTTCTACCTTTCTGTATAAGCATTTATGTTTGTGTATTTGCCGCTGAGCGGTCTGAGTGAATGAACGAACGATTATACATACATATATATACATATATTCGATATTCGATGTGATGTGCGATTCGAGAAAGCTCCCGATGAGGAAGGGTTCTCACCCGAAAGCTTCCGAGAGCAGTGGACACCGGTGTCCCCATGGATCGCCTTTCTGTGAGTGTCCACTGATAAACCTATCTATCCATCCCCAACCTCAACGCCTTGTTGCTAGCTTTTATTTCTAAATTTATTTCCTTTTTCTGTAATATATATATATATATATATATATATATATATATATATATATATATATATATATATATATATATATATATATATATATATAAAATCGTACTGGAGAAAACTCGAATTTTGTCTCCGTCTTTTCCCATCTCCCAAGAGTTCTTGGAAGAGAGTGTTATGGAACGTTTCTGCGACACGCGAATCCGAATAATCTCCGAACTCGATGCTTCATCATACGCCCAACGGTTCCTTTTTCAGTTCTTTCCTATCTCCACGCACGCAAGGAGAGACTCACTCACTTATAAAAGAGAGCTGTTTTGACGGATCGCTTCGTTTATATGAGGTAGTTCCTAGCGAGATAGTTACCTAGTCATAAAAGAGGCCACATTCGAATTATACGTTTTAATGTCACCAGCTGTAGGACACATCAATTAAATATTGCATTGTTGTTGGTACAATAATATAGTTTTGTATGACAGAAATAGTAAGAAATTAAATGAAAATATCTAAATAAGTCTTAAACTTCACTCACATTTTTTTCGCGCAGTGCGTTTGAAACTCTTTCAAAACGGAAGGTTTTTTTGGTGATCCCGAAGAATTTACTGCGGTGACAATATGATTAATTTTCAAATATGGTTGAAAAAACACGCTAACTACATGCCGTTAGTCTATTTTACGACAAATAAGTGTTAGAAATACCTCATTTTTAATATATGGTCTCTCTGGAGTGCACACACGTACCATTTCCCATATAGTAGGGCTTGTATTTTTTGGCAAATGTCTCCGAAAGTAATGTGGTAGGGGGTTGAATCTTTGGTGTCATTAGAAGGGCGAGATATTGTTCTTAAAAAATGAGACCAAATTCATTGATTTCTAGGTAAAGTGATATTTCGCTCATAATACCTTAATACCTGGGGCTGAGGTAGTTTTGTCCCCAATTGCGTACGGAAATAGATTCATTCATTAGTCGTTCAATCCTCGATTGTAGATATTTTACTTTTGAATATATATTAAAATTCAAGGTTGGTTGCTGGTATTTCCCCAAAATAAAAGTTTCTCTTAAATAATTTCTGTAAATACTGATAAATGTTCAGGAGCTTAAACCTTGCAACGATTTAAATGTTGTCTCGTGATTGCTGTCATTATTGTTATCCTTGTTACTGGGTTAAAGTAAGCGTGGCCACTTTATGTGGTTGAGTAAAGGTTTTTATTATTTTTTAAAAATATATCAATAATGTCAATAATCAATTTGAAAAGGCTTTCGACAGAGTAAGTTGGAATACACTAACGGAGATACTCGAGAAAATGGGAATAGATTGGTGAGACAGGAGACTAATTCGAAACTTATATATGACGCAACGGGCGAAGGTGAGGGTGGCTGATGGTGAATCAGTGAGGGCAACTCTAGGTCGCGGGGTTAGGCAAGGGTGTCCTTAGTCGCCGCTGCTTTTCAACATTTATGCTGAGGAAGTGGTAAGACGGGCATGGGAAGAACTTGAGGTTGAAGTCAAAGTGGGAGGGCATCTTATAAAATCGGTTAGAATCGCGGACGATCAGGCATTGGTTAGTGGATCTTCGAATAGACTTCAAGCTTTGGTAGACGCTTAAGATATGCAGTGCGGGATATTCGGAATGAAGATAAATCATAAGAAAACGAAGGTAGTGAGATTCTCTGGGACAAAGAAAGCGACGCTTGTGATTAAAGTTGGAGAACACAAACTAGAGCAAGTAGAACAGTTTAATTACTTAGGTAGCACGCTAGAGGAAAACGGGCATAGTAGTGAAAACATACGGAAGAGAATAGCGCTAGCTATGGAGGCGTTTGGTAACAGAAGGGAGTTGATGACGGGGACAATAGGTAAGGAAGTGAAGAAGAGGCTGTTAAAGAGCTTGATATGGAGCGTAGCGTTGTATGGGGCAGAAACGTGGACCCTGAGAAAGGAGGACGAGAATAGGCTGCAGGCATTTGAGATGTGGATGTAGAGAAGGATGGAGAAGGTTAGGTGGACGGAAAGGAAGACTAACGAGGAAGTGCTTGAGATGGTGGGCGAGGAAAGGAATCTTTTGAATGAAATGAAAGATGGCTGAAGGAGGTAATAAAGGGCGATGGGTCGCTGAAGAGTGTGATAGAGGGAAGGATGTTGGGCAAGCGGGGAAGGGGAAGAAAAAGAATAGGTTTCATGGGCGGGATGAAGAAGGATAGATCTTATGCAGAGGGGAAAAAGGATATATTAGAGGGAGATAGGCCCCGGAATGTGAAGGAACCATTATTGTATTGAATTATATTCTCGTGCTTATGTGAATATCTGCGTGTTTTTCGGGAGAGGAATGCTGGATATTTTTTTCTGAAGATCCCGGTTGGAACAGGAAGTTATCAGATGAACCTTTTCGTCTGTAAATTTTGGGTATGTATGTATGTATACCTTACTCTTCCATTAGCGTTTTGTTTTTCGATGAAGGATATTCTTTCCCGGAGCTGGCTCAGGCGACATCTGCCCTTTGTTTTGTTCTCTTCATCGAGAATATTATTGTGAAACCTTTCGCATTCCACGAGAATATAATTCAAAAGTGAAAGAGTGAAGTTTGCTTTATCTTTCGAGGGTCGGCCGTGATAGCGGTTATCGAAGGTCGTGTATGAACTGTGGCTATTATTTTCCGTGATAAGGAGAACGGTTCTGCACTCTGGGGTAGTTGTCTCCTCGCCACTGTTACTATACTTGCCCCGAGCGACGAATTTCCTTTCGTGTCCTCGGTTTCAAAATTGCGAACTTTATCCTTTAAAGTGACTTCAAATGTTGAGAACAGAGGTATTTTTGTGGTGCTAGACAACGTGTTTTGAGTTCTGCTACGTGATTGAAATGTTTTTTTTTGGTGACGTAGGCATTTATGGTGCGTTAGAGTAATTATTTCACCTCGTCAGTTCATGTTTTAACCACGTCTGCAAAAAGACAGACCTGGGTGGCTCGCCTGAATAATATTGAATGAATACTAATAATAGGGGAGTGTCTTGACGAAATTTAAAAAAAATGTTAGTTACATCATTGTGAGTCATTTTTTTCTGTGAACCGAGTGACATCATGCATGTTTTATTACTTTTGAAACACGAAATTGAATTTTAGTTTGGAACATGAATGTTACGAAAAAGTATTTCAAAATTGTCTGAGAGACCGTAATCGTGAAGCGTCTTTATTCATTTGTATACGACCCCAACCTTGTCATGCCTTCAGATTTCATATTGTTGTGGTCGATTGCTAAAGTGCAAAAATGAATTCTTAAGTCGTTCAAAAGTAGTGAAGTCTTGACTGATGGGCAAATTGGCGTGGCGAATGTGGCATGATCATCGAGGTATATGAAGAGGGCGCTTCGTCGTCAACCTGAAGCCTGACAACCGAAATAAACAACCAATTTGTTTGACTCTGCTCTCTCATTCCTGTGGATTTCACGACGGAATGGACGAATTAGCGGATGGAGAAGCAAGAATATTAACATTCTCTTTGATATTTAAGGCAAGTAATCTTGAAACATATATTCACTTCTTAGTTTTATGGGTTCTACTTTTTTTATACCTACTAGTTTTCTCCGGGAATGCGGTTTATTATTATTTTTAGTAAATAAACAATGTATTTATGGAAAATGCATATGAAAGAACGAAGAGCATGCCATTTTATAGTAAGTTATCGATGGAAAACATTGTAAAATTGCAAAATTAGTGCGTTAGCCCGCAAGCTTTAAAGGAAAATGAGGGTCAACGAAGATGGTGGGCTGGCTTCAGCTTCTAGCATTGGCCGGCATAGCAACTGCCCTCTCCATGTTTCTCAATGGGTATGACCAATCACTATGCGTTTGCTCGGATCTGTTTTGGGAAACAGTGCCATTGACGAACACTGTTGAAATGTTCTAAAGTATTGGAAACGACTTTGGTGGAAATATTACATGTCCGTGTGTAGGAGAAGGAGATACTTATCTACGATTAAAGGCTGGGACACAATCAACGTGTACGTGTAACGTGAGCCGTTAACGGGAATACGCCGAAAGATGGCTGACGGGAAAGTATAGCGAACGGACACAATCAACGTGTACGGGGAGTGCATGTACGCTAGAGATGGGCAACTTTCATCTCTTCCCGTGTCTCGTACACGGAAAACCAATCAGAACAGTCCTGAGAATCCGGGAATGGGAGCCATCTGTTGGCAGATACAACCAACTGCTGAAGATAGCTCTTGGCGAAGACAACTTATTTACTTTCACACTTGTTTACACCTGATCTCTTAGCTTCGCCTGCGTTAGTCAATTGTTATTCCGGGCCGCGTTAACGTCGATTGTGACTCGCGTTCCCCGTCTCCCGTTGTCCCGTTAACGTCTCGCGTCACACGTACACGTTGATTGTCCCCCTGCCTTAAGGCTTGTTATGCCATCATTAGGTTACAATTTTATTCATACCTCGGACTTCGAAATCGTTAGTATGGGGGTGGGATAGGAAGTTGAGTAAAAAGTCGTAGGGTGAAAAGATAACTGAATGAACCTAGGCTTGCCACGTTTATAATAAGACAGCTTTCTGTTTTTCCAAGGACTTCGACTCATCTTGTATTTTAAGGAGGAGCCTACGCTTTGAAGTACTTCTTTCTTAAGATATAAAAATGATTTGTCGAGCCTTGGTGCTGGGTTTTATATTTTTAAATCTCGTGTACGTACTCCTTTGGGTAATGTCTTAAAATACAAAGCGTTAAACCGAAGCCTTTGGTTCGTCACGAAAACTAGTAATTTTACTGACTCAAGCCTCCATTTCTATTTCGTCAGGATCTGATATCTTGATTTTTTAATGGAATGATGGAAGGGTATAATTATCTTCTGGTTTATAAGATTCAACATAGTATATTAACTACCCAGTTACGATATAAATAGAAGAATAGATTTAGTAAACAAGGTAAACAGCAGAAGTATCCCTTGGCAACGCTGCCTCATTCAGCACAATACTTCGGCTATGTGCGTCGACGAAAACCGGAAGTCCGGTGTTTAAACCAAAAGATAAATACGTCACGTTTAATACAAATAATAATCATACCATGATACAAATACGTCAAAAAAATACAAATACATCACATTTCAAAGTAAGTGTTATCAAATAACTTGCAATTTTTAAAATGCTTAAATAGCACTTTAAAAAAATAATATTGTAGCTGTGTTTCTGTCACGCCGATATTTCATAAATCTGTGTCCATAGAGGGTTAACTTTCTCGGAGTGGTCCTGTATAATCCATGTCTAAGGTTCTCCTCCAAGGCGTTTGCCTAGTGGTGATCCCATTCCCAGCCACCCCCATTGTGGAACTGCCGCACGTGGAAATTGCCCACTTGCCACACCTTCCGATATCTCCCATCATGCGTCGCGGGAACGTTTAACCGTTCACTGTTCCGAGACTGGGGGTCTTTTATTCTGCAATGTGCGGAAAGGAACGAGATGGTCATGTTGTAGACTTTATCTTGCTGAGTAAATGTATGTTTGTTTCGTTGTCGTTTCGGAACATTCCTCTCTTGGGACTCCCGCTATCGGTTCTTATCGCTGCCTGTAGTGCTCCATTTTGCGGCTCCGTGGAAAATCTTTATCCTCAACCCTCTCTGAACGTAACATTCACTCGCCCAAACCAACACTCTTTCTCCTCCTCTCCCTTCGCGGTGGTACATGTACGCATCTCACAAGCTTCCGGCTCCCGAGGAAATAAACTGAAAGATTATCTCCTCGGATGGAAAGTTGCGTTATTTATGTTTTCCTCTCTCCCATTCGACTTCGCCGTGCGTATCTCTTTTGTTTTTATCTTTTAAGCCGTTTCTTTTGTGTTGTAAAGCGAGAATTTGTGTGCGGGCGAGGGGAAGGGGGGGAGGGGATCGTTTCTCGGTCCTAGTCTTCCTCTTTTTTTTTTTTTTGATCGGCTGTTTTCGGATGTTTTTTTCCTGGTGGCCCGTGCCTGGATTCGTCAATGCCCAAGCCCTTCTTCCTAAAGAGAAGTAGTCTGAGAGGGAGAGAGAAAGTGTGTGAGAGAGTATTCTCTTGGTATTTGTTCGTAGTTTGTGAGCAAAAATTGCCCTCTGCTTCATTGGTTGTTCAATCCTAAGATTGGTTGACTGCTGTCCTCCACCTCCTTCCCTATCTAATGCTAGTTCCCTTTACCTCCTGGTATCCCTTCCTATGTACTTTCCTCCTAACCCTCCATACACCGATTTTATTGTTCAGCATGTGCTGTCATTTCACATGTTACCCCAATCGTGGGAGAATCAGGAACTAAAAGTTACGAATGAGAGATATTTTCGTTGCCAAGATGTAAAATTTGATGTAAAAAAGGCATATAGACGTAAATAAACCTAATCACGGACAAAAATATAACTCTTCTCTATGTTACGTATAAGTGACACTGCGTGATAGAGGGTTAATTTGGTCCATGAACTTATTCCTATGTCTTTCTCTGGGGACTTTTCCCTCCATTTTGCCTTCAGTTATGTTCTTCACAAACCCATTGTGTCTCAGGGTGTGTCCAATTCATTTGGTTCTTCTTTCCTCTATGGTGTTCCACATGGTCCTTTCCTCTTCTACTCTTCTGTAACCTTCATCATTTCTTATTTTTTCCCGTCCATTTTTATCTTGAGCATTCTCCTCCGTCACCAGGTTTCAAAGGGTTCTAATCTTTTCTGGCCAGCTTTTCCAGTGGTTCATGCTTCTGATCCATAGAGTGCCACGCTCCACGCGAATGTTTTCATATACTGTTTCATAGTCCTATCTTCTTTGAGCACAGCCCTTAATCAGATGTTTAAAAAGGCTTATCATTCATGCCCAGTGCTCAATTGGAGCACGTCAAAGTCCAGGAATGTACTATTTTAATGGCGATAGTAGTTCCATGCATATAGATCCAGCTGGTTCTTGTCCGTATCATGTAGAAAAATTTGTTCTTTTGGGACAAATATTTAATTTCCCTTTAGAAAAATGCCTGCATTAAAAAAATGTCATAAGTCACGTATTGAGTACGGTCTTCCATTCTGCTATTGGCCGATTTCAACGTGATATTTGCAATATAACTACATGAGATAAGGTAAAAAGCAAACGACAAAATTAATAATCGAGAAAATGGATTTTCCGATAAGGATATTTGCAAGTACGTTTACGCTGCGTGTATGTCTTTTGTTCGTTTTTGACGCGACTGTGCCGCCGTCTGGCTTTTACTACCAGACTCTCGTTAATTCCCTTACTTCGCCATTGGAGTGACCAAAACCAGCATTTCTCTTCATACGTCGGAGCCGAAATTAATTTTGGGAATTTCTTCGTAACTCTTTTAACTCTCTTGTTCCGCGTTTTTCTTTATTTTCCGGCTCATGTCGTTCGAGGACGAATTCGGACGCTTTCAATAATACATTTCCAATTAGGTACCTCGTTGCCTAATACCACTTGAAGTAATCGGAACACAAATTGGACCCGATCCCGGCCGGTGTTATTGGAAATGCAACATATCTCAAATCCAGATTAATCAATCGAGGTTGATGTTATCTTTCCCCCATAATGAATCAAATTTTGGGCTCGGTCCATTGTGGTTTCGGACGGAAATAACACTCGGCCGAATTCTCCTGAAAAGTCATTTTTTTTATTATTACTTTTTTTTTTAAATTTGTGACTCCCCGTGGCGTCCAAATTCTCGTTAATCATGCTGACTGGCGTATACAGTATCCTCTCCTGCCGTAATGTATCGAAGCGACACACTGATTTATACGACCCGTAGAGAATTCGCAATGACTGCGCTGCACCTTTCCGGTATTAATGACTTTTTACCGGCGGTCAGATTTTTCTGCCGATTCGCTGAGCTTGTTGTTGAAGATGGAAGCTGGAAGACATCCCAGCACTTTTGGAAGCGCTGAGGTTTGTTGGAACATTCGTATTTACATCATTATTTCGTTGAACTGAATTAAAATGATTGATTTTTCCAAACATTGCATGTAACAAATGATATGGTACGAAGTCACTCGCACGGGTGCATATACACCAGGGTTGAAATTCGCTATGAAAAAAATCATTTGACTTGACCGGGATTCGAACCCGGATCTCCCAATTGCCGGTCAGGTGTGTTAGCCAGTCACCTGACCGGCAATTGGGAGATCCGGGTTCGAATCCCGGTCAAGTCAAATGATTTTTTCATAGCGAATTTCAACCCTGGTGTAAAATGATTGACTTTCGTACACATGGACGACTAAAGGCCGATCTTCTGTTGGCTGTCGGAATTGTTCTTTGAGCGAACTTGTGAAGAAATGATACGTGCTGAGCAATCTAAGCGGTGAATACTCGAAACTTCGCGGTTATGATTGCATTCTAAACTGACAAACTATCCCACAGTTTCGTCAGCGTGACAACTGTGCTGACTGGACGAAACATGAGATAGCATTGTTATATTCTCGCGCGATACTTATCACGGCATTATAGACTAGTTTCCCACGTTCAATTTTCAGTAAATTTTCAAGCTTTTAATAAAAAACTCCACCTTGAAGTCCATATCGATCCTTTCTATGTTCTGTCTTCCTGAAACCTTTTAAAGTGTCCTCAAAATCGCTGGAGCCGCCTTCGAGATAAATTTGACATAATAAAATTATTACCTGCGAATTAATTTTGGTCTTATGTGCGACTTGTGCTTTTTTAATGGTGCAGATTTGAAAAAGCATTAATGGAAAATCTGAAATTGAAGACGGGTAATTAATGTATGTCGATAATCTCGGAAGCGTTTTCAACGACTCATGCATGAAACTGCATAGTTTTGTATTCTACATTCTGTGAGAGTGGGTTAATGCTGGAAAGTTTGCTTCTGCAAGTCTCCTCTGCAATAGCTTGCGGAGGTTCTCAATGTGACGAATAACTTCTCGCGTTTTTGTGCTCGGAGAGCCAGTTTGACTACTGTTTTCACTGGCAGCTACACGATTCTACAAGCGACCTGTCAAAAATCATAAAAGCTCTGCACAGCCGTTGGTACCTGCTAATGTGTATGCGTCGAAAGTCGCTCGATGAAAGTTATTTCCGTAATGTACTTGCCAGTTTACACTGTATCTACGAAATACCGTGCAAGCCACCACTCTGGTGTGTGGCCTCGGGGTGATTCTACACCAGGCATGAAGCCCTCATCCCAGTTTAAATCGGAACAGCACACGTTCCCCGGAATGCCAGGCGCAGGCCAAAAGCAGTCAGGAAGACAATACGGGGTCAGGCCAGAAACTAGGAGAGTGACACATGGACGAACATGCTCCCATACAGTACACTATTTTAGACACGACTACTGGTTATAATTACTGCGACAGATAAATAGTTCTACAAGGTACTGGATCTGGAGCTGAGAAAGAGACTAGCTAAATGCTATTCATGGAGCGTTTTCATGTATGGATGTGAAGCGTGGACATTAGGTAAGAGGGAAAGGAATAGAATAGAAGCTTATGAAATGTGGGTGTGGAGAAGGACGGGAAAAGTAAGATGGGTAGATAAGATGAGAAATGAAGAGGTTTTGAGCAAAGTAAAAGAAGGAAGATCGCTCCAAAAGGAAATAAGGAAAAGGAAAGGAAACTGGTTGGGCCATGTGATGAGAGGGAAAAGTATAATAACTGTGGCACTTGAGGGTTCAATTGAAGGAAAGAAAAAGAGAGGAAGGAGAAGAATTAAATTGGTGGATCAGGTGAAGAACATCAGCTATGATGAAGCAAAGAAGGAAGCTCGGGACAGAAGCGGATGGAGACAGCAGTGGTGTACGGGACCTGCCAGCAGGCAGAACACCAGATGATGATGAAGGTACTAAATAATGCAAGAGCTATATCATGCCGGAAAATGCATGCGAGGTTAGTAACTGATTCTATAAAATATTTAACACTAGTGCAAAAACCTATTTAGCCTAGTATCCTAGAACTGATCTATCGCAACTATTATGGCCCCTTATTGTACGCGGAAAAACGACATTTTTAATCTATCGATTCTGCTGTCTATTTCCTTAATATCTAATGCCTGTGTTCGTTTCTACCTTAATAGGTTGGTTTAAACTCACCTCTAATGGCGAAATAACTCACTGTCATTCCTCATCGTTTTTTGTGCGGAGAGCTAGGTCTCCCGGGAGGAGCGTTTGATGGAACGATGCTCTACGGCAAGCCTCGTGTAAGGTGTATCTATTTCTTGTCCCATTCCCAGTCCTCTTGGTTTTGTCCTCTGGTCCGGAGGATATCGCTTACGCGTGTTAGTGTGGTCAGATGCTGTTCTGACGGTTTTTTTGTTTTGTTAACCAGCGTGTCATGTGTTCATGTTTCCCCCATTATTTCTAGCGTAATTGGAAAGTTTGGGAGGGAGGAGGATGTTAATCAAGTCACATCCTCCACGTTTGTTTTGCGAAGTCTGGAACGAATGAGTGACGCTGGGGTACGTCTCTCGAATGAGCCGGTGTCGGGGGATATTTGTATACTTGTACACACCCCCCTCCCCTCCCTCGAATGCGCACGTCGATTGTCAGCTGTATTTCAGGTCTCCCTTTACCTTGTTATTTCAACTTGTTGCTTTGATTCGAGCGCGTTCATTTCTTTTTTCATTTGACGTCGACGATAGGCGTCATCTCTCGTTAGTTTGGGCGTGATAATCAGAGATGTCAGGAGGAGGAGGAAGAAGAAAAAAAACGGACGAACGAAGTCCGCAGAGTCGAGCGTAATTACTCATTCGGACTTCGGTACGACACTCGCACACGCCCGTCATTACCCTTTTTTTTCCCTCTCGTCAATGGATTCGATTTCACGGGAGACTGACGGGGTTGGTTGTTTTTTCTTTACCCATCTACTCTTGTTAATTCTTTCTTTGTTTCTGTAATTTCCTTCCCGTTCCTTTTATTCGCCCAGCCCATCTCTTTTCATCCATCACATTATCCTTTTTCAATCTTACGTACATTCAAGAGGGGATTATGTCGGGCGTCTCTAGGCACTGAGCTGAGCTTGTTTTATTTTGGGAAAAATGATATACCCTACGTGGCTATTGCGCGCCCGATTTTGTCCCTAAATTTATTGAATAATGCAATGCTGTTTTTAGCTAATTATTTCCATGTTGAATTTTTTTGGATTGGTTAACTCGACAATGCCGCCTGCAACCAATTCCGACGTATTAGAGATGTGCAAAGTCGATCATTTAGGTGATTCTATCATTTTGATTTGAGTCACTTGAAAGATTCAATCGACTGATTCAATCATTTGATTCATTATGACTCTTAAGTCAGATTGATTAGATGAATCACGAGTCTCAGGTGAATCGAAAGACTCGAATGAATCAAGATTGAAGGTACTCAAACACTCAAGTGATGCTAATTGATGCCAAATATATATTTGAACAATCTGAATAATTGATTGAGAATAATTGCTATCGTACTAAAAAATTTGAGAAGGCCGATCCAATTCCATACTCCACAAATTTTGGATCTGCAAAAATTGGAGATTTCCAAGTACATACTATGCTATGACACATGGGAAAACACTAAAGAGGTATATTGACATACTTACATGTGAAACAAATATGTTTTTCCATTGAAAACCACCTTCTGTCAGATGGCAGACGGAAATACAAAATGATTGAATGATAGAATCATTTTTCCAAAATGAATCGCGAGTCATTTGATTCACTTGGTGATTCAATCATTTTGAACGAATCGTTCGAACGAACGATCAACCCATCACTGCTACGTATTCACAGGTGCAATTAGTACATCCAATATGGTAGGCTCCGCATTTTAGTCACTTAAATATTCTCCTGTGAACCGTCGCACCGCGTGTTTCCATCCATTCTCTTCTTTGTCCTCTGGAATCTACTCAGAAACTCGCAGTTCTCATCCCAGTTCACATCAGAACCGCAAACGTTCCCCCGGTTGCTCGACGCAGGCCATAAGCAGTGAGGTTAGCAATGCACGGTCAGACCAGAAACTTGGACAGTGCTGCGTAAACGAACATGCTACCATGCAGTGTACTACTCAAGTTACAACTACTGATTAGTACAAACATGACGAAAAAAACACTTAGCCCTAAGATCTAACACACACTTCGTATATTCCTCACTTACCGTGTGGAATATACTAAGATCTATTCTAATATACTGATATTCTACACTTCAGTGTGGAATATACTAAGTGTATATTAAATATGGAATTAACTAAGACATTTTTTCGTCATATCTGTAATAGTTTTCCACTAAGTTACGCCTTCAACCACTAATTTTACTGGTTAGTTTTATTAATGCGACTGATCATTAGCAGTACAAGCTACTAAATCATGCAGGAGCTATATCTTTCCGGATATTTCCTGTGGGGTTTGTAACTAATTATGATTTTAAGACGTTTAGCACCAGTATAGGAAACCTACTATACCTAGTGATGGTCAAAGCTTCCCAGAACTGATCTATCGCAACTATTTTGGTCCTTTATTTATTTATTTTCACTATCCCGATTACAGCACAATGTGCCAATTTACGTCGGGTGAATAACAGTAACAACGAACGCGACACAAACACCCATGTCCTGGGCAGATTACATTCTACCCAGGCGGGACTAGAACCCGCGACCCTCGGGTTAGCAGGCGAGGACTTTACCCCGCTGCCACCGGGGTACGTACAAAATGATATTTTAAATTTATTGGTTTTACAGTGTACTTGTATCCCCATGATTTTCACGATTTGTGTCACTCCTTGACTCCTTCGCCTCTCCGCGAATAAATTTATTGCCTCCGCAGTCATTTATTTCTTACACTCCCTCGTTTGTTTTTCTTGCCACTCAGCTAACCGTCTCCATTTGTCTTTTTTTTACTATATACCACAGTCAAGGAATCCTCCAGTTGCCGTAAGTCTTCTCTTCGCAAAGGATCTAGTTTCTGTGCCACGAAACGTGACGCAGTACATTTTAAGTTCAGCTTATCTCCTGTCTTATCTCTGAGCCCACCCCCAGGGCATTTCTTTCTTCGAAGATGCCTTCTTATCTTATATATTTCCTTTAACTCGAGAATACTTGTGTAACAAATTTATTGATGAATTATCGATCAACTATACCGCCGATTTTTTCTCGTAGTCTTTATTTATTAATAACGTGTAAAAATGTGTACGGAAGGTGAAAAGAAACTACGAATTTTTCATCAGAAGATTTTTTTTTTATAAAATTAGGCAGTTACCATATTATTTTTGCGACTGTGGAGCCTTTCGACTAATCCGAAAAAGATTACGCAGGACCATGTAGATTACTTAAATATTATGGAGATACCATAGTGGAATGCATTATGCTTATGTTGCGTTTTTTTAATCAACGTAGAGGAATTTGTATTTTTGTCCAGCCTATCATCTATTATCGCTGAAGAATGGTTTTTGTGGGCATTCTTTTCCACGTAATTGGAGGTTATATGAAAATTTATTTCTGTTTCGTGAATTTTTATATCAAATTGTACCATAACTCTTTTTATGTAAATTCATGTATTGTATGGGATTCGATTCCGAAAACGTTGAAAAATATTAAGTCAACAGAAAGATTTAAAAAATACTTTCTGCCTTATTATCTCAGTGATAGTTAATATTTTGTTAAACATCTTGGATTAAATTCATGAATATACTACATTTGTGATTGCTACAATGTATACATGCTACAGTGAGCATGGAGTTGTAATATTTGTTGTGAACAAGTGCTGTGGTTTGATAAGATTTTTGTAAATGAGTGGCATGTTTTCTATGTGATTCTTATTATTATTTTTGGCCTGAGTTGTAATTACTTATTCCTGCTCCAAAGGAATTCATTCCTAGAGCCAATAAATGTTATTGTTATTATTATTATTATTAAAATATTGTTATCAAAAATCAAGGTTATTGGTGATGTGGAAAGATGCGTAATTATTATAAAAGTGTATTATTTAACATACCTTCTGTAACTCGCTTTTCCATGGGTGTATACTTAACACTCCATTTTACCCCTAATATTACCACTTCATTTGCTGCAAGATATGGATTGAGTTAGATTAGTGGTATAGCATCCGTCTCTCGTCCCGTCTTCTCCAATAGACCCTATTACAGTCGTCGCATCGAATCTATGACCTGGCGATTTTTTTTTCTGGTACACAGTCCTAGTTTTTGTGTCCTACTTTGTTAAATATCTGTAAAACAATTTGTTATAAATGTAATTTATGTTTATAAAACAACTTGTTGTTTTTTAAACATTTTATTAACTAGGACTAAAGAGCAAAAAAATAAATTAAACGAAAAAAGTTTTAAGCATGCTTTATAAAAAAATCTTAAAAAAAAACATATATTTTTACGTCGCACTAAAAAAGAAAATCATAATATTTTCTCAGTTTGGATGTCGAGTGAATAAAAATTTAGCATAGTGCTTGATATAATCACATTTAATTCAAGGAAATTAGCCACACGGATGATATGACCACAACGAAAAGCGTGTGGCGCGACCTCATTTATATTTTTCACCTTAACTTAAGTACATTTAAAGATTTTCTAGAAATTGTATATTGAAGTTCTCTATTCCATTGAATAGCAAAATATTCGTATTTAATGAATTTTTGTTGTAATCGAATACAAAAGAGCACCCCACGCTTTTCGTTGTGATCGTATCATTTTGTGGCTAATTTCTTTGAATTGAATTAAACTATATCCACTAATGGGCTAAATTTTCATTCATTTGAGGAAATATCATTTTTTTTTCTTTTTAAGTACGATGTTAGGATATTTAATTTTTTTGGTTCATTTATTTTTTTTCTAGAAAAGCAAGCTTAAAGATTCTTTTTTCATTTATTTTATTCTTTTTTGTTGGAAATGGTCAATTTACTCGAAACACCATCGTAAATTCTTCATCTGGGGACTCTAGTCGCCTCCCATTTCATACTTACGCTTGGTCAATCCCGCTGATCTAGAATTTTTTCGTCAGTGGTTCGCGTAGGCGTTAGATTTCCCGCAATTGCAGTCTCCAGTACCCTTCTCATCGTAAATATTGGTCTGGCTCGTTCTCTTGGTGGCTGAAGAAAGTACCATTCGCTGCGGTGGCGCTCTCCCCCCCCGCCATCCATCCACCCTCCCGCCCAGCCTTCTCCTTTGAAGTTTCATTTGCCTTATTCTCGCTCGAGCCTCGCCGTGCGCCACCTTCCCCAGTTCCTCGCGCCGCCGACCAACTTCTTCGACCGCGAGATGAGTGCATCACAACAGCCATTGACTTCACGGCGTGTCGCTTCTCCCGTCGTTCATCCTCGCGCTTGGGTTGCCGGCGCTCCCTTGAAATGGAGCATCTGCGTCCACGTCATCTGCCCCTCCCCCTTTTTAACCCTCCCCCCCCCGGCCCCTCGTAATTGTGGTTGCAGAGGCGTAGGGAAGTGGGTGTGCTGTTGTCGGTGTTGTTTTCAGGAGAAGAATGAGGGAGAGCTGTCATTAAGGGAGATGTGTTTTACCTTGTGGATGTCACTCTCCAATAAATGATGACGGATAGATATTGTGTGAAATTCTCGGTGGAAAAGTCATTCTCAATGGGTATCTGGTGGTCTATAATATCCGCACACATAGATTGTTTATTATATATTTATATACCTTTTTGATAGATTATATATTTGTATACTGTAACTATGTACTATGTAATTGATAGATTATATATTTGTATACCTAACTCTGCTTCAATAATTTCCTCCATTATAACCTACCCTTGCAAATCTCTTTTGCTTCATTTACCCCCATACACTGCTTCATACACGCTATCCTGTTTTTAAGACGCCTAATATTACTACTCCTAAGAATTTCCTCAACCACATTCAACCATAACTTTCTTGGCCTACCTCTACCTCTCGCACCATTCATTTCTTTCTTATATATCTGTTTCGTTATTCGACTCTCATCCGTTCTCTCAACATGGCCAAACCAACGAAGCGCACTCCTTTCATATATGTCCATTACTGGAGCATTTAACCCACATTCATTTATTACCCACTCATTACTGACCCTATCCATCCTACTTTTGCCGCAAACACTCCTCAGATAACTCATACCCACGGCGTTTAGTCTACTCTTATGTCTATCCGGACATACCTATGTTTCACTACCACTCAACAAAGTAGGGAGAAGTACACTTATTCACACGTCGATCATCGCTTCCTTAGGCAGGCACTCATTCCTTGATATGCTCCACATTCTACCTACCACTTTCCTTCCAGCAATCGCACGTCTCTTTATCTCCTCATCTATCCGTCCATCTTTCGCAAATACCTTACTTAAGTACACAAAACTATCATGAAGGGATTTTTAAATATCTCACGGCCAGTGATTTCAATCAACGAGCGCAGAATCAAATTTGGCAATTACGTCTAATCCATGCGGCAGTCGGACACGCGTCACGGGAGTGCGTAACTGTCTCTTGTTGCATCAACGAAACGGGGGAGAGGGTTGGAGGGGGTTAGCCTGTCCGAACGTTCGAAACCGCTCGGACCGCAATGCCAACCCTTAGCAAAACCTCCCCTTTCATCCCCCACGCTCTCCCTCCGCCCTCCTTTCAAATCCACCAGGCCCCGTTTCCATCCACGACCACCGGGAGACAAGGCCTGTGCGTTCTGTCGTGAGTCAGAGGCGGGCGGTTAGAGTAGCGATGGCTGCCGTTGGAATGGCAAATTCACGGGGGACTGCATGAGAAAGCGTAGCAATTACTAGCAGGTTTTTATCTCGCTATGATTTTTCTGCCGCCATAACAATGGATTATATATAAAAGATTATAGAAACAGGAACCTTAACTCTGCCTCAGGGAAGCGTAATAGTTTTGAATGTACAAATACCACCACTCAAAAGACTACTTCGCCCAGAAAGAGTACTTACGTACTTACAGTTTATTCCTAACTTCGATAATATTATAAGGCAAATCATTATTTCAGCGGAAAATTTTAGTCCAAATGAATGTGAGTAAGGTGCGAATGACCGTAGCCGTCGAAGCACCTCATAAAACAAATCCTACCTACCCACGAGTGTGAGTAAAGGCAGTTTTCCATTTAGAGAAAGGTTTATTCGACCTAGGTTTCGATGTACTTCATCATCATTAGGCACAAATCACAAAACAACTTAGACCACAATGTGATGTAAAAAAATGAATGTAAAACCTGGCACAAATAACATAACACACAAACCAGTGTGTATATATTCTCCTCTTGTTTTGTTATTTGTTCCTGATGATGATATAGAACATCGAAACATAGGTCGAATAAAAATTTATATAAGTGGAAAATTGCCTTCACTCTCATTCTTTATGATGAATTCTTTCCACCACATCAAGCCTGATGCTTCTCTTTTTGAAAATTGTAGTTTATACTGCCTTAATTCCATCTCGACCATTATAATCAAATGATATTTGCATTTATTTACATTTATATCCATTCCATTTCTCGATACCCAATTCTTTAATTTGTTCACTTCATCCTGAGTTTCATGATCAATCTGATTTTCAATCTTCCGATAAGTAATGCAGTCATTTGCGAAAAGCCTAATGTTATAATTTATTTTTTCCGGGAGATCATTTAGGTAGACTAAAAACAATAACGGTCCAAGGACGTTTCCTTGAGGAACACCAGACGTTACCCTCGTTGTCTCCGAGCATTCGTCTCCTACTTCAATCCTTTGTGTCCTGCCTTTGAGGAATTCATTGACCCACAATATCACCTCCGCAACAGATGTGCTACGATTTCTACAGCTCTAAATTACGCAATGATAAATTTGAAAAGTATTCCGTTCTTATGCATGCGCAAAACTGACCTCGAATCATATTTAAATGACTAATGGCGAGTTGCAGGAACGACACATGTATTCTATACATTTATAGGACCCATAACTTAAGGCATTGAGTTTATGAGTTCCATAAGTAGCCAAGATGGCGGATGGGCAATGAATCGCTTCGGGACTTAATGACTAGATAAAAGAGTTATCTAGAGGCAAATAACCAGTTAATTTACTCTTAAGGCCTGTACACACGGCGCCTTAGATTGTGTGGTCTGTGGCGCATATTCTGGTGCCATATCCGGTACGATTGGACGGCGACATTTATGGTAGCAATATCTTTCGCTTCGGTGTACACACGGTGCCACGAGACTGTGTTGAAACAATTGAACGTAAGTATACGTTCGAAAATGGAATGAAATCACACATGACTCACTGAGAGTATATTTAAATAATTCATCAAAACCAGAAAATCATATACAAAATCTACTACTCTGCTCCTTTCTAAATATACTTCACCAATGTCATAAACCCAATACGGTAGCTAAAAGTTTTCTTCACAAAATCACACACTTCTAGTTCTAGAGATCCGACACGACTGCTCGCTGTTTATAGTTGCACTTTCACGACCGGTTTCGATATTGGTTACTCTTTCAAGAGAACCCGCCAAATAATAAGTATATTTAGGCAAATTATAAAGCATATTTAGACATATACTCACTCCCTGGCTGTACATAATTTGTTCAGGTGGGTGAAAATCGCTGGTATTTTGCTTTCTCTCGCGGCTGTTTACTTTTTCAAGTGGTGGTTGCTATGGATGTAGGTTGCGATATGGCAGGGAATGTGGTACACGCTCTATCGCTGGCAACTTGCTTGCGATTGCCTTGCCTGCCACCAGATGTCTTGCGATGTGGACGTACACACGGCGACATCTGTCGCCGACAGTATCGTAAGCAATGCCCGGCAACAGAAATCTCTTCGTGTGTACAGGCCTTTACTGACCTATTGTTATATGCATAAGCAATAATTCATAGGCTAAACTTTCATAAATAATATCCGGCGGTAGAAAATGAGATCGAATATTCGAAGGTATTGACTATTGGTAAATAAGTTGTGTAACTAGCAGATGTGTTCCTGCAATTCGAATATTTTTATGAGATCTATAACTTTATGGATCTCATAGCTATTGATTCCATTACGAAATGTTCTTGCAACCGGGCCATAAGTCTCTCGGTGGTTGTGACCCACCTCATCCCCCCCCCCTCCCTCTCCGTACACAATCATGGTTTTGCACTCCCGCGCTAAATCGACTCTCGAGGCCATGTTTCTGCAAGAGGGGTGGCGGTGATGCCTCACGCGCCGCGTGCTCGGTCGTCCTCTTCCTGCGTTACTCAAGCGCGCTCCAAAATCTCCCCTCACCCCCTAACTCCTGCTCATCCCTTTTCTGCAATCTTCAGCGCCTCGAAAACCCTTGCCGGGGCCACTTGTGATTTGCGCGCGCGCGTCAATTAGGGCCATCCAAAAAACCTCCCTCTCTTGCTCCAACCCTCGAGAGCCCGCCCCGCCTCCCCCCTTGCAAAAACCACCCCCTCTCCAACGCTTAGCGTCTCCAAGACGAAGGCCGTGGGGCTTTAAAAAGCGTGCCATCTCGGCTCTCCTTCAACCCTCCTCTCCTCTCCTCTTCTCATCTTCTCCGCTGACTGCTATCGTCTTGAATCCATATTAAAACAATTCTTGTTCTTTTCCACTTTTATTTAATTATGTACTACGCGTTTCGCAGCTTGCTGTATCCTCAGGTACAATTGTTTACATGTTATTTATTGATAGTTACGATAGTAACTATCAATTACAATCTGGTACAATTGTTTACATGTTATTTATTGATAGTTACTATCGTAACTATCGTAACTATTAATAAATAACATGCTAACAATTGTACCTGATAGCATGTAAACAACTCTAATATTTATTGATAGTAACGTTAGTAACTATCGTAACTATCAATAAATAACATGTAAACAAATGTACCTGAGGATGCAGCAAGCTGAGAAACGCGTAGTACATTAATAAATAATAGTGGAAAAGCACAAGGATTGTTTTAATATGGATTCAAGTATAAAATACTTCTACGAAGTGACGTCTGAGAGTGTAAAGTTTATTTTACCTACATCTTCTTATTCCTGAATCTCATAGCTCGTCCGTGCACCTATCCACGTCCTGCACTTCTATTTTCGCTGTTATTATTTATTATTTTTAGTTATTATTGACTATGACGAGGAACATAATTAAAGGCAAAATTGAGAGAGAATTCCCCAGGGGAAGAGCAAGGGATAAGTTAATGGACCAAATAAGGAGGAAAGTGCATGGGAAGAGATACCAGGAGGTAAGGGAACTAGTAATAGATAGGGAAGGGTGGAGGGATGCAGTCAACCAGTCCTAGTATTCTACGACCAATGATTGATTATGACCAGAAATAGCAAGGTCGATCGATATCGATTGTATTCTTCCTCCGATATAGGCCTTCGCAATCATATCCACCACATGTCCGTCATTAATGTACTATTTGAGCATTTATTGTCGTAACACACCCAAGAAAATCTGCGAATATGCGGAGCAAGTTGTCATTTCTTGTACAAATAAACTACCAAATAAAATAACGTCAAACAGCCTATACTATGCTTATGGAGAATACAGAAAAATAAGCACATTAATGGCGGATTTATGTGCGTTGCTAATATCTATATCGAAGAACACAATCGATACTAAACGACCTTGCGGAAATAGTGGATAATAGCGCCATTATGGGTAGGTGTGTAGCGAATGATGGCATTATTTTGGCAGTGGAGGAAGTTTTTGGAGCAACTCAATGCCAGCGCTACATGGACGCCTTTCCTGAGGAATTATTTCGTGGATTATCTACTAAAAATGTGACATTTTTTAATTACATTTCTTCAATGTTAATGGAAAATGAAAAAAAAGCAATCTCGGTCAAATGAGCTGAAATTCTTAGTTTTAACAATGTTTTTTCTAAGCTAATCGGGCCGGGCGCGGGCTGAATCCGAGTCTTGATTTGCCCATTTTGTATTTTACTTACTGCGCCAATAATCTGCAGGCTTATATCGTGAGGTAGACCAAGATGAAGTCACATATAGTACTGGTGGTGAATTAAGTATTCCATCGCATATTTAACTTCGATGTGATCTCATTTATTTTAATAGATGTGAACTTTCGTGGGGCCTTGGGTGGGCACCTATTCCAGCCACCTATTTTGCCTCCTCCGATTAAAAAAATAATATCCCCATCAGCCGCAGAGCAATATGTCCCATCCATTTTGTGCCTTCCGACTTAAATGGCCTGCCTCTCTTTCCCTATCCAGCATAGCCCCATTGCACTCCACTTTCTGTGGCGAGATATCGTAGAACAGCATAATGAGTAATGAAGCTCAAACGATTTCGTACTGTCTACTAATTTTTATTTCACCTCTTGCTACACGTGTTTCGACTGACTAGCAGTCATCATCAGGCAAGACTAATACAACATAAACAGATATGAGGAGCTTATATAATACGTGAAACACCGTGTCTACGTCACACTGGGAAAGGATAGAAGGACAAGTGGGAGAAAATGGACAGGTGGTGTGAGGGGTGAGGGTGGTTTGTTGGAGGAGGTAAAGTTATTTAACAATGGAGTCAAAAATAGGAGAATGACAAACAAATTCGTTCTCATTTAATAAGTTCACTTTCTTTCGTTTCCTTTTGACTATTTCCCACTGTTCCGAAACATCTAAACGGATCACATTTAATGTGAAAATCCTCCGTTCCCTGGGTAAAGGACACCGTTTAGATGTTTCGGAACAGTGGGAAATAGTCAAAATAAACGAAAGAAAATGAACTTATTAAATGAGAACGAATTTGTTTGTCATTCTCCTATTTTTGACTCCATTGTTAAATAACTTTACCTCCTCCAACAAACCACCCTCACCCCTCACACCACCTGTCCATTTTCTCCCACTTGTCCTTCTATCCTTTCCCAGTGTGACGTAGACACGGTGTTTCACGTATTATATAAGCTCCTCATATCTGTTTATGTTGTATTAGTCTTTCCTGATGATGACTGCTAGTCAGTCGAAACACGTGTAGCAAGAGGCGAAATAAAAATTAGTAGACAGTACGAAATCGTTTGAGCTTCATTACTTATGGCCTCATTACGTTAGTTTACCATGGTTGATCTTCATTTCCGTCTTCTATTGTGAGTCCACGGTCTCTGCTCTCTCCCATTCTCTTGTCCATTTTATATATTTCTCATTCCCGCGTCCTGGTCTCTTTTAATCCGCCTATTTTTCTCCTGCTCTATCTCCATTTTCTTATCCTCATCCCATTGTGCCCTCAACACTCATTCGCACGTCATACATTTGTTTTGCCAATCGATCCCGGGTTAGTCATCCTTCTCGTCTGATAATTCGCGGAACGTAGGCTCGAAGCGCGCCTGGGTGGAATTATCGCCGTCAATGCAATGGGTGTTTCCGTGATTCGAATTGAGATTAAACCACTTTAATACATCGCGTTTTAGCAAAAATTTCTGGAATTTGTCCTTGACATTTTTCTTCATTGTGTTTCCACTATTATTATATATTTTTTGTAAATTTTGATTCAATAGCAGCAGACGTAAAAAAAAGGGTTGTGTAACCCTTTATATAATTTATTAAATTATATAAAGTTATTATTATTATAAATTAAAATATAATATATTAAATTAAAAATGACCTAAAATTAGTATTTTTCGTTCAGATTCACTGTTGACTCTGTTGCGGTTTTCTTGTATTTTCTTTATTTGCTACTGTATATATGTATCGCCTCAGATCAATTAACTTGTTGCTTTTCTAAAACATTGCTTTCAACATGCTATCCAAGTTAGCATATGGGCTCCGCTGAAACATTTAAGCCACAGCTAGGATTGGAATTGGTCACAGGGGCTAATAAGGCTTTAGTTATTAAGCTACCACACTAACTCGATCCCAAAATCTATATTGCACAGCGATGGACCGCAAAGAACAGCAGGTATCTGATGATCGGTTGGTTTTTAGCTCTCCATTTCACTCTCGATTCAGCTAACCATTTAGCTTTCACCGAAATCACCTCTTTGACGTCCTTCATTACTTTCCTGAAGTATTCCATTCTTGGTCTTCCTCTGTAATTCTTCCAATTCATTCCTCCTTTCAATAATATTTTCTCGAAGCTAATACTTCGCAACATTTGCCCAATAATTTTCTCTCTTCCTCTTATGAAAGAGTTCTCATAATATTTCCTTCCTTTCCAAATCTTCGTCGGTGATTTTTCCGTCTACTAGATCTTCATAATTCTGAGGAAACGTCGTATCTCGAGGACTTGCGATTATTTTTTCTGTGCAGATGTTATTGTCCAGGCTTTGCTGCCATGAAAGGTCATTCTCCAAAAATATTTTTAAATGAAGTTATTCCGCACTTACAGGCTTGTGCTAGTAGCTGTTAGTAGATTTCTCTTCTGGCGCATTGCCTTCTTTAATTCTGGTTTTCTGCTTATTGACCCTGCATCTCAGATAGAAAAATTTTTTTCTTGAGGAAATAGATCTGCGAATCCTTGATTTCGCTCCGTAAAGTTGCTGTCGTGTTGTTTTTCTTACTTTCCTCATAGAAAACTAATCGTGTTGATTTTCTTACTTTCCTCATATATGATATTATTGATTTTTTATATCATATATGATATAAAAAAGCTTCATATATGATATTATTGCTCATATATGATATAAAAGAGCTTCATATATGATATTATTGCTCATATATGATATTTCCTCCTATTACCCTATTACTCGCCTTTTAACTTCTATTATACATTTGATTTCCTCTAAAATACCTGCTGTCTCCATCCATATTCTTTTGTTTATCCATAATCCATCTCCATTATCCTGGGTCGTTCAATCCTTAGATTGGTTGCTTGCATCCTATCCGACTTATGTTAGCCTTTATCCTTCTCTATGGCTCATTTAATTCTCCTTTTCGCCTAAATTATCCCTGTCTCCCTTCAGTTTCACTCAAGCCCGTCTCCTTGCCCATGTCATCCTCTTGTTCTCATACTGCCATCTTCCCGTTCTCATGTGTCCATCGTATAACCCTCCTATTTGCTTACATTTCTTCTTCCTACCTTCATTTCCCCACAACTCTATCTCCTTTTCTGTGCCATTCTCTAGGTCTCCTTCTGCAAGCCACCTATTATCTTCTGTACCCCTTTTAATCCGGTTATTATCCTAAATTATTCCCATCTGCCTTCTGTTACTCTTGTACCTGCCTGCTATTCTCCGTCATCCTCTGTTTCCTCTTCCGCAAGCCTCCAATCGTCCTCTCATGTCTCATTTGATTCTCCCAATTGCCTACATCATTCCTGTCTGCCCTGTTTTATCCTCATACCTGTCTCTGTCGTATTCTTCTAGCCTCTAGTGCTCAATTCTTTCTATCACCCCCCTAATCGCCTGCATTTCTTCCGTCTGCCTTTTATTTTATGTTCATACTTGCCTCCTTTCTTCTGTCACCCTCCGATTCTCCTTCTCCAATCCTCCTATTCTCCTCATCTCTATCTCCTCCTATTCTCCTTCTCGTCTACCTATTCTCCTACATTTCTCCATCTCTCTCGGTCGTCGCTCTCATCCTCTCCCTCTGTATTTGCCTCTCTTCTCTCTCTGCACGCAGTCTACAATCGCCCTCCATGTCTCATTTAATTCTTCTTTTTGCCTTCATTATTCCTGTCTATCTCTGTCGTACTGTTATTCATCTTCTTCTAGCCTCCATTACTCGATTTCTTCTATCACCCGGCTATTCTCCTACATTTCTTCTCTCTGCCTTTAATTTTATGTTCATACTTGCCTCCTTTCTTCTGTCATCCTCCGATTCTCCTTCTCCAATCCTCCCATTCTCCTCATCTCTATCTCCTCCTATTCTCCTTCTCGTCTACCTATTCGCCCACATTTCTCCATCTCTCTCGGTCGTCGCTTTCTCTCTCTCTTTTGCCTCTCTTCTCTCTCTCTACATGGCAGACTCCAATCGCCCTGCCCTGTTTTATCCCTATGCCCTCTATGTCTCATTTCAATCTCCCTTTTGACTTCATTATTCCTGTCTATCTCTGTCGTGCTGTTGTTCATCTTCTTGTAGCCACCAGTAGTCAAGTCCTTCTATCATCCTCCTAGTCGACTACGTTTCTTCCGTCTCCCTTTTAATTGTATGTGCATGCATGCCTCCCATCTTCTGTCTCCTTCCGGTTCTCCTTCACCAAGCCTCCTCTTATCCTCCTCGTCTCTATCTCCTTATTTTCTCCTTCTCGTCTACCTATTCGCCTACATTACTTCCGTCTCCCTTTCATTGTCTGTTTATGCACGGCTCCCATCTTCTGTCTCCTTCCGGTTCTCCTTCACTAAGCCTCCTCCTCTAATTCTCCTCATCTCTATCTCCTTATTTTCTCCTTCTCGTCTACCTATTCGCCTACATTTCTTCCGTCTCCCTTTCATTGTATGTTCATGCATGGCTCCCATCTTCTCTCTCCCTCCGGTTCTCCTTCACCAAGCCTCCTCTTAGTCTCCTCATCTCTCTCTCCTTATTTTCTCCTTCTCAACTAGAGCATTTTTCTTAGGTAGTACCTACGTTAGGAGAAAATGGGCGTAGTAGCCAAAAGCCAAAAGAAGAAGAGCGTTAGCTAAGGAAGCGTTTAGTTATAGAATGGAGCTGATGACGGGGACCTTGTGTAAGGATGTGCCTCAAGCCTCCCATTCTCCTCATCTCCATCTCCTCCTATCCTCCTTCTGACCTACCCATTCCCCTACGTTTCTCCATCTCCCTCGGTCTTCGCTTTCTCTCTCTCTTTTGCCTCTCTTTCTCTCTGCATGCAGCCTCTTTCTCTCCGTCTCTCCTCTCGCCTTCCCCGCTCCCGTTGCCCGCTCTCTCTTCTCAAACCGCAATTCTCCATCGATCCCGCCCCGCCCTCATCTGCTCTCCCTCTCTCTCTCTCTCTCTCCGCCACTCCAGGGCAGTGGCGACCGGCGTGGAGCGGGCGGTGGGACGGGTGCGGGAAAGGGGAGCGGAGCGGAGGGGAGGGAAAGGAGGATGGAGGTGTTGTCGAGACTCGGAGGAGGGGTGGAAGGGGAGAGAAAGAGAGAGGGTAGGGGAGACGTCGGCCCCTCCTCACGTGAGTATCGATTCGACCCTGTCCCGCGCTCTCGCGATGTGCAACTGTTCTCCGGACCCGCTACCCCTATTCCGATACTGCCATCTAGATACTCCGGTACTCCTCTTACGATACTCCTATACAACTACGAATCTACATCTACGTAATACCCTGCGAGCCACCACGAGGGTGTGTGGCAGGGGGTGAAGATCACCAAACATGCACTATTGACATGCAACTAGGATATTTAATGGAGACATGCTAGATAATAGGGTCACATGCAGCTAGATGGCTAATATCCACATAATGAAGGGATTTTTGGTTGTTATTACATTCATCATGCACTGCAGACTACCCTAACTGTATTTCACCTACCTATCCCTTTGCTACGCTGCCTATTGTTCTCTCTAATGGTACGCGGGAAAAATGGCATTTTAAATCTATCGGTACGACAATCTATCTCTTTAATCTTGTTAATCTGATCAAACCTAGCATAATACGCAGGGGTTCTTAATATATATCTAACGTCATCTGTGAACAAACTGGTACCGGTATACCGGTACTCAGCTACTGTGCTCCCGCGATGTGCAACTGTTCTCCGGACCCGTTACCCCTACTCCGATACTGCCATTCAGATACTCCGGTATTCCTCCTACGATACTCCTATACCGGTACTCAGCTACTGTGCTCTCGCGATGTGCAACTGTTCTCCGGACCATCTACCCCTACTCCGATACTGCCATTCAGATACTCCGTTACTCCTCTTACGATACTCCTCTACCGGTACTCAGCCACTGTGGTAGTCGATGTATGTGGATAAGGGTGGGATTACGATCAGCGTCTTCTGACGTGACCTAAACGGACGATGATCGTATTTCTGTCAAGTGGGTGTATTTTACATTTGTTTATCAGCGCCAGTGGTAGATAGTTTTTGCTTGCGGAGTCTTAAAAGGTTGCGAAGCAACTGTTTATTTTGAGTTTAAAAAACAAAATGTGGAGAATCCTGACTAATAATTCTTCAAGAAGGTAATTTATGCTTCATTGTTAAATAACCTTAGTAATTTAAATAGTTCTAGTTATTAAAATTTTAAATGCATACTTTCAAATTACTTTAGTTATAAATTAGTCATATAGAAAATCTGGATTTGAACTTAAGTGAATATTAAAAAAAATGCTCTCTTATGATCGGCTGTCTGTAACGTAGCGTTACGGATAAGTAAATCGACAGTTATATCGTGTAGCATACCCGCTGTAATTTAAAAGTAACCAATCTATGACAGCTGGCGATAAGAACAACCATCAGGTCATATTCGTTCATTAAAGATTTCGTTATTGGAAAATTATCGAGAGCGTGTGTGTGGTGCGGATTAGACCAAAGTGCAGACCGCTCATCGGATGTGAAAACTAAAGTGGTTGGTCGGCAGCTACTAGAGGAGCCACTGGGAAGGACAAGCTTAACTCGTCCCACGAGCATTATGATGGCACGTGGCTCAGTGAGCTTGATAGCGATTATGCTCGTCAGATAACATGCTGGGCCAGAATTGCGCGATTATTGAGAGCTATTTTCCTGGTAAGAGATGAAGAAACAGTCCCATTAGAATATCGTAAAACTCCCAGGTTTAAGAACACTCTATAGTCCTGCACAATTGCTGTTCAGTAGAAACACCCGAGCTAAGCTCCCAATATATCAGTAATTATTAAACCTAAGATTGTAACAGACTTCACTCAGACTGGAATAATTAAAAGCCAGAAAAATAAAAACTATGATTTGAATACGAAACTTAGAAATTGCAATATCAAGGAAGGAGAAAACGTTGTGACAATTTGGAAGACAATGTGTGGAAACCCGTAGCCGTTGAAAAATGTAAGTTTCCTCGTTCTTATGTTTTGAAAGATGATCAAAGTAGATTTATGAGACGAAGCACGGTTCATCTTAAGTCTTCTTTTGAAAGACTGGGACTGTTGAAAGTGCTGGCAATTCTTTGGTGCCGTGCCGAAAGAACATTAGACCGTCCAGAAACATCCAGAAGCCACTGTATTTGAAAGACTATCACTACGTTTACCAATCGAACTCAGATCGATTTGGTCAGAGTTCAGCTCGGTATGGTAAACGCATCCGGCTAGTGGGATCGATACGAGAAGCGAGCTAACTCGGCCTGCTTTCTCTGCCAGTCTGAGATTTCAATTCGACATTTCAATCGATTTCGCATATCGGTAAACCAGGTATTCCGAGTCGGCTGGCTTAGAATGTTCAGATCGGTCCGAGTTCATATCGATCTGAGCTCGATTGGTAAACGTGGTGTATGTTAATTGATCAGAGATACATATTGTAATTACTAGGGATGGTCGGATCGGATCTGCGGATCCAAAGATCTGCAGATTTTTACATGGGATGAGATACTGATATCGGATCCAAATACTACAGTCAATCAGATATGCATCAGAAAGTTTTAAGCGATTGAAGTGCAGGCTATCGGCGGCTTTCTGCCGAGCAAATAGAATGCTGTTGATGTACTTCATTCGACAACCGGCTTTTGCTGAATTTAAATCAAATTTCCCCCTTTATTATCCATCTCATTATTCTCAAGAATCAAATCTCAAGATGTGGCATGACAACAGTCATTGCATAAACGTGACAACAATCAAGGATTAGTATTATGGTGGCATCGACATTGTCTTTATTTTAATATTTAAGTTTCACATTTTTAAACTTGATGTTTTTTATTTTCAATAAAGTCTCCAAGGCTTAAATTCAATTATCATTTGTGAATTGTATATACCCTTGAATACATCCAAGGATCCGAAAATAAGAACTGAGATCCGGGATCCGAAGTGAAGGATCCGGATCCGGATTTGGATCCGAAAAAAAACCTGGATCTGCCCATCCCTAGTAATTACCCAAGGCTGTATGACCGAAATATTTAAAAGATTCATTGTATTTAAGCATGTGTATTAATGTCATGTTTGAAGATTGTAAACAGTTTTTATTCCCAAGATCGTAAAAAATGGGAGACGTAGTATTGTTGCTTGTTTATGAATTGTGGCGTCGTCTCGGACGCACGACAGACGGACACAACAGGGGACTACGAGGACTAGGAAGTTGTAATGAACGTGTAAATACGAGTGCTTTAATAAAATACGTTAAAAACGTAGTCATCTTATAATTCAACTATAATGTTATTAGAGTGTGGACAACACACAGTTATCTACCGTGGAATGAGCTAAGGCGCGGACTTTGAAGCTCTGTCATCGGACCGTAACAACGTTCATTCGTGGTGCCAGGATTGGGGGTTAGAATCAGATATCAGCAAATGCACCACAGTTCACTTCCTGCTAAAGTCATCACAAAAATGCCATACCTATACTGTGGGTGGAGTAAACATAAAATCCTCAGATACACTAAAATATCTTGGAATTACCTTAAAATTCTGATAAATCGAGGGGATTACACATACAGAACACATGTGGCGGGGCATTAAAGAAACCAGGTTTTGTGAAACGTATAATAGGAAGGCCCTCAGATGAAAAAGTCAAAGAGAGATGCTACTTCGCTCTGGTTAGGCCACACCTCGAATAAACCGCGAGTATTTGGGACCCTAGTCTTAAAGATTTAATCAAAAAAATTAATAAAATACTTACAATGCATTGCGATACGATTTGTAGTGTAGATGGCACAACTACGCAACAATTTTTTTGTTGTGTAGTTGGGGGCCGTTTAAGTATTACGTGAGACGATTTATGCCGTTGGTGTATTCCGGCGATACTTTATGGAATTTACTAAACATTTTGAATGAATAAACTTTGTCTTTCCACAATGAATTTAATAACTTACGACCATGCTTTCGACAATTAACGTCATCATCAAGGATGATCATGACGTTAATCGTCGAAAGCATGGTCCTAGGTTATTAAATTCATTGTGGAAAGACAAAGTTTACTGTATTCATTCAAAACGATTTATGTCATTTTTTGACCACCCTCTGTGTAAGACAGTGTAAGATTTTTCCTTATCCTACCCATCCCCTCCCTCTCCGTCTTATGTAAGACGTTAGATATTTGTATCTACTCTTCGTCAAATGCTGAAGCCATCGTACAGAATTGAGCACTGGATATCGTATCATTATGCAGTGTTGGAGTACCACATATATTAGAATTAAGAACAAACAGTACCACAGTTGATGAAGTTGTGAACAATCACAGGATATTTGGAAACAAAACACTGGAAATTTGGAAACGATACAGTGTTTCAAGACGGACAAAAATCTTACGCAAATTGGTTACAGGCCCCCTGGCCTCCCCTCCACATAAGACAAAGTAAGATGATCCTAACCCCCCCCCCCCCTCACCTTCAAAAACGTCTTACGTAATACTTGAATTGGCGCAATGTATAGGACTCTGGTGTGCATACATGTAAATTCTTTTCGTCGTAAAGTGTGACAATCTCTCTCTCCTCAACAATCGTCGTCCTCTTATCATTTGGTGTTGTTTTTTTTTAGCGATTCATCGCAGGTCCCGACGGACACTTAACGCCATTTCCTTACGTCTCTCTACCCCTCTCTTTCTGTGTCCATTTTTAAATTCTTCTACCTCTTCTTTTGCCTCATCTTTTTCCGTTTCTTCATTTTATCGCGTCGGTTATAGGGTGAGGATAGGAAAATGAAGATTGAGCAGGCGCTTGCAATATATTATGAAATAATGGGATGACATATGTAGAATTTCTCTTTCTCCCGGCGAATGACTGCTGAGAATTCTTCTTGGGTTTCTGTCCGGGTAAGATGCTCCATCTTCTCTAACGCCGACGTTTCGATGAATGAATTATTCTTCAGGGCCGTTGATGCCGGGTGTCGAGGTGCCGGTTAATTTAGTGTTTCTCTCTCAGGTCAGGTCGATTGTGATTGGCGGAGGCGCTTTCTTTTTCCCTCCATTTTCAAGATCGGGTTCCAGGTCCTACTAAAGTTGAACCCTCCGCCACGGTTGAAATTATTTCTCTCAAGGCGGAATTTCAATTGCCTCTTTGGTTAGTCCGTCCCAATATCCTTTGGGACATATTTAAGACATATGTACATCTTTTCTACTTTACGCGAAAAAATACGTTTCATATAATAATGGCGTATCCTTATAAATATCAAGCTATCGCACCGAATAAAAAATACGTATTTGCATACGAATTTCGCCTAAACTTTGATCTAAATTCCGCGCCATGTACCGAGGTCAGAACAATGCTATGATTGAGGCAAAAATTTCATACCAAATATAATTTTTCGCATAATTTCTTTTACAACATGGCAGTTTTTTTTTCAACTTGCTTAAAATGTTTTTTTTTCAACTTGCTTAAAATGTTGTCAAAAAAGTGCGCTCCATGACTCTCGATTAACACTCCAAACTTTTTTTTTGACTGCGCCTATTTATAGTACGGACGGGAATGGCGCCGTGAGCTTGTGTACGTGCAGAGTCCTCTACATTGCGTCAACTACACTACACATTCTTCGTAGTGTAATTGGCGCAATGTAGAGGACTCTGGCGTGCATGTATTTATGTAAATTCTTTTCGTCGTAAAGTGTAACCATTTCTCTCCCCTCAACAATCGCCTTCCTCTTATCGTTTGGTGTTTATTTTTTACCGATTCATCGCAGGCCCCGAAAGACACTTAACGCCATTTTATTACGTCTCTAACTCTCTCTCTCTGTCTGTCCATTTTTGACTCCTTTTACTCTTCTTCTTTTGCCTCCTCTTTTTCCCTTTCTTCATTTTATCGCGTCAGGACCCTTGAGGACGTGGCCACTCTTGGGACTGGGCCGTCTTTTTCCACTTCCCTCTCTCTTTTCTCCTCTTCTCGTTCGCCGCCGTCTCCATTTTCTTTACTTTTTCCCGTCCTACTTACGTGCGTCTCAAAGGAGCCATGGTGCCCTCTCCCTCCCTGTCCATTTTCCCACTTTATATACTCTTTTTTTATCGTTCTCTCCCTTCCTACCCTTCTCTCTCGCGTGCATCGTGGCTTATGTTCTGTCACGAATTTCAACATTTTTGACGGTAAGCCCCTAGGACTTGGGCACTCTTGTTGGGTATAAAATTTTTTTCCGAAGTTTTCGGATGTTTTCCCGGGAGGCTCTTTATGCAAATGGAGTGTGAGTGAACGTCAGAGAAAACTATGGAGGGATTTTATTTTGATTAATTTATATCTTCTTGTTTGTACGAAAACCGTGTTGGGAAAATGATATCGCATGTATTACGTACGCCGAATTACAGTATGCTTAAATTGAGTGAGAAGCGTTATAACTTCTTTTTGTATTTGTTAAATTTAAATTTACTTAAACATATGAGAAGTGGCTATTTCCATTGAAATCCAGTTCTTGTGTTTATTAGTGAAAATTCTTGAAAAAATCTGTGTAATGCTGAGTGTGTCCGATGTTTTTTTTTGAACACCACTCTCTTTGATTGCACTTTTATCGTCTGTTGAAGTTTTGCGAAAAAAACTAATTTTAAGGCCATGTAACACGGCACGATTTCCTTGCGATCCCGCCGAGCGCGATGTAGATCTCGACAACATCGACTGTGTGTTGGTTGGTGTTTCATACCCCTCGACGTTGTCTCGACTAGCGGTCGATGACCATGAGACGCGTCGAGTGAAGTTGAGAGAGCCTCTAGTTTCACTCGACCATTGAGTGCAAGTCACCAATCACAAAGCCTCGATCCGTCACGTGACCGTGCGCGGAAAACCTGGATGTATGGAAAACCTGAAAGGGCAATCATTCACAAAGATGGCGTCTAGTCCTCGCGTTGTGAAGTGGTCACAGGAAGAGGAAATTGAGTATATTTAAAGAATACAAAAATTGACTACCGAAAGAATAAAAAAGAAAATTACTTTTTACAAAGCCCTAACCTTAAATTCTTAACCCTGTATAAAAAAACTTGAAACTATTTCTACTAGTTAAAGAAACTACGCTTGAAATTAATGAATGACTAAATTAAGACCATGAATCTAAAGTGTAAAATAAGAAAGCTATCATAAACAAGGTAAAATGCGAAAATCGCCAGCAAATTTCAACGTGGTCACACGGTCACACAATCTCCATCAACTGAGTACCTGTTTTTTAACTGAAGAGCGAAAATGACGAAGAAATACCATTGGCTGAGGAAGTCGTGACGTGTTTTGGTCGGACACGACAAGAACCTCGTCGAGGCGACCATGTCGAGGGGTGGTTGTACTGTGTTTCATGGGTCGCCGTCGATTTTTGAGTGAGGGTCGTAAGATCGCGCTCGGCGGGAACGCAAGGAAATCGTGCCGTGTTATAAGGCCTTTACTTTATATAAGTTACCATTTTCCGCAGAATCAAATTCGATCAAATGCATCCAATAAGTCTTCATTTGTTCTTATTTACTTTTTGATCGCTGATCAAAGCAATGATCGCGATGCTAACATAGGGAATGGTGTCGAAGATAATACAATACGTATTTAGTTCTCTTATGTCCAGTTGCAGGAACGACACATATATATTCTATAAATTAATGGGACCCATAAGCCATGACAACCAATGAAAAACTGTTTCTGAAACATTCGATAAATTTATTGGTCTCATACCTTGTCATAGAGTAATGAGTTCCATAAGTTTTCAAGATGGCGGATACGCGTTGAACCGCTTGGAGACTTAATTACTTGATAAAAGAGTAGCTTTTAGACCAATGACCAGTTTGCTTACTTTTACTGAAAAGTGATCATGTGCATTCGCAGTTATGGTGGATGAACTTTCATGCATTGTTTCCAGCGATGTTATATTAGATCAGACATTTGAAGCAATTTACTATTGGTAAAAGTTATGAAATTGTTTGTTGTGTTCCTGCAACGCGAATATTTATATGAAGTACTTCACGTCGTGGAGTTTATAACTGTTAATTCCTTAACTAAATATTCTTGCAATTGGCCATTACCGAAATATTCAATAGAATGATCGAGGAATTATGTAGCACAACCCATCAGTACCCAATGAGGAAGATGATCTCCTTAACAACCGTTGATTAAAGTGAAATATATGACGTCTGTGTTAGCATTCTCAATTAAAGCCCTCGGCGAAGCCTAAAGTTAATTTTTAGCACTCTTCGGAGCATTGCATAGACCATAACTAATTAAAACCTCTTAAACGAAGTCGTTACTTATCGAAGATGCAAATGGAAACTCACCAAAGGATTTCGTTAAAGATGCTTGGGGGTGGTGAAGGTGAAACAATGCGGGCGGGCTGGGGAGTTGCGGAGGTAGAACCGTGCTGACTGTCCGGCTGCCTGCTGAAGGAGTGGCATGTAATTCACATTGGTTATCACGATAACAAAATTCCACCAAATCTACATTTTGGATGAATGATTCAATTCGGAGGTCGGAAGTGACGGAAGGATCATTGAATGACGCATACGTTTGATGGGTCTCGTATCATTCCTCGTTATGGAGCACTGCTCTCTTCCCATTTCAGAGAAGGGCAATTTTTTTTGCAAATTTTCCGTTATTTTGTGCTTTCCGATGTGTTGGAACTTAATGCGTTTGTGTCATCCGTATGAGGTTTTCGTGGCTCTATTGTCTTGTGTTTCTTCTTGTGCCGTAAGTGACCAGGGCTGACTTTTGGGCTGGCGAAATGTGTCTCGAGGTCAGTGTGTGAAGCCGGATTGTGAAATAGGGATGAAATATCGTCATCGATGTATCTGACTACTCGATGTTTTTTGGCCGAGAAACATCGAGTAGAAAAATAATCCGATGAAAATTGAGTGAGTGGTGAGTACTTTTGTAGACATCGAAAAATCGACTACTCGATGTTTCAAGTCGATCTCGCATCCTTACTCCGAACATTGTTGGGAGTAGGGATGCCACATCGACTAAAAATATTCTCCAAACATTGTTATTATTGTTAAAAACATTGTTCGGTGTAAGGATGCCACTTCGACATCGATGTATCGGACTACTCGATGTTTTTTGGCCAAGACATCGAAAACATCGAGTGAAAATAATCCGATGAAAATTGAGTGAATGGTGAGTACTTTAATAGACATCGGAAAATCGACTACTTGATATTTTTTTAGTCTTTGTTATATTCGGTGTAGGGATGCCACATCGACTAAAATATTGTTCAAACATTGTTATTATTGTGAAAAACATTGTTCGGTGCGGGGATGCCACCTCGACATCGATGTATCGGACTCCTCGATGTCTTTTGTTCGAAATGTCGAATACATAGAGTAGAAAAATTATCCGATGAATAGTGAGTACTCACTAGGTGAGTACTTTTAAAAACATTGAAAAATCGACTACTCGATGTTTTTTAGTCGATATGGCATCCCTAGTGTGAAGTGCGAGCTTCGCAGAGGGCTGTCTCGGCGACTGTGTGGCGCGCAGACGGGTGATCATTCGTATGCATATATCTGATGCGGGTAATTCGCCGGCTACATTTATGCTATGTTCATGTTGCTTGTTATCTATTTTTGTTAAGAATGAATCTGCATAGTGCGAGTTTCAACTTTCTTTGACTTTGATGCTGCGATGTAACCGGTCGACGTCTGTCTTCAAGCGAATTCGTATCCACGATGTCAATGTAATGAAAATAACATCCCACCCTCAAGTTGACCTAAAAGATCCCTCTCGTAAGCGCAAGAGTAGTGAAATTTTTTTTTTTAATCAATTTCTTGAAAATCCCTAAATGTTCTACTGAACTGTTCATGCGGAATTTTTTGCAGGATTAAAGTCAGTGTCTTCATTTCCCCTGGCTGATCGAAGAAGTAGGAAATAAAATGGTCAATGAGGCGGACTGACAGTTTTAATCGTGTGATTAACCTGAAAATGGAATCGCAAAATGTGTCCTGCTTGTCTATTTTTGCGTCGAAAGAGTCCTGTCTCAGGAAAGTTATGATCCTTTATTTCGAAATGTTCATTTTCATCATTCATTGGTTGTTCAACCCTGAGAGTGACTAACTGCAGCCCTCCATCCTTTCCCCATCTCATGTCATTCCTCTTACATCCTTGTGTCTCTTTCTTGTCCTCTTGATTTGGTCCATGAACTTATCCCTTGGCCTTCCTCTGGGGACTTCTCCCTCTATTTTGCCTTGAATTATGTTCTTCGCAAACCCATTGTGCCTCATGAGTGTGTCCAATCCATCTGGTTCTTCTCTTCTTCATAGTATTTTGTGTGGTTCTTTCCTCTTCTACTCTTCTCTGCACTTCATCATTTCTTATTTTGTCCGTCCATTTCATCTTCAGCATCATCCTCCAGCACCAGGTTTCGAAGGCTTCGATTCTTTTCTGGTCAGCTTTCCCAATGGTCCATGATTCCGATTCATAGAGTGCCACGTTCCACACGAATTTTTTCGCATACTGTTTCCCGGGATGTATTCCTATTTTCATTGAGCACAGCAGTTGTATTTTCCCCATTAACGCCTTCTTAGCTCGGGCTATTCTCTGCTTGATGTCCGAGTTTTATTTTCCGAGATGTTTATTTTCATCGCCATCGAAAACTACCTCCTCCGTGTCTTGCGTAGAAATGAATTTTTTTAGCAAATAATGCCTAAAGGACGCACAACTATAATGCCAGGAGTGAAAAATCACGGAGATGTGAATCGAACCCAGGACCTAGATCGATCCCACCGCCACTGAGGCTGGCTATGTGAAGTACTCTAAACTAATACTCTACAGAGTAATAATTCTATCCGATGAATAACATTTAGCGCATAACTGTGTCTTTTCCCCGTCGAGGACATGGCACCTGCATTTCTGCGTGTCTTGTCACTTGTATGTAACTGGTTTGAGAAACGGGGTGTCATATTGTAATTTGAAAGGTTTCATTGTGGTGGGAACGTGCCTATGCTTGCGTGCATCGTCACGGCTCTGCCACTTTATTGTGTGGTGCTTAGGAAATGTTTACGAGCGTGCATAACATTTAAAAGAAAATTAAAATGAAGGTATAACTCGACTCATGTGCTCGATGCTGTCAGCGTGAACTTGGCGCGAACACACAAATCAACTTTCACGCGAGGATAACGAAATTGACTGGAGTGATGCGCTTCGGCGACAGTGACTTTTTTCTTTTCGCACGCGGGATCTTTTTTTTTTAATTCCTCCGGCAGCATATTCCCTCGCATTCGCCTCTCGCTGCCGGCTAACAATGCGTATTAAATTCCCTCGTCATGCAACGACGCCTAGCATTTTCGCTTCGGCTCGTAAAACGTTTCCATTTTCGAAGTACGCTCGGACGTCCCTGATTTATTTTCATGCATCCTGCGCTTCGATCTCAATTTGGCAAATATGTATGCCTAAATGTTTTCATTGTTCAGGGAAAATAGGATTACCATCACGGAAGCATCATGCGAAAGCAAAGTTCTCGGAAAGCTCCCATGTTTAGTGTAGAAATTCAGCTGACGAAAATTGTCCCTAGCAGAGTTGCGGCTCAAAAATTATTTTTTCAGCCGATCTCTGAGGAATTTATTGTGCGCATATTACATCTGCGAAATGCCGTGTAAGCCACCTTTAGAGTCTGTGGCACGGGGTGATTCCATACCAGACATGAAGCACTCATCCCAGTTCAAATCAGAACTATGCACTTTACCCCGGCCGATAGGCGCTGGTAACTTTTTAATTCCTAAGCCTAATCTTTCTTTATTTAAAAGATCATTTCTTTATTTATGGCCTAAAATCTTTAATAATTCACCTTGTTCAATTAAACAGGTAAAGAGTATAAATAATTTCTGTAAAAAGGCTAAAGATTGGTTGTTATCCCATCATGATATAAATGTTCTTTTTTGATGTGTGAATATATATTACATATATTATATTATTATATAAATATATATATTTACTTTACATATTAAATTAAATTAAATTAAATTTTTTAAATTTAAATTAAGTTAAATTTTTTGTGTAACTAGCCTCGCATTAAATTTAAGGATGGTAGCTTTTACACTGGTTTTTTAACCATTGAAGCTACCTAAAGCTCCTTTCATTGTTTTGTAACAAAATTTGTACACTGAGGTAATTTGGAGTAATAAATTCATTCATTCATTCAAAAGAGTCAGGACGACAATGCGCAGTCAGACCAGAAACTAGGAGGGTGCTACGTGGACGGTTATATTACCATGCAGTACACGATTTAAGGTACAACTACTGGTTTGTATCATAAATGTGACTGGTGAATAGTACTACAAGGTACTGAACCATGCAAGATCTACATAATGCCGGAAATTTCATGCAGAGTGAGTTGCTAATAATGATGTTAAGATATTTAACAGAAGTGCAAAACTTAAGCTATGGAATCGCAATATTTTAGGGGACTTTTACTTGTCGTTTGTGATTATCGAGTGTGTGTTCCTGGTAGAGCGTAGGAATGCGCTGAATGCATTAATGGATATATGGGGTATCTGAGAATTGTTTCCTCCAAGAGGAGACGGAGTTGGGTTCAGGAATGAGTAGATTTTGTAAGAATGAGGTTCGGATACTCCGGTAATGCGGACAGTAATGTTAAGGGCGTGGTTCGTTGGTTTGCAGGTGCTGAGAGAATCGATGGGAGTCGAATGACAAACTGATTTATGATGGATGAGCGAGTGAATGGCGTAAATGAATGACGTGAGATTAGGTGTAGACTGAGGAAGTCGTGGATGAATGCGTTGAACGAGAGGAAGAATATTTCGAGTTTTAAAGGTAAGGGTAGCGAGTGTACCCAGAGAAAAACATCTCTACTGTGGGTGTAATGCACATAAGCTTTATCTGTACTACTGTACTAAACACAACCGTTGGTGCAGTTCCTGTCCTCCAAGCTGTATTGGACTGTACTGTGGTTGAATTTTTGAGAATGATTTGCATTGGGTGTGTACTGTGGAGACTGGACTGCGGAGAAGTTTTTACTGAAAATGAGCTGCATCAGAGTTGAAGAACTGTCCTGTGGTTAAAACTCTCTTGTGGGTGTATTGCACGTAAGCTCAAAATGTACTAAACTCAAAAGTTAGTGCACTTCTGCCCCGCTAAAGGCTGGGACACAATCAGCGTACACGTGTAACGTGAGCCGTTAACGGGAATACGCGAAAAGATGGCTGACGGGAAAGTATAGCGAACGGACACAAACAACGTGTACGGGGAGTACGTGTACGCGAGAGATGGGCAACATTCATGTCTTCCCGTGTATCGTACACGGAAAACCAATCAGAATAGTCCTGAGAATCCGGGAATGGGAGCCATCTGTCGGGAGATACATCCAACTGTTGAAAATAGCTCTTGGCGAAGACAACTTATTTACTTCCACACTTGTTTACACCTGATTTTTTAGCTGCGCCTGCGTTAGTCAATTTTTACTCCGGGCCGCGTTAACGTCGATTGTGTCCGCTGACTCCCGTTCCCCGTCTCCCGTTGTCCCGTTAACGTCTCGCGTCACACGTGCACGTTGATTGTGTCCCTGCCTTAAGCTTAAATACAGTAACTGACAAAATTACACATTCTGAGGTTAGAGTTGATTTTGTTATTTTCAACCGTGGAGATTTCAAAGAACTAAACGAAAAACCGTATTTGTAGCGGTTTGACTGATTTTACGTCCTGCTTTCACCGTATCTACAGTATAAAATTCAGTTTCCTAGGCCGGATAACAGTAAGTACAAGTCTTTCTCCCAGACAATCTCATTACTTTTTATCTCTTATGATTGGACTTCATTCCGTATTTCCCACACTTGAGAATCAATGCATCAACTAAAGTTTGTAACCTCTTCGAAGATGGACTAGTTGAAGAATCGAAGACTCAAAGGTGGAAACTTAAGAAAGCAATAACTCAAAACCAACAATGATGCATTTACTGTGTTTTAGCTCAGCAGGGAAGAGTTCCAGTCTTATTAACTGTACTGGACAGTACTCTGGGTGAATATTTTAGGATGATTTGCACTGGAAGTATACTGCAGAGACTGATATGCGTAGAGGGCTGTACTGAAAATGAGCTGCATCGGAGTGCAGGAGCATACTATAGTTAAAACCTTACTGAAACTGTGCATCACAGTGCTGGAAGGGTACGGTTGCAGTGACTGGACTGCAACAATGCTGTGAGATGTGGCAAACTGTGCTATTTGTTTCAATTTGAGTGCAGTCTTGAGCACACTTCCAGTCCAGTTACAGCATAGATGGAGAACAGTTCCACCTTAGTCACTGCATTTTTTTCTCTCTCGAGTAGGTACCCTCGTAATAATAAATTGAATAGATGCAGCTGATCAAGTCCGGTTCACTGACGAGTATGCGTCGGTAAGTCGTCGGTAAGGGAGCCAGGCTGGTCGCTTAATGAGGAGGGTCAAAACTGCGGGAAAGTTACGCATTTTAATTACCTAAGACGTGCGCCAGAGAAAAATTGTTATGGCGACTGGGATACTTGGAGAAGAGCGCTGGTAAAGATGTGTTTGGGAATAGGTGAGAGCTGATGACGGAGACCCTGACTAAGGACTTAAAGAAGGGGCTGATGAAGAGTTTATTGTGGCGTTAAGCGTTGTAATGTAGTATAATAAAGTTTTCTCTGAGTAAATGAAGCAACATTGGCATCTTTAAAATGAAAACACTTAGTCCTTTTCCACCAATATATTAAAAACAATTTGACCGGTGTCGGCCTCTTCAGGCCATTATCAAGATTACAATGCAAAATATCATGGAACAGCACAGTTTATATAGAAACATCAAGGAGAGAGGGGGAGGGGGTAAACAAGGGGAGGGGATGAGAAGTGAGTAAGTTTTGAGGAGGTGATTGAGCAAAACTGCAGGGGAAGGAACAAACAGGTGGTGACGCCAGGCTCAAGGACTACGGGGATGGAAGTGGAGGTACTGGCACAGAGAACAAGGGTGAGGCAGTGGAAGGGATTATGCCATTGAGTAGTTTATCACCATACACATTGTAATACTATAAAACTTCAAAATTTCCAGGAAGTCCAACTTCCCCTCCTTGTCACAAGCGTGTAAGAGCTTAGGGGTAAAATTGGATGTGTGACCCTCATCAATTAGATGCCCTGCAAAATTTGACTTTTTATCACCGTTGACACTGGATTTAAAATTTTCAGTTATTCTTACATTCAATTTTAGACCAGTTTGGCCGACATACAAAGAATTACAACCAGGAGTGTAACACTTGAGTCAACATTGGCATGCAAGGATGAGGCTGTACTTACGTAACCGCTCATTAATATGGAGCCAAGTTTACGGGCGTAACGTAGAGAATTCAGCCCTTTTGATTGTGCCTATGGCAAGTGGGAACGGCGAGAGGTGTATGTATGTTTGAGCGTATGTAATTCCATGAGCTACATAGAGCAGTTTATGTTCGCATCTTGTTATGTCATACGATTGCAGGTGGGAGTGGCACAGGCGGTCGCTGGTTGGTCGGACCCATTAAAAGAGATTGGATTTGCATTCGTAAACCCCCTTTCATCAAGTTACGAAGTGCTTAAGTGGCGTTGCAATTGAGGTCCCCCCGGCCCCTTACACCACGTAAAACTGAAAGTCCATCACACGCTCGCATGGTGGTCGATTTTGCCCACCCGCCTTCTGCTTCAAGTTGCTAGTTGACGGTAAAATTCATAACGTTGAAATTAAGACCTAAAACTAGGTGCAATCGGAATTTTTTAGCTATCACGTTAGCTACGAATTTATGTATGTACAAGAAACTTAGCCAACTTTCTTAGTTTGTTCATTATGAAGAACCAAACACGCTTAATTCGTTATCGCGCGCCGAAAACTGGGCCGTTTTACCGTTTTTAACTAACGTTTGAATGAAGTTTGTCCTATAAATCAACGCAGAAAATAATAAGCTTTCATTTCTTGTGCAAGTGACAGAAATATTATTTCCAATTTTTCTGACCTTACGCGTCAAACTTGAGACGTTAAACAATTTTGAAACAATCACTGGATCCCCTGCTGAATTGCTTAAATGTTATTATATTCGTATCCTGGAGACATATGTCCATTATGATATGAAAAACAAAATCATACGTATCCGCGCTATAATTGTCTCTTATTGAAGCTTATGTTTCATAAACTTTACGCCCTCAGGCGTCACTTGGTGGAAGTATTTTATATTTGAATCCATATTGAAACGATCCTTAATGTTAAATCCTAAATGAAATTGTACATGTCTTACCAAAAAGGTTAAAAAATGGATGCGTTGGAGCAGATGGATATTATCAGAGAGTCTAGCAACCTTTGCAACGAGTTTTACAAGCCTCTAACCTATGTTCCCCTGCCTTTCCACACAAAAATTAGTTTGTTCCCCCAACCCCCCCTCCCACCAGCTTATTGGCGTTTGGTTACTATCGTAACTTTCAATAAATAACATGTAAACAATTGTACCTGAGGATGCAGCAAGCTGCGAAACGCGTGGTACATTAACAAATATTAGTGGAAAAGTACAAGGATTGTTTTCATATGGATTCAAGCACTTAGTTTCATGTTGTTTAACGCAAGAGTTGATGGAGTTTAAACATATTTTGTGTTTATTTCATTAAAAAAATGCCATTAAAAATGTTCGTGTGAAGTAAATACTTCCAGAATATTGAATGGTAAGCAAATGGAAGCGCCTCAAGTATGTTTTTATTTTTAGTTTAGCTGACTCTTAACGTTCCGTAGACTCTAAGCACGGCGCCGTAAGTGTTCACACGGTAATATTTAATGATGAATGATGCAGAATGGCACTTAATGTAACAGGGCCTAAGAGATTGCATACAACATACGCTGTGGGCGAGGAAAAATATCTTCAGAGCAACCCCTCGTGTGTGACGTCAAAGAAGGCGTGGCAGGCGATAATGCCCACAGCCCCCTTGTTGAAATGGCATTTTTTTCAATTAATATAAATCTGTAATTTGGAGTTATTTATGCAGAGTTGGAATTTCTAAAGAATATTTAATACTTTACTGAGAATAACTGACATTCCTGACGTTAAAGGCGTCACTAGAAAATAATAATAATAATAAGGAATTTATTCCACGACAACAAGTATTACATAGGTTATTACATAAATAAACAACAACAAATTTGCCGGAAATATAGGTACCCCTTTGGGAATGCCCGATTTGGGGTTACCGACTCAATCATCTTTTAACAGTCGTCATCTCTGCGATGGCGTGTTGACACAGTAAAAGAAAACTTACATTTTGACAAACAAATTGGTAATTATATGCTCAAAAGGTATAATTTTCATTATTACATATTTAAAATAATTATTCATGTTTACTTACACTTATTCTCTGGGCTCAAGCGTATCACCATCACTCGGTTGCTATGGCTGACGGCACAGGTGCTGGCTGGCTTAAGCCCTACTAACAATGCGTTGCAAGGATAGCCCACGCGTCCTCTAATGTATATGAGGACCCCAGAAGTCAAGGGGTCTAAGTAACAAAATCGTTCTTTTGAGAAAACTTAAGTCAAAGTTGAAGATGTTTGGTACAACCCACTAAGTAGTTAGGAGGCATTACCCTAGATAGTATCACCTGTCAAGAAAATCACTTGGATCCCTTGGATACCGCCAAAAAGATTTATGTTTTCGCATCCCATTCCTGTATCTAACTTATTTTTTTTTAATGTCACTTAGTCCCCTTGACTTCTGGGGTCCACATATATGCTCTAAGAAGAGGAAAATGGCCGTTCTCGATGTTTGGTTAGCTGGTCTTTTGGAAAAGGCGAAGGAAAGCCGAACGGAAGGAAGGACGGAGAGATATCCGGCGTCGGCATTAGGCCACTCTGAACGAAAGGTACCCTGGGTGGGAGGCTAAATATTAATAACCGATACGACTTTTTGGACGGAAAACAAAATAAAAAAATGACTGGTCGCCATTTCGTAACTTATTTTCTTTCATCATCGAAGTTACTCCCGAACGACGTGAGTGATGACACGAGTTACAACTTTTTCCCGATGCGTTTATCCATCCTCCCCCTCGGCAAGTTTGCAGATGCGGATCAACATTGTCAACTGATCAGCTCTTCATCCGTTCCTCCGCCGAGTGATGGATTACGTGAGGAACTCGGCATTTTATCCGTTCCCGTCCTTTCACCAGGGGGCGCGAACTTTAGCACATGACGTCAGGACTTCGGTGTAACCCGAAGGGGTTGAAATATCTATAGTGGAACCGCCATCTACGGGAAAATTGGACAAGAGTAAGCCATCTTGGTTCCCAAATTTTGCCCCTTAATATTAAGTTTCGGATCCTTAAATTATCGTTTTACAAGAGAAAAATTAGCAGTCTTATTGAGATCTCCTAGACCCGGTGTTATCAGACGCATAGACACGATCGACTCATTAATTTTGGTAACAATCAAGTCTGTAGGCACCCAAATGATTAAGTTTTTCCTATAAAATCTATTAAATTCGTGATTACGGGCCTATCTTGGGTCAGGAGGTTTCAAGGCTAAAATTAAAACCTTTGGAGAATTTTTTTCAAAATTACATTTGATGTAAAATTTTATATAATATAAATCGTAAAAGAATCATCAATGGTCGTTGGATCCTAAGGTTGGTTGACTGCAGCCGTCCACCCTTCCCTATCTAATGCCAGTTCCCTTACCTCCCGGTATCTCTTCCTATACACTGTCCTCTTTATTTGGTCAATGAACTTATACCTGGGTCTTCCTCTGGGGACTTTTCCCTCTGTTTTACCTTCAATTACGGATTGTCAAAACTGAGCTTTTAACAATCAAGTCCATAGCCGCTAGAAATGGCTATAATCCAAATTTAGTGGACAAAATTCTTCATAAAAAAACAAAAATCCTTAGCTACAAAACACATCTCCCACACACAAACAGTAAGAGCTTCAAAGACAAAGTGGTATTATATTCCTTTTTTCAGGAAAAACTTCCTCTAGGATTTAAAACCGCCGTCCGATATCACTTAAGGCAGCATTATACACTCCCCTTACGCTTTCGAAATTTTTAGTAAACGGTAAAGACAAAGTGGATGAATTATTCAGATCGGGTATTTACAAAATTAAATGTAAAAGTTGTCATATGGCTTACATTGGTCAAAATGGACGAAATTTGAGGACACGGATCAAAGAACACTCACGAAGTTGCTTGAATATGGATGGCAACTCACGATTTGGTAAGCATCTGCTGGACGTAAGTGACTTAATCTCCGCAATTCTGCATGTCCCACCGAAAGGTTTAAAGGTGTATGCACTGGAGCAAATGGAAATTATCGAGCAACAAGTTTCTTTTTCCACATCGCTCCCCACTCCTTTCCGAAAAAAATATCCCTTTTTCCAAGCCCCTAACCTATGTTCCCCTGACTTTCCACCCAAAAATAAGTTTGTTCTCCAACCCCAGCTTATTGGAGTTGGTTACCATCGTAACTATCAACAAATGACATGTAAACAATTGTACCTTAGGATGCATCAAGCTGCGAAACGCGTAGTACATTAATAAATATTGTTGGAAAAGTACAAGAATTGTTTTAATATGGATTCACTAATGTTTGTCAAAATTGATGATATCGTTAGGATTTAATTAGTTATTTTATTTGCATATCCATTTGCCAATTCCTTTTGGGTTTGGCATTGTTAAAGAGTTAGTTATTGCCGTTAGTCCCTAGAAATTGATCTTTCTCTCAAACCATTCACTCTACTATCATGTAATTGTTTCGTTACTAGATTGTCTTCCGTTCTCTAGACATGGCCAACCCAAGGAAGCACACTCATTTCAAAATATATGTCCATTCCTGGAGCACCCAACCTACATTCTTTCATCTCTCGCTCATTCCTGATCCAATCCCTCCTACTTTTCCTGCAAAAACTTCTGAGGGCCCATTCACGCTTCATTTACCTCTTATCCTTATCATAGCGTAGCGTAAAAAGACTCGACCTTCGCTGACGTTGATTAACATCGGGAGGAAAACAGTTTTTCACCCTGCGATTCTCTCTTTCACTGACATACTCATCCATAGAAATGCTCCGCATACTGCCAAGCTGACCGGAAAGGACTAGAACCCTCGAAACCTGGTGCTGGAGGAGGATGCTGAAGATTAAATGGATGGAAAAAATAAGAAATGATAAAGTTTACCGATGAGTAGAAAAGGAAAGGAACCTATGGAACACCATGCAGAAAAGGGGAACAAAATGGATTGAACACACCCTGAGACACAATGGGTTTGTGAAGAACATAATTTAAGGCGAAATAGAGGGAAAAGTCCCCAGAGGTAGACCCAGGAATAAGCTCATGGACCAAACAAAGAGGAAAGTACATAGGAAGAGATACCAGGAGGTAAGGGAACTTGCATTGGATAAGGAAGGGTGGAGGGCTGCAGTCAACCAATCTGATAATTGCACGACCAATGAATAATTAAGTATATTATTTAGAAGTTATGATATGGGAGGGAATAACACCGCAGTTTCTAGTGGGTAAATTTTTCTAAATTAGGTGATCCATATTCATCCTCGCCGACGTTTGGATGAAAGGCTTCTTCGTCGTCATCAGGACCGTTGATGCTGGGTGTCGAGGTGGTGTGTTTACATTTTGTATCAGTCAGGTCAGGCCGGTTTTGAAAGAGTTTAGGGCGTAACTTTTGGAAATATTTCTAGAGGAAATATGAGATTGTGAATGGCCTGGAGAATATTTGTAATGGCATAGTTTTTATGATCCAATCACCTCTTTTCAATTTAAATGTCCCTACGCGTCCTTTGGTCCACTATTCTGGTTGTTGTTTTTTGACCTTCAATCCCACCTGTTCTTTTTTCCTCTCTCTAGTTTCCCCAACTATTGTTTACTTGTCATTAATACGTCATTTTGAACCCCCCCCCCCACCTCGGTATGTTCCCTCCCTTACACTCTCCACCATCAGAACCTACCCCCCACCTACCTTTGTTGTGCTAAGGGGTGCATATAAAATCGGAATGTTGACAATTTTACCTTGATAAGGACAAAGTGTCGAAACCATGGTTGGTTTTCATTAAAGCAGTGTAAAAATTACTATCGAGTTATTTCATTTTTACCAATATGCAGGCCGGTTTTAATTGGTGGAGACCTGTTTCCTTCTTTCTCGTCTTCTTCAAACTTTTGACTCGATTCAATTCACGCGAGACGTTCCAATCGACAACGTTGGGGCGATGTGTTGAACTTAAGGAGATGAACAGATTCCCATCACCCCCGTAAGAGAGGCGTCTGGACGTGGCCTTCGCCCGCGCGAGTCTTCAAACTTCATGTGAACGATCGCCGAGAGGGGTTTTTGAGGGAAATGGGGAAAGAGGAGAATCCGGTGGGGGGGGGTGGAGCTAGGATGGAGGAGGGGTAGTCTACCGTAGCCCCAAGAGAACGCTCGCAGAGAGTGTTGGTGTATCTACCGCAGGTAATAATCTCCGCTTAAATCCCAGCTGAGTGCAGCCTAGGCATCAATTCCGTTCCTTCAACGTGCAGTCCTCACTATTTCCCGAAAAGGAGCCAATTTTTTATAACCCCCGTGTCAATTTCCAAACATGGCTTGTACATAAAAATGATATGGTACAAATTCCCCAGCATGGCTTGTACATACATGGGTGCTGATACACCAAGATTTGGAAATCGCCTTGAAAAAAATCATACACTTGTGTGAAATTAACCGTGGAAAAATCATTCGCCTGGACTGGGAATCGAACCCAGCTCCCTCGATTCCCAGGGGAGTTCCAGAGGATTCACAGGGGAGGGAATTGAGAGAGCTGAGTTCGATTCCCAGTCCAGGCGCATGATATTTCCTCTGTGAATTTCACACGAGTGTGTGATCACCAGCGGGTGACTCCGTTGAAGTAACTGCGCGGCTAGTTACGTGGTTCTTTGAAAATTGAGAAACATCACTTGATTTGACCGGAATACGAACCGGGATCTTCCAATTGCCGGTCAGGTGTGTTAGCCAGTTACACCACCGAGCCATCCCCCTTGAAGGGCAATTTTGACGAGGGTTTAAGTGACCTTTGTGTTCACTTCTCGAGCTCACCTTGTGGCACATGAGACAGGCGTGCTTACGAAGCCACTGTCGCGGTGGATAAACCCTAGTGTCGTTTATATAACAACGAACGTGGCTAATTTCCACTCATTGCATATATATGCAAATGATATGGACCGAAGTCACTCGCACGGGTGCTTATGCACCAAGGGTTGAAATTCGCCGAGAAAAAAATCACTTGACTTGCCCGAATCGAGAATATAGAATTCGAGAATCAAGAGAATATCGAGAATATAATAAATAGAGAATTAACGACTAACGTGCAAACCTCTTTGAAGTCTTATCTCAGCTTCAGCGCCTGACTGCGTCCCCAACCCAACCTCGCTGACAAATTTATTCATGCAAAACCACCAGATAATGTGTATACGATGTCACATAACCACAGCTTCGCGAGCCGATGTTGCTCGAGATTGAGTCCACAAATGCTACACGAAATGCGCGTTTAAATGCTTCGCAAAGAATGCCATCTCCCTCAACTAATAGGGCCTATGCCATTCAAAGACTGCGTTCATTAATGCTGCCTAAAAATTAGCATTTGTATGCGTCTCTAAAATTGCCTTCTCCACCAACTGCGCGGAACGATGTTGCTCAAGGCTGCGCGCATTGATGCTGCATGAAATGCACGTTTTTATGTGTCGCAAAATTGCATTCACTCTCAACTGCTCGAACTAATGCCGCTTTACAAGGGCACGCGATTGTACAATCTGATGTATATGCCTACATTTTAAATTGCGTCGTGCGAAGCGTTGAATTGCAAGAACACATGCGAGGATGCATGAACGCAAGATGGCAAAATTTCCCCTGCTCTGATTCAGTGGCTATTTCACGCCAGATTGTGAAAAACATGCATTGTTAACTGGTGCAATTTCGTGCCCCGTGCAAAATGGGCTCAATACTGCCCAATCTCATGCTGCATGGACTGCGCATGAAAATGCTTCTGGTAAAATTGCCTCCGCACGTGCAGAGAGAGAGAGAGGGAGAAAGCCCGGAACATCCAGAGCCCGGTCCGTGTCCCCTCATCCTTTATCCGAGGGACCCGGGGACTTCCAGAGCAGAAGCAAGCGAGTGAGAGACCCTGCGCAACCCCGTAAAAAATACCCCTTCCTTACCCCTCCGTTCCCTTTACTACCCCTCTCCTCCTTAACCTTCTCTCTCTCTCGCCGCGCGTCCTTCGCTGAGGCCCACGCCCTTACTCCTTTACTCGTTCGCACCCCCCGCCACTCGCCTCGGAACCCTTTCACTCTCAATCTCTTTAAGTGGAAAACTCTTATTTTATCATTATATATGTATATATATGTATAAGGAGGTGAGCCTCATCATCAAGAAGTGTATCCTTCCCCCCATCCTTCCTTTCCTCGACAGGATTCCTCCAACCGGTAAACACTGCCATTTTTTTTCAACCCTCCTCTCGTACTTTTCTCTCACTTCACCCTTTTACTCCCACTTCCGTCGTCGCTCCTTGTGAGCGGTTGAGGAACGGGGGGGCACTTCTCCTCACGCGGGAGGAGTGACGCCCTATGTGGTCCGGGCGTTAACCCTTTCGGGGAGGGACGCATCGTCGAGGGAGATGGCTCAAGGCGTGACTCCTCATCTCGCAGGCCTTTTCCCCGTGCCTTTTCCGCGACCCGGCCCCGAGGCTTATTTCTGGAGGATCTGGAGAGCTGAAGCTCCTGGAGGAGATTCTTGGAGAAGGCAAAGTGGGTGGTTGGAACATGCGGAGGAAAATGTGTAGGAAAGACTTAGGCGGTGCTGCGAAAATTGAAGAAGAAAGAGAAATGGTAGAGAGAATTAGGGAAAGAAAGGTGAATTGGTTAGGACACAATATTTGAAGGTCTTTCTGAAGACAGTGTTTGAGATGGAATGATAAAAGAGAAGAGAGGGCGAGGAAGAAAGAGACATGCGATTCTGGACGTACGATAAGATTGGAGGAAATCACGACAAAACCAAGATATTGGCACAGGATAAACAGGCACGGAGGTCAGCCATGAGTAAACCTGCCATGCGGTAGAACAACCCAAGAACACGATGATGAATACCGAACCCGGGAATGGTAAAATTTTATTTCCATTTCATTTAGTAGTATAATATTTACTCTCCCTGAATACTAATACTTCCTCTTATCATCAGTTGTCTGCTTTCGCAGGTCCTTGGTGCCTCCCTCTCTCTATGTCCTCTTCAACTCTCTGTAACTCCCTCCATCCTACAGGTCATCCATCATCTTTCTCTTCTTTCTTCCTCTTTTGCGGTTTCCATCCACCATTACTTCCAGTACATCTCGTGACTGAGAAATATCCTTACAGTAGAGCGTCGATAATCCGAATCATTTGTTGCCGGATCCAGTCCGGATTATCAAGAAGTCCGGGTTTTCGAATGGAACCAAAAAAGGCCGTTTAATGCCTGAAACATAAAGAAACTTGGCAAAACCAGTAATTGAATATAGTGCTGCAGTTAAATAATTAGAGAAGATAAATAAAAAAATTGTAGCGGTCAATGAGCCCGCCGAGTCTCGCATCAACGCTTTTGACAAATATGTACAGTCACTTAAAAAAGTATCGCGACACAATACGCTTGCGGTTCGTATAGATCGGTTATAGCGTGTCGCGATACTTTTTGAAGTGACTGTACATTGTATCCACTTCAACTTTTTTTTCGTCGGATGAATCCGGATTATCGACGGTCCGGATTGTTGACGTCTGGATTATTGACGCTCTACTGTACCTATGGATCGCGATGGTCTTCAAATGTCACTGAACGTAGTGGGCAAAGTCCTCCAGGAATACAACGTGTAAATTAGTAAGACGAAGACTGAAATCTCTCAGTAGGACTCCAATTATATTCCTTTAATATAATAAAAATGTTCGTGGCTAAATTTTTTAAATGTTTTCATTATTTTAACAGTGTTCTTATTTTTTTAATTCTCATATTTTATAACTGTTTTTTTTTCTATGTGAGCTGTTTGCATTGGATTCATACTTTTGAAAAATTTTTAAATGATAACATATACTATAATAATTCTGTAATAAAATGATGTGAAACGCTAACAAAAAATCCTGGAATGCGGAAGAGAGAAACTGAATGTAGATGTTACCCAGAGAGGAGAGAAATTAGAGCAAGTGGATTCCTTCACCTATCTCGGAAGTACCATCAAGTAGGACGGGAGAATTACAGAGGACATCAAGCGGAGAATAGGCCAAGCTATGAAGGGGTTCATGGGAAAAAGACAACTGCTGTGCTCGAAGAAAATAGGACTACACACCACGAGACAGTATGCGAAAACATTCGTTTGGAGCGTAGCACTCAATGGATCGGAAGCATGGACCATTAGAAAAGCTGACCAGAAAAGACTGGAAGCCTTCGGAAACTGGTGCTGAAGGATGATGCTTAAGATGAAGTGGACGGAGAAATTAAGAAATGATAAAGTTTACAGAAGAGTAAAAGGTAAGAGGACCATATGGAACACCATACAGAAAAGAAGAACCAGATGGATTGGTCACTCCCTGAGACACAATGGGTTTGTGAATAACATGACTGAAGGCAAAATAGAGGGTAAAGTCCTCAGAGGAAGACCCAGGAATAAGTTCATCGACCAAATAAAGAGGAAAGTTCATAGGAAGCGATACCAGGAGGTTAAGATATTAGCATCAGAGAGGGAAGGGTGGAGGGCTGCAGTCAACCAATCTTAGGATAGAACGACCAATGATGATGGATACGCGGCGGAAGGGTGTACATGCGAAAAGCGGGAAAGGAGCCTGTTATTGTTCTATCACATATGGATGGTCTAAAATTTATGTTATTAAATAATGATGTCAACTGGTTCAAAATGTATTTTATGTGATGGCGATTATCTATGAAAATATCCTCTGCATACGCATCAATTTTGACCTCTTCTTGTTACATATGGGGCAAATGAAATGTGAACCGACTGTTATTCTACATAACTTCCTTACGATAATGTTCCTTAATCTTTTACCGATTATTTTCTTTGCAAAAGATATTGTATACTAATAGATTCTATGTGAGGGTGCATTTTTGCAAGTTTCTCTAAATAATCATAACATAAATGGTACTATTTCCAAACGTTGCATGTAACAAATGATATGGTACGAAGTCACTCGCACGGGTGCATATACACTAGGGTTGAAATTCGCTATGAAAAAATCATTTGACTTGACCGGGATTCGAACCCGGTTCGAATTCGAACTCGAAATTCGCCTTGAAGGACGATGGCTTGGTGGTGTAACTGGCTAACACATCTGACCGGCCATTGGGAGATCCGGGTTCGAATCCCGATCAAGTCAAAATATTTTTTCATAGCGAATTTCAACCCTAGTATAAATGGTCCTCTTTTTATTATTAAATTTTATTTGTTAGCAATTTCTCACTCCAACCTTTGTTAATAATATTGATTTCAAGTAAAAACTCACTGCACAGTCTCCAGTCACTCAAGTTTTTATAGTAAAAATTGCAAAAAATACTTCACAATCCACATTATTTTCGAGCGTAGGATTTTCATTTTACCGATCGCATTAAAAATTCGTCAAAAGGTCCATTTTGAACGCTTTCATTCATCTCATCCTTTCTCTTGGGATGTGACCTTAAAGTTACTGAGCCATATTCTTATTTACTTCTCAAATTGGAAAAAAATACAGCATTTAAAACATTATTTTATCAGCGGAATACTTGAAGAAACGACGCAGAAAATATATTGACTGAAGACATTGTAGAGCATCGTATGATTCATCCTTATCATCAGTCAACTATCCTGAGATTGGTTTGATGCAGCCCTCCACTCAATTCTCCTATCAGCTAATGTCTTCATATTTATGCATTTCTTCTCTTTCATATCTTTCATAACTTGTTCTATAAATCTAAAACGAGGCCTTCCTCTGCCATTCTTCCCGTTGATCTGTCCCTCTACGATTGTCTTCATTAGGCCATCACGTCTCAAGATGTGGCCGAGTAAGTTGTACCGTCTTCCTCTTAGGGTTTTCGGAAGACTTCCTTTTCTCTCACTCTTCTGAGGACATCCTCGTTTCTCACATGGTCTATCCATTTAATTTTCATCATTCTTCTGTAGCACCACATTTCGAATGCTTCAACCCTTTACTTTTTTGCTGCGGTCATCGTCAATGTCTCATTCCCGTAGAGAAAAATGCTCCTGATGTGAGATAAATTGTTTCCTTACTTCCGCGCTTGTTTTTCCAGCTGTAAGTAGATTCTTCTTTTGGTAGAATGCCCCCTTCGCCTGGGCTATTTTACTCGCTAATTCTTTCTTGCTTCGTCCATTGCTGCTAATGATAATAATAGCATAAATATGAAAATTGAATAAGTATTGCAAATAATTTGATTTACGACTAATATTCGTGCTAATTCAGATGTTTTATTTCGTTCTGGATTCTTGCTTTGTTCTGTTTGTTCGCCTAGGATATTTTTGGCATAATCAAAAGGACCAACGATATGTTTTGTCAGGCTGAAAAATGTGATTAAAAGAGCATCCAACCCCTGCGTACGTCATTGTTTTGGACTTCTGTGTCCTCTGTTTTGATGAAGTTCACGGCGCTTTCAGCGGGGGGGTGTAGTATGTAGAAATGTTGCCGTGTGATTCGGGATTACTATTCTTTTGACGGTCGAGCCTGCAGTGGTGGAGTGTGGAGAAATCATTTTCTGGGATTCCGCCTTGTCTGGCTTCCATTGGAAGGGGTCGAAATGAACCCTTTGTTGGCTTCGGTAGTCGGGGGCGACCGTGAAAGGAAAGAGCTGTCTGCGATTGTCGTCGTTTCCGTTCTCTTCCGCTGCTGGGAAAGGGTATAATGGTATCAAATGATCCTTTGTTGTGATTTAATTATGTGTCGCGATATATAACGGCGTAGTGATAAAGTAGCATTATCCGGGTGTCTTTTTACTGGCTGTGAGAGGATATTTCACCAACTTTCTCTTGTGCGTGAGATAATGATATAATATATCAAGATATAATATCCAGAATTGAACGTGGTTTGGCCCCGCATTTTGAGATTTTGGAAAATTTTGTTTATCAATCACGTGGATATTGATAATGTTTAATTGTCCCTTCTATATTATTATATATGAGGGTATTGGGCTGGACATCACTAGAATCGAGGAGGAGGAAAGTACGTTTCAAGTGCATGCATAAGGTTTATATTGGCGATCCTGCGTGGAGGGATATATCAAAAAGGTTAAATAAGCCTAGTTATCTGGCGAGAAGGGACCATAAATATAAGATAAAGCCTCCAAGGCAGCTTTCCAATTTATTGAAATATTCCTTCCTGCATTGGGGGATAAAGGGTTGGAATAAGTTGCCCAAGAAAGTGCTAGAGCCTTTCCCAAGTAGAACACCGTTGTTGATGACGAGATTGAGGGGAGTTGTACTGTGAGGGTTTTCCCCCTATATTTTTCTAAGGTAATAACTTTGCTTTTTTTGTATTTTGGCAATGTCTTTGTTTTAATTTTTACATGTATGTATATTGGTATTAGCTCGGTGCATGCCGATCTGTGTTACCACCGGACCATATGGTCTACTTGTAGCAATTTCTTAATAATAATAATAATATTTTATAAAGCCCCTTTTACACGGAGCACGAACTTGCACAATTTGAACAGCATTTTTTCCTCAATCTTGCGTGCAATAATCATTGAAGACAGAGCGGGGGCTATATTGCCCTTCTCACGTTCATGCATTCGCGCATGCATTCTTATTATTCACCACTTTGCACTATGCAATTTGAAATGCACGTTCGTGTATACATTAGCTTGTGCAATCACGTGCCTAGTTCAAAACGGGCTTAAGAATGGAAGAATATAACATCTGCCCTTAAGAATTCAGACATTTACCCAAAATGAACGTATCTTGTCTGAAAACATGATATTTGACCAATGGCTTGGATCTAATGGAAGAGTTTAAGGCCTTACTTGGTGGAAATGCTCTACAACCATGATGGTAAGTGTAAAGTAACTCCATAGTAATTTCCACGCTTTTTTAAATGCAAACGATCGTGGTTTCGACTCTTATAATCATTTTTTAACCAGCGGTTTTAATAGTCTTATTGGAGTCTCATGAATATTCAAACGTTTCATAAATCTCGTTCTCTTTAAGTTGGCAAGTTAAAATTTAAGTCCATCACCGTATCAAAGGTGTTTGGAAACTTGTTGCTGGAGGTGGATTATGAGGATCAAATGGACTGATCAGAAACGAGGAAGTAGACAGAGGAATAGGGGAGGAGATAACCGGATGGAGGACTATCAGGGAAACAAGATCCAGGTGAATGGGACTCTTTTTGTGACCCGTATCACCAAGGAGTGAATACAAAAAGCCACTTTCTCTTACCTACTCGACAGTGTATACAAGGTCTGATAACACCACTCTAAAAATTTCAACAATAATGCTATATTGTAGCAGTTTGAATAAATAAATAATATGAGGTACTATAATCAATCATGTATATAAATAAAAATCAATAAATAAATAAAATCAATCATTTATGTAAGCTTATAAATCAATCATTTGATGTAAGGGACAACAGATTCAATGAAAGTTTATAAACACCCGACATTGCATTTTATGTAAATAAAGTACAAAGGAAAACTGCGCGCTTCGTTAAAAAACTGCTCCGAACGAACATATGATATTCCTAAGTTTACAGAGTGATCAAGGTGGAAGCCCATAGGGACTCAGAGGCTACACGCTAGGCTTAGTTTGCTTGAGAAATTCAGAACAGGTGTGTTTCAGAGCGACACAGAGAATGTTATCATGACGCCTCAATACATCCTTAGGTCGGGCAGAAGCGATAAAATAAGAGAGATACATTGCCGAACAAATGGTACAAAAATTCGTTCTTTCCGCGTACAATAAGCGACCATTGCAAAAATCGAGCTCCGCTAATTACACTCCCATAATACGCGTCACCATTTCATCTCCCAAAACCAAATCCCTTAAATCTTTACACGGCAGGTGTCCTAAAACCCCCTGCCACACGCCCCTGAGGCGGCTTGCAGGGAAGATGTAGATGTAAGGAAAATGATGAAAGGGAAAACTTCTTGAGGAAGACTGAGGGAAACTTACCACATGGGCTGATTGAATCGGAATATGAAACAGATGAGTAGTAATGGCATGAAGTTCGCAGAGTAAAGAGTATAACCTCTTGAGACCTGGTGGAAAAATTACTTGAGTAGTAAGTAAATCCGAACGTAATCGTGTAAGTACGTAGAAAGTCACACATTTTTAAATTGTATTTACGTTCTCATATTTTTTGCGGATAATTTGCAATACAATTACAAAGAAATTTAAGTGAGATCCTAAAAATTATGAACAATAATTTTCGGGACTCAAGGGTTGTAAATTAATATGTCGATTTGAAGGAAATTCGGCCTCTAATTAAGCCCTACAATATTTTTCAAGATTCAAATGTAATGCCTGCGCAGAAAATATTTACACTCGAGTTTGGTTACGAATGAAAAAAAGCGGAAAGACCTACAGAAAAACTTGAACATAATAATTATTCTCATTTAATTCTGCGTTTTGTCAAGGTAAACTTGAATTTTTTATACCCATTTTTATATTTTTAAATACGGAGGCAACGTGATAAGTACCGGTTTTTTACGGTGCGCGGGCAAAGCTCCGACTTCTTGATATTTCGTAACTCAAACACAAATTCTTCAACGACAACTATTATTCTGTAAATGGTGGATAGATATGTTTTCTATGGGTTTTGTCCATTTCGGCTGTGCATCTTTTTTTTTTTACAAAAAACGGTATTATAAAATTTTTAAAGTGATACTAATTCAAAACCGGGGCATCGTACGATGATTTCGTTCTTCGTCTCGTTGCAATTCGCATGTCTTTTCGGCCCCGGTGGCTGCGGGGTAAAGTCCTCGCCTGCTAATCCGAGGGTCGCGGGTTCGCGGTCCCTCCTGGGTAGAATATTATCTGCCCAGGGCATGGGTGTTTGTGTATGTACTGGGTTGGGGGAAGAGGGGACGTTTCCGTCTCATCCAACCCAGGATAAATAAACAAAAGTGAAATGATAATGCCTTGTCTTTGAAGAACTTGTGTTTCGGTTACGAAGTATCCAAGTCGAAGCTTTGCCCGCGCACCGTGTAAAACCGGTACTTTTTACCTAACACCCGTAATTATAAATATTAAAATGCGCTTAAAAAATTTAAGTTTGCCATTATGCAATCCAGAATTAAATGAGAAAAATTGTGGTGTAATAAGTAATGAAGCTCAAATGATTTCGTACTGTCTACTAATTTTTATTTCACCTCTTGCTACACGTGTTTCGACTGACTAACAGTCATCATCATTTACCATTTACAGAATAATTGTTGTCGTTGAAGAATTTGTGTTTGAGTTACGAGATATCAATGAGTATCACTTTAAAAATTTAATAATACCGTTTTTTTTGTAAAAAAAATGCACAGCCGAAATGGAGAAAACCCATAGAAAACATATCTATCCGCCATTTACAGTGTAATAGTTGTCGTTGAAGAATTTGTTTTTGAGTTAGGAAATATCAAAAAGTCGGAGCTTTGCCCGCGCACCGTCTAAAACCGGTACTTTTCAAGTTTACCTCCGTAATTAAAAATATAAAAATGGGTTTAAAAAATTCAAGTTTACATTGATAAAACGCAGAATTAAATGAGAATAATTATGATGTTCGAGTTTTTCTGTAGGTGTGGTGTAATAAGTTTTTCTGTATATTTTTTCGTTATTTTTTCATTCGTACACAAACTCGAGCGCTCATAATTTCTGCGCCGACAGTATTCACAACACATGACAGTATTCACATCATATGCTAAGAGGACACCAGGTCTCAGGAGGTCAATGGAGGTCTGCAGTGAACTAATCTTAGGATTGAACGATTGAAGATGAACGGCGGTCATCTTATCAGAGCTAATTGCGCATCATTTTAGCACATGTGGGGTTCAAATTAAAATTTTTTTCGACGGTATGTTCAAGACTTTCACGATTTCGTTTCATGCACTGCACTAAAGAGATGTGAGACTTGAAATTTTAAAGCTAAAAGGGTGTGGTTCAAGCCGCGAGTCGGTCAATACAGCGACCCCCCCCCACCCCCGTGGGTGGTGGCTTCTCCGAACTAGGTCGCCGCTCCTCTTAATACAGGGTCCCCCCCCCCAGGATCTGCTTTGGGACCCCCTCGTTTGCCTCGTGAAGGTTGCCATGTTCATTGTGTGTGCTTGGGATGCTGGGGAAAAAAATCCCTATTTTTGCCTCTTTTTGGTAAAATGTTTTTACCAAGATAAAACGTGGTTCGTTCTTTTCTACTCTGTAAATTCGGATTTTTCGACTATTCTCGTTAAATCCAGGGACAATGCGGCATTGTGATCAGAGGATCGGTATGGTTTATCAAAGCCTCGTTTTAATCCTTATTTTCAAAGGAGCTAGAATGGATGCTGGTTTTTTAGACTTGCGTGCCGAGGGTGTCTTCTTAAAGCATTTCACCAATACTTGCCTGTCTCTGTTTACATCTGCATAATCCCCTGCGAGCCGCCGCATGGGCGTGTGGTACGGGGTGTTAGGTCACCAGCCGTTCAAAGATGCAAGTTTTTGGGAGGTGAAATGGTGAAATGTTTTATAGGAGTGTATTTAGTGGAGCTCAGTTTTCCTTGTGGTCGCCTATTGTGCGCGGAAAGAACGAGTTTTTGTACCTATCTGTTTAACAGTGTGTCTCTCTTATTTTATCGTATCTTTCAGACCTAGAGATGTAGAGAGGCGTCATGATAATATTCTGTGTTGCACTGAAATACACCTGTTTTGACTTTTTTTAGCAAGCTAAGCCTAGTGTGTAGCCTCCAGCTCTCTAGGGGCTCCCACCTTAATCCCTCTAATAGTTGTAAAAAACTCTATATTCGCTCGCAGCAGTTTTTAACGAAGGGTGTTGCTTTTCATTGAATTTTATTAATATTTTTGGTTATATATTGAGGACCAGTGTCCCAAATGCTCGCGACGTATTCGAGGTGTGGCCTAACCAGAGCGAAGTAGCATCTCTCTTTTACTTTTTCATCCAAGGTCCTTCATATTATACGCTTAACAAAACCTAGTTTCTTTTATGCTGTGACGCATATGTTTTGTATGTGTGTTCCCCAGGATGTATCAGAAGTCAATGTAATGCCAAGATATTTAACTGTATCTGAAGATTTTATGTTTACTCCGCCCACAGTGCAGGTATACACGCTTACCCTGAGTAGTTCCTGTAATTTTCTGTTGTAGCCGCCCTGCAATTCCTTCGGCTTTTCAATTCGATTGCGCGTGCCCGTTGTGAGTTTCTTGGTTGAGCGTAGATGTAATTGCGGCCCTTGGTCACGTAATTCATAGGATTTCACTACGCGCTTAAGACCGGAAAAGTGTTTTTCAGGAACACGGTAAGAAAATTGTGAAAAATATTTTAGCACGACTGTGGCGGAGAGAGATATGTAGTGCGACACCCGTTGTTCATTTCCTGTGCCAAGCTGCAGCCAAGGTCCTTATACTTTCGTATACTGCAGCTGACGATTGCGCCGCCTCTATCCGCCATTTATTCAAACTAACCCCTCCATAGGGACATGCTTAGTCGTATCTGTGTCGTTTCGTAAAAGTCGCAAAAGTGTCGTATGATCTACGTCTCAACCACGAGCCGATATCGCATTTTTACCTATTGCAAATGATCCGGTATTAATATAAAAAATATCGCCTTCCTATAACTTTTTCGGTCAAATTTTCTTTATCCTGAAATTTCTTTGAAGGCTTCCGCGACTCATATACTTGTTAATATTAATTAAGCGTTGTACGCGCGACGAGAATACCTGAAAACAGCAATATTAACATTTCTTTGTCCTGGTTTATTTCATTCCGTATCCATAAATTATAGGCATATTTTAAGTTGATATTGTGAGTTGGACCTAGTATTTCTCCTAATAATGTTTCCGTCCAACACTAATAAGTTTGATAAATGATAATTCAATGCTAGGCCCTCACTTTGGTATTGATATTTTGTTTCACAACCGTCATTGTCGTGTGCTTCGTGAATGAGACCCTTGGACATGTGCTGGGAGACACTCTGGCCGTTCGGAGAAGCCAGAGTGCAGGCCCCAGAGGCGGTTGAATAACGCCTGCCCCTTATTCTCCCCGGTAACCTGGCATCGGGTAAGGTCACACGCTTCATCGAATCTCCCATTCACGACCCTCCTCCCGCGCTGGTGGTTGTGTTTGATATTCAAACATAAAAAACAATGGAGATAATCCCGCTCCCGTGCATATTGAGTCACGTAGTACGGCTACGAACGGTTCGACTCTTAGGTGAATCAGATCTATATCCATATACTACCCTGGGAGCCGGCGCATTGGCGTGTGGCAGGGAGTGTTAGGACACCGGCCGGGTAAAGATGTAAGGTTTTGGGAGGTGAAATGGTGCCATGTATTTTGGGAGTGTTTATTGGAGCTCAGTTTTTATTGTGGTCACTCATTGTGCGCGTAAAGAACAAGTTTTTTATTCCTGTCTGTTCGACAATGTCTCTCTCTTTTTTACCACTTATGTCTGTCCTACAGATGTACTGAGGCGTCATTATAACTTCTATGTCGCTTTGAAACATATCAGTTCTGATTATCTCAAGCAAACTAAGCGTAGCGTGTAGCCTCCGAGTCTGCGAGAGATGGATTACTGTAGCGAGTGATACATTATCAAATTCGACTTTGATCGCTGTATTCAACTCCATGAACGCTACTCCTACGAGAAAAAAACTGTTGGGTCGGCTGCGTGAGATTTGCGAAAGGTTTAAGTACGCCAAAATCTCGTACCCTTATTAATTGTACCGCGTGGCTCCTTGAGCTCACGTGAGCATAATTATCTCGAACGATTTCAACATAACCCCTCAGGGCCCTTGCACTTCCGCCTCCGGATACAAGACGACGGTGTCTCTCCCTCTCGGAACGGCGTGAAATCACTCTATTGCCGACAACAATGGTCGCGCAGCAACCCAATTATCACCCCAAAGGGACGTCGGGGTGTTTTGGAGTTGAGTGAGGATAGGTTAGAGTGGGAGTTGCCGTATAGTGGATGATTATTTGGGTGAAAGACTGCAAATAGTTGTCAATTTTTAGAGGGATTAAGGTTCTTACTTAGGAAGAGATAACAGGAGGTAAGGGAACTACTGTCCATTAAAAAAGTCGAGACCGTTGAGTTTAGAACGCTGTATCTTCTAGTAGGGTCAGCCGATTATAACGAAATAAAATGCATACGATAAAATGATGATTTTTACGTTTACTGATGCATGTAAACATTTTTCCCTATTCTTATCTGCTTTTTTACGATATTTATTTTGAAAAAGGCCCTGTTTTCGGCGCTCAAAACCCGATGGCCCGACTTATGTTGTCACCATTCTATTAATATTCATTGTGAGGATAAGAGATTTTGAAATAAATTAGCCAAACACGTTTTTAACATAAAAAAGGAAAAAAATTGTTTCTATATCGAGTTTTACGCGAGCTGTTGTAAAGTTGTAAAACTAGGCTAATTCTGAAAGTAACGATTCGATAGAAGTTTGAGTTACACCCTTGTAACCACCGTTGTGACACCGTAGTATTTGGTAGGGAAGGATGAGGCCTAGGTTATATAAGGTATTCTAGTTCTCTCCATTGTTTTCGGGTTAGCTGCGTCAAGTTTTATTCAGATGACGTTTCGTGGCCTATGCTGGCCACATCTTCAGATCTGGTCTGAGTGCCGACAGATGGAAATGGCCCTGATTGGTCGCGCCAACCTGAGGATGGAGTATATACAGGGCCATTTCCATCTGTCGGCACTCAGACCTGATCTGAAGATGTGGCCAGCATAGGCCACGAAACTTCATCTGAATAAAACTTGACGCAGCTAACCCGAAAACAATGGAGAGAACTGCAATCCAGTGCTGCGAAAGCCTCAAACAGAAATATATAGGGTATTATCATTTCGCTAGTTTTTGTCCGATGGTCACCAAATTTAGGATTTATCATTGATTTTACATTCTAAACAAAACTAGATGTGGGCCTGTACATGTCTTGATTACGGATGGGTACCTCGTTTGCTTCGGCAGCCATAACAGACGACAATAGACGATCGAATCAAGAAGCTGCTTGGCGACATCTATCAGTCAGTTGCCCTTCTAACTATAAACAAGCGGGAAGTTTAATTTTGAGTTGGAAAACAAATCAATTATGAGTGTTTGTTGTTCACAAATTATGTTGATTTCAATCATTCAGATTCTTTTTCGTTCAACAGTATTAAATAAACGAAGTTTTCCCCTTCTAATAGCCAGTTGCAGGAACGTAACATATGTATTCCATAAAGTTATGGGACCCATAAGCCATGGAAACCATTCAATAAGTGTTGCACAAACATTCAATAAATTCATTGGTCTAATAACTTATGGCATGGAGTTATGAGTTCCATAAGTAGACAAGATGGCGGATGCGCAACGAACCGCTTGGAGACTTTATTATTTGATTAAAGAGTTGTTCTAAGACAAATTACCAGTTTGTTTACTCTTACTGACTAATTATAATTTGCATTATCAATTATTCATAGACTAAACTTTCGTAACTTTTATCCGGCGGTGGAAGATTAGATCAAATATTCGAAGCTAGTAACTATTGGTAAATAGTTAGGTAACTAATAGATGTGTTCCTGCAACCCGAATATATTTATGAGTTCTATAACTTTATGGATCTCATAACTATTGATTCCATAACTAAATTTTCTTGCAACCGGCCATAAATAAAGCAAAATAATTTAAAATAGAAGGGAGAATTCTTATAGATCGATCGTCTGTTGTCGTCTGTTATGGCTTCCAACCCATGCGTAATCAAGATAAGTACCGTATTTATCATAATTTAACTGTCGTCGCAGTGCTTTCGCTCATATCTAGTTTTGTTTAGAATGTAAAATGAATGATGAATCCTAAATTTGGTGACCATCGGACAGAAACTGGCGAAATAACAATACCCTACCGTAACCGAGGCTTGCAGTCACCCAATCTTTGGATTGAACGACCAATGAATGAATGAATTATATTTTCTTCAGTTTTTACCGTAGACGCAGTTCACTTCTTGCATCTCTTCCACTCTCCCAAAAATCCCAAATGAATCCTAAATTTGGTGACCATCGGACAGAAACTGGCGAAATAACAATACCCTACCGTAACCGAGGCTTGCAGTCACCCAATCTTAGGATTGAACGACCAATGAATGAATGAATTATATTTTCTTCAGTTTTTACCGTAGACACAGTTCACTTCTTGCATCTCTTCCACTCTCCCAAAAATCCCAAATGAATCCTAAATTTGGTGACCATCGGACAGAAACTGGCGAAATAACAATACCCTACCGTAACCGAGGCCTGCAGTCACCCAATCTTTAGATTGAACGACCAACGAATGAATGAATTATATTTTCTTCAGTTTTTACCGTAGACGCAGTTCACTTCTTGCATCTCTTCCACTCTCCCAAAAATCCCAAATGAATCCTAAATTTGGTGACCATCGGACAGAAACTGGCGAAATAACAATACCCTACCGTAACCGAGGCCTGCAGTCACCCAATCTTTGGATTGAACGACCAATGAATGAATGAATTGTATTTTCTTCAGTTTTTACCGAAGACGCAGTTCACTTCTTGCATCTCTTCCACTCTTGCAAAAATCCCAAATGAATCCTAAATTTGGTGACCATCGGACAGAAACTGGCGAAATAACAATACCCTACCGTAACCGAGGCCTGCAGTCACCCAATCTTTAGATTGAACGACCAACGAATGAATGAATTATATTTTCTTCAGTTTTTACCGTAGACGCAGTTCACTTCTTGCATCTCTTCCACTCTCCCAAAAATCCCAAATGAATCCTAAATTTGGTGACCATCGGACAGAAACTGGCGAAATAACAATACCCTACCGTAACCGAGGCCTGCAGTCACCCAATCTTTGGATTGAACGACCAATGAATGAATGAATTATATTTTCTTCAGTTTTTACCGTAGACGCAGTTCACTTCTTGCATCTCTTCCACTCTCCCAAAAATCCCAGATGAATCCTAAATTTGGTGACCATCGGACAGAAACTGGCGAAATAACAATACCCTACCGTAACCGAGGCTTGCAGTCACCCAATCTTTGGATTGAACGACCAATGAATGAATGAATTGTATTTTCTTCAGTTTTTACCGTAGACGCAGTTCACTTCTTGCATCTCTTCCACTCTCCCAAAAATCCCAAATGAATCCTAAATTTGGTGACCATCGGACAGAAACTGGCGAAATAACAATACCCTACCGTAACCGAGGCCTGCAGTCACCCAATCTTTGGATTGAACGACCAACGAATGAATGAATTATATTTTCTTCAGTTTTTACCGTAGACGCAGTTCACTTCTTGCATCTCTTCCACTCTCCCAAAAATCCCAAATGAATCCTAAATTTGGTGACCATCGGACAGAAACTGGCGAAATAACAATACCCTACCGTAACCGAGGCCTGCAGTCACCCAATCTTTGGATTGAACGACCAACGAATGAATGAATTATATTTTCTTCAGTTTTTACCGTAGACGCAGTTCACTTCTTGCATCTCTTCCACTCTCCCAAAAATCCCAAATGAATCCTAAATTTGGTGACCATCGGACAGAAACTGGCGAAATAACAATACCCTACCGTAACCGAGGCCTGCAGTCACCCAATCTTTGGATTGAACGACCAACGAATGAATGAATTATATTTTCTTCAGTTTTTACCGTAGACGCAGTTCACTTCTTGCATCTCTTCCACTCTCCCAAAAATCCCAAATGAATCCTAAATTTGGTGACCATCGGTTAGAAACTGGCGAAATAACAATACCCTACCGTAACCGAGGCTTGCAGTCACCCAATCTTTGGATTGAACGACCAACGAATGAATGAATTATATTTTCTTCAGTTTTTACCGTAGACGCAGTTCACTTCTTGCATCTCTTCCACTCTTGCAAAAATCCCAAATGAATCCTAAATTTGGTGACCATCGGACAGAAACTGGCGAAATAACAATACCCTACCGTAACCGAGGCCTGCAGTCACCCAATCTTTGGATTGAACGACCAACGAATGAATGAATTATATTTTCTTCAGTTTTTACCGTAGACGCAGTTCACTTCTTGCATCTCTTCCACTCTCCCAAAAATCCCAAATGAATCCTAAATTTGGTGACCATCGGACAGAAACTGGCGAAATAACAATACCCTACCGTAACCGAGGCTTGCAGTCACCCAATCTTTGGATTGAACGACCAACGAATGAATGAATTATATTTTCTTCAGTTTTTACCGTAGACGCAGTTCACTTCTTGCATCTCTTCCACTCTCCCAAAAATCCCAAATGAATCCTAAATTTGGTGACCATCGGACAGAAACTGGCGAAATAACAATACCCTACCGTAACCGAGGCCTGCAGTCACCCAATCTTAGGATTGAACGACCAACGAATGAATGAATTATATTTTCTTCAGTTTTTACCGTAGACGCAGTTCACTTCTTGCATCTCTTCCACTCTCCCAAAAATCCCAAATGAATCCTAAATTTGGTGACCATCGGACAGAAACTGGCGAAATAACAATACCCTACCGTAACCGAGGCTTGCAGTCACCCAATCTTTGGATTGAACGACCAATGAATGAATGAATTATATTTTCTTCAGTGTTTACCGTAGACGCAGTTCACTTCTTGCATCTCTTCCACTCTCCCAAAAATCCCAAATGAATCCTAAATTTGGTGACCATCGGACAGAAACTGGCGAAATAACAATACCCTACCGTAACCGTGGCCTGCAGTCACCCAATCTTTGGATTGAACGACCAACGAATGAATGAATTATATTTTCTTCAGTTTTTACCGTAGACACAGTTCACTTCTTGCATCTCTTCCACTCTCCCAAAAATCCCAAATGAATCCTAAATTTGGTGACCATCGGACAGAAACTGGCGAAATAACAATACCCTACCGTAACCGAGGCCTGCAGTCACCCAATCTTTGGATTGAACGACCAACGAATGAATGAATTATATTTTCTTCAGTTTTTACCGTAGACGCAGTTCACTTCTTGCATCTCTTCCACTCTCCCAAAAATCCCAAATGAATCCTAAATTTGGTGACCATCGGACAGAAACTGGCGAAATAACAATACCCTACCGTAACCGAGGCCTGCAGTCACCCAATCTTTGGATTGAACGACCAATGAATGAATGAATTGTATTTTCTTCAGTTTTTACCGTAGACGCAGTTCACTTCTTGCATCTCTTCCACTCTTGCAAAAATCCCAAATGAATCCTAAATTTGGTGACCATCGGACAGAAACTGGCGAAATAACAATACCCTACCGTAACCGAGGCCTGCAGTTACCCAATCTTTGGATTGAACGACCAACGAATGAATGAATTATATTTTCTTCAGTTTTTACCGTAGACGCAGTTCACTTCTTGCATCTCTTCCACTCTCCCAAAAATCCCAAATGAATCCTAAATTTGGTGACCATCGGACAGAAACTGGCGAAATAACAATACCCTACCGTAACCGAGGCCTGCAGTCACCCAATCTTTGGATTGAACGACCAACGAATGAATGAATTATATTTTCTTCAGTTTTTACCGTAGACGCAGTTCACTTCTTGCATCTCTTCCACTCTCCCAAAAATCCCAAATGAATCCTAAATTTGGTGACCATCGGACAGAAACTGGCGAAATAACAATACCCTACCGTAACCGTGGCCTGCAGTCACCCAATCTTTGGATTGAACGACCAACGAATGAATGAATTATATTTTCTTCAGTTTTTACCGTAGACGCAGTTCACTTCTTGCATCTCTTCCACTCTCCCAAAAATCCCAAATGAATCCTAAATTTGGTGACCATCGGACAGAAACTGGCGAAATAACAATACCCTACCGTAACCGAGGCTTGCAGTCACCCAATCTTTGGATTGAACGACCAATGAATGAATGAATTATATTTTCTTCAGTGTTTACCGTAGACGCAGTTCACTTCTTGCATCTCTTCCACTCTCCCAAAAATCCCAAATGAATCCTAAATTTGGTGACCATCGGACAGAAACTGGCGAAATAACAATACCCTACCGTAACCGTGGCCTGCAGTCACCCAATCTTTGGATTGAACGACCAACGAATGAATGAATTATATTTTCTTCAGTTTTTACCGTAGACACAGTTCACTTCTTGCATCTCTTCCACTCTCCCAAAAATCCCAAATGAATCCTAAATTTGGTGACCATCGGACAGAAACTGGCGAAATAACAATACCCTACCGTAACCGAGGCCTGCAGTCACCCAATCTTTGGATTGAACGACCAACGAATGAATGAATTATATTTTCTTCAGTTTTTACCGTAGACGCAGTTCACTTCTTGCATCTCTTCCACTCTCCCAAAAATCCCAAATGAATCCTAAATTTGGTGACCATCGGACAGAAACTGGCGAAATAACAATACCCTACCGTAACCGAGGCCTGCAGTCACCCAATCTTTGGATTGAACGACCAATGAATGAATGAATTGTATTTTCTTCAGTTTTTACCGTAGACGCAGTTCACTTCTTGCATCTCTTCCACTCTCCCAAAAATCCCAAATGAATCCTAAATTTGGTGACCATCGGACAGAAACTGGCGAAATAACAATACCCTACCGTAACCGAGGCCTGCAGTTACCCAATCTTTGGATTGAACGACCAACGAATGAATGAATTATATTTTCTTCAGTTTTTACCGTAGACGCAGTTCACTTCTTGCATCTCTTCCACTCTCCCAAAAATCCCAAATGAATCCTAAATTTGGTGACCATCGGACAGAAACTGGCGAAATAACAATACCCTACCGTAACCGAGGCCTGCAGTCACCCAATCTTTGGATTGAACGACCAACGAATGAATGAATTATATTTTCTTCAGTTTTTACCGTAGACGCAGTTCACTTCTTGCATCTCTTCCACTCTCCCAAAAATCCCAAATGAATCCTAAATTTGGTGACCATCGGACAGAAACTGGCGAAATAACAATACCCTACCGTAACCGTGGCCTGCAGTCACCCAATCTTTGGATTGAACGACCAACGAATGAATGAATTATATTTTCTTCAGTTTTTACCGTAGACGCAGTTCACTTCTTGCATCTCTTCCACTCTCCCAAAAATCCCAAATGAATCCTAAATTTGGTGACCATCGGACAGAAACTGGCGAAATAACAATACCCTACCGTAACCGAGGCCTGCAGTCACCCAATCTTAGGATTGAACGACCAACGAATGAATGAATTATATTTTCTTCAGTTTTTACCGTAGACGCAGTTCACTTCTTGCATCTCTTCCACTCTCCCAAAAATCCCGATCCTTCTCCCGCCTTTTCGCCTCGCAATCTGATTTTCTCTCGTCCATCACGGCCGAGGTCGCCCCATTGACCCTTCTCTCCCGCTCCATTTACCTATCTCTTCTCCCTCCTGTTACCTCTTTTGAGTTTCTTCCTTCCTTACCCAACTTCCTGATGGCTATTCTTCTTTTTTTCCATCTTTGTTTTCACCCTTCTGCAAACCCACATCTTCATTTTTCGTTCCATCCTCTTCTTTTCCCCCGAATATTGGCATAAATTTTCAATACCAAAAGAGCCTTCAATGGGGCATGTACACAGCAAGGAAAAACACTATCGGTAATGGAAAAAGAGAGTGAGAAAAAAATATTCCGTCAAAAGCACGAATTAGCCCAAAGAATTTTGGCCACAAGTGTATACATCTATATCTACATACTACCCTGCGAGCCGCCGCATAGGCGTGTGGCATGGGATGTTAGGACACTAGCCGTGTAAACATGTAAGGAATAAGATTTTGGGAGGGGGAATGGTGACATGTATTATGGGAGTGTATTTAGTGGAGCTCAGTTTTCATTGTGGTCGCATATCCTGGGCGGAAGGATCGAGTTTTTGCACCTATCTGTTCGGCAATGTAACTCTCTTATTTTATCGCTTCTGTCAGACCTAGAGATGTAGTGAGGCTTCATGATAATATTCTCTGTGTCGCTTTGAAACATACTAGTTCTTACTTTCTCAAGCAAGATAACCCTAGTGTGTAGTCTCCGAGTATCTGGGGTTCCCACCTTAATCCCTTTAAAAGTTGTGAGACGCACTATGTTCGCTCGTTGCAGTTTTTAACTAAACGTGTGGCTTTTCTTTGTATTTTAATTATTAGTTTGGTTAAATCTTCGTATCCGGGGTCCCAAATTCTCGCGACAAATCCGAGGCGTTGCCTTACTAGAGTGAAGTAGCATTTCTCTTTTACTGTTTCATCTGAGGACATTCCTATTATACGCTTATGAAGACCTAGTTCATTTAATGGTTTGCCACATATGTTTTCTCTGCTTATACCATTCAGTAATGTATTCATTACTCCTATAGGAACCGTTGTTGGACTTTAAAACATTCTCGGACAAAGAATATATAATATGACTGATTTTGGGTCTACAGGGACTAGCCACGGGTTACTTTATGGAGTCACCCGTAATGCTCGTGAACGTGCGAAATTCTACTGAGGAAAAAAATCGTCCGCCCTGACCGGAACTCTAACCCGGGTCCTCAGGGGAAGAGGACGCTAAGTTAGCTTAACTGGCTGAAGCACTCGGCCGAAAATCGAGGGATCCGGGTTCGAGTCCCGGTCAAGGTGGATGATTTTTTCTCGGTAGAATTTCGACCTATTATAACTCATATTTACGAAAGATGGACGAATAGATAAAGAGACGTGCGAATGCTGGAAGGAAAGTGGTAGGTAGCATGTGGAGCATATCAAGGAATGAGTGCCTGTCTAAGGAAGCGGAAATCGCCGTGCACAAAAGTGTACTTCTCCCCACTTTGTTGTATGGTGGCGAAACATGGGTATGTCAGGATAGACATTAGAGTAGACTAAACGCCGTGGGTATGAGTTATCTGAGGAGTGTTTACGGCAAAAGGCGGATGGATAGAGTGAGGAATGAGTGGGTAATAAATGAATGCGGGTTGGATGCTCCAGTAATGGACATATATGAAATGAGTGTGCTAGGTTGGTTTGGCCATGTCGAGAGTATGGATGAGAGTCGAATAACGAAACACATATACATATAAGAGTGAAATGAATGGTGCGAGAGGTAGAGGTAGGCCGAGAAAGTTGTGGTTGAATGTGGTTGAGGAAATTCTTAGGAGGAGGAATATTAGGAGTCTTAAAAACAGGAGGGCGTGTATGAAGCAGTGTATGGGGGTAAATGAGGCAAAAGAGATTTGCAAGGATAGGTTATAATGGAGGAAATTATTGAAGCAGAGATGGGTGTACAAATATGTATTTATGAGTGACACATTGCTACCGTGCCTACCCCGGAAGGGCACGGCGTGATTGGTATGTGTGTATGTCTGTATATTTAAAAGGTAGGGTATGTAAACAATGATCTGGTTGTAAACAACAATCAGTGATGCGAGTTACCTAACTTCCGTTGGGTAACTCGGGTTCCAGTCTTTCTGTCCCCCTGATATGAAACCATAGTCTGTATATGAAGGTAAAACATGAAAATCTTGTAGTGGATGTTGTGGGCAGCCCTGGAAAAAGCCACAGGCGGCCACGGTCGTATAGGCGACTAGTCTGCGACTTAATAATGATCGTAAAAAGAGGACAGAAAGCATGTTAACAGAGAAGTGCTGCTAACTTCTCGCAAGCGTTGCCGCTCTGTTTGAGTCCATTAACCTCTTAGTGATGCCTTCCTCCAGCTGGATAAGCGAGAAATGCGGAGAGTAATTTAATGAAATGTATCATCTCAGGAAAAAAAATATAATGAAGTTATTGTGTAAGATATCCGTTTTCGGTTTTTTTATTGAATATAAAATGAATTAGGTGATAATTATAAAAAACTTTGTCGTTTTTATGTATAATTGTAATTTTATTCGTGCACTAAAGTTGGACAAATGTTTAAGCATAAGCCGATATTTCGGCCCGGTGCACAAAGAAGGTTTAACCATTCATTACTGAAGAACCTCTCGGGGAAGGCAGGGATGAGTCACTCTTATATTGCCTTACGTAGGTGGGCTTATCCAGTGACAACGTGCACTTTCAAAGGAGGTTTTCATTCGATGGAAATGGAACATGTGCCGAACGGGAAAGGAGAAATTTTTACATTCTTTCGAGACGCCGGGACAAGCGGTAAAAAAACCGGTGCTCTCCCAAACGAGCCAGTACCTTTTGTCAACTCGCCCATTTTAATTTGTGCCCTGGTGTATTTGTGTACCTCGCGGTCTCTGCCCTCTGCGACATGCCTGCAGAGAAGACCAGCGAGAAACGTGAAAGGCCGTTATGATAGTCTCGTTAGTGTTACCGACTTCTTGCAACAACTAGGAAGGGAACCGCTGTCAGACCGTCGATTGAAAATTAGATTCAATCTTTTATGTAACTTTGAAACCGACTTATTTTCAGACGAAGTTATGAATATCTTACGAATGCCAACTTACTACGGCAGATCAGATCATGAGAATAAAATGAGGGAAGTAGATTGTAAAACAGAAAGGATTAAAAATGTCGTTTTTCCAGCGATCGATACTGGCTGTGTTAAAACTTTGAATTAGGTTAGTTGACGCGTAGTGTAGCTGATAAATTCATGTGCACCGTAAGGCATGTTTCTAAATCTGCCGAAAGGTGCTAAACACCATGTTTCGCATGCTCCCTCTATGACTCTTGTGTCACGTTTTCAAAGTTACGTTATGGATTATTTTAGTAGTTCCTGTAGCATTTGTAGTACACCGATAGTATGGTGCTCGTTGGTGAAAGTAAATTTCTTCACTGTAGTTCATGTTGGTGACAGTTCACCCCCTACCAAACACCCTTGTGGTGGCTTGCAGGGTAACAGGGTAATAAGTAGATGTAGATCCCTCTTGCTTTCCCATGGTTTGCTGCTCTCGGGGGATAGGGTGGGCGGGGGGGAGGGGTTTGTGTGGAAGCCAAGGGGGTTGGAAGTTGAGGAAGAGGAACAGGTCGGGCATTGTGCGTTTGTCTGTGTGTGTGTGCGCGCGAGCATAGAGGAGGAGGAGGAGGTCGTAAGGGCGGGGGGAGGCGGAAGGAGGGCGAGGAACAGATTGGATCAGCGCCGGAGCTGGATGCTGCGGCGCTATCTGGGCCCTCCTCCCCCAGTGCAATTTTCCATCCATTGCCCCTTTAGACCGCACGGTAGGTATAGCTCCCGTCGGTCGTACGTTCCTTTGTGGGTTTGAGCGTACGCCTGTGGGAGATCTTTTAAAAGTGAGTTCGAAGTGAAAATAACGTAAGGTCATGACGTAACTTAAACTCAAAGGTTTTTTTTCAAGAAAGACAAGCTGCACTGCCTGTTTCAATTCATTTCGAAGCGTTTCAGCACCTTGGTATCATCTTCAGGTACAAGATCTGGGGTGCGATTCTGTTTGTCCATAAGTCATAGCACCGCGACCGTACCGTAAAATAGTGAGTTGCTTCACAACAATGTAATTCTGTTTATCGAATCTCGCGCCATTGTAGCGTGCCTAACGCTTGTTTATCGTATTGTCGCAATGGTCGTAACGTCATAAGAAACGGAATCGCCCGCGGCAAGTCTCTGGTGACAGCAAACACTACTATAGCGCGGCGTTATGATAGCGTTTGTAGAGACAGAATAGCCCCCCGGGTCAGTTTATGTACTTGCAGATGACGCCTAGGCATTGAAACGTGTTATAACGAATAAAAAATTGTCCAGTAGGACTTGTATGTTTCATAAATGGGAGATACTGTTCCATAATGTCCCGCTAAGTACATTAGAGCTTGTAAGGTTTTTCTTTGGTTCCTCAAGGCACATTAAAAGGGCAGCGTAAATATAATTTCACTATTTTTTTGCAACTTGCTGTAAATTCCAAAAAATAGTGAATATTGTATCATCTTCAGGTGCAAAAACTGGTCAGTTTATTTACTTGAAGACGACGTCGATACATTGAAACGTTTTGCAATGAATAAAACAATTGGTCAGAACAACTATTAGTTTTTAATTGGAGATATTGTTCCTCTATGTCTCGCTAAGTATATATGAGCTTGTCAGGCTTATCTTTGGTTCCTCGAGTGGCATTAGGGGCGCAGCATAAGTGTAGTTTCCCTATTTTTTGCAGTTTTTTAAAAATATCTTTGTAGTTTTTTCATCATCGGGAATACATTCTGGGTATGATTTTTCACGTGTATCGAAAGAAGTTCATTGAGCATATAATTTGCTTTAAATTCTCGTACGAAACTTAAAGTTGTGGGCAATAAAATGGTAGGGTATGCACGTGCATATTTAATACACGTACAAAAAGTGACTTCTACATCATAATTTCCACAATATTCTATCATTTTACATTTTTACACAAATTTAACATGGAGTTTCTTTCGCCTTAAATCAAGAATGGGAGTAGCGAAAATGACAACAGTTTCTCCGCCATGTACGTTTGAAATTTGTGCAAAACGTTGATGCACAGTATGATCTTAATAATAATTATATATGAAATAAAAATGAAATTAAGAGACGGACCTCCTATTAGCCCGTGAGTCATTAGTGAAATTGATGTAACCAGCCATTATAGCAGTAGTAATTGGAGCCTCATTGCGTAGGTGTGATAGAAATCAAGCTGAGTTTCACCCCTTTGGCCGAGGAAAGTACTAATTTGAAATATATCTCATCAACTGAGCTCCGCATTTTGCACCTTTATGTCTCTGAGCATCTGGTGAAGTCGGTTTGATTCGCGGACGATCAGGCGTTGGGTAGTGGATCTTCCAAGGGACTGCACGCTTTGGTATATGCTTTAGAAATGCAGTGCGCGATGATCGGAATGAAGATAAACCGTAGGAAAACAAAAGTAATGAGATTCTCAACGACAAAGAGAGCGAGGATGGTCATTGAGGTTGGAGGAAATAAACTAGAGCTGGCAAAGCATTTTAATTGCTCAGGTGGTACGCTAGTAGAACACGGACCTAGTGTCATAAACAAACGGAAGAGAATAGCGTTAGCTAAGGAGGCGTTTAGTAATAGAAGGGAGCTGATGACGGGGAACTTGGGTAAGGAATATGAAAATGAGACCGGTGAAGGGCTTGATGTGGAGCTTAGCGTTGTATGGAGCAGAAAAGTGGACCCTGAGGAAGGAGGACGAGAATAGGCTGCAGGCATTTAGGATGTGGGTGTGGAGAAGGACGGAGAAGGTGAGATGGACGGAAAGGATGACTAACGAGGAAGTGCTTGAGATGGTGGGCGAGGAATGGAAACTTTTGAATGAAATCCGGGAAAGGCAGGGTAGATGGCTGAAGGATGTAATAAAGGGTGATGGGTTGCTGAAGAGTGTGATAGAAGGAAGGATGTTGGGCAAGCGGGGAAGGGAAGAAAGAGAATAGGTTTCATGGACAGGATGAAGAAGGGTAGATCGTATACTAAGTCGATAAAGGAAATACTAGAGGTAGTTCGGCCCCTGAAAGTGTAGAAAACCGGGAGGAGATTCTCTGACGTTTAATAAAAACCGATCTTAACCGGTAGAATGCCGATAAAAAAATGTGTCTTCCAAATACCAAATGCATGTAGTACGCGTATTCTAAATGACGTGCGGAGTTGGGCTTATTTTTGTTTGCGTTGACTCTCGTAGTATCGATGAGATATTTTAGCTGGCCAGTATGATTTTTTGTGTAATTTTATCTGTCCAAGAATGGTTAAATTCCTAGATGTCGCTATCCACTTTTTTTTTAAGGAATTGGTCGCCCGCGAAACATCTCGTTGAGAAAACCGGATTCATCTGACGATTTTAATTCACTTTCTTTCGCTTTTGGCTCATGTGTGCCTGCCTGGATGGCTTCTGTGATCGGTTAAACTAGAAATCAATCTTCTTCGTATTTGGTCGACTTATGGCCAGTTACAGGAACGACATATATGTATTACATAGATTTATGGGACCTATAAGACATGGCTACTATTCACGAAGCGTTGTAGAAACATTCGATAATTTTATTGGTTTCATAACTTATGGCATGGAGTAATGAGTTCCATAAGTAGCCTAGATGGCGGATGCGCGATAAACAGCTTGGAGACGTATTCACTTGATAGAAGAGTTGTTCTAAGATAAATGACCAGTTAATTTACTCTTACTGACTAAATGTAATGTGCTTTAATGATTATTGAATGGCTAAACTTTCATGAATTTTATCGGGCGGTTTAAGATGAGATTGAATATGCGAAGCTATTGACTATTGGTGAATTAGTTTCGTAACTGAAGGTGCTATAAAAAGCTAAACCGGTCGGAATAAATATCACAGTGGTAATTGTCTATTTTTTCATGACAAATTTCAAGCTATCCGGGACTAGCCACGGAGTTCCACTTTTACGGAGTCACCCGCAATGCAAAAAAAATCATCCGCCTTGACCGGGATTCGAACCCGGGAAGAGGACGCCTCGGTAGCTTAACTGGCTAAAGCACTCAGCCGGAAATCGAGGGATCCGGGTTCGAATCCCGGTCAAGGCGGATTCCAATCCCGGCAATTTTTTTCTCTGTGGAAATTCGCATATTTTTTCATGCTTAGTTATGTTCCGATGCCGCTCCATCAAGCCTGAAACCACAGAGTATACTAGTAGAGTATACTGCCAGATTATACTGCAACCCAAACATTTTAACGAGATCTATAACTTCATGGATCTCATAAATATTGAATCCATAACTTAATTCTCTTGTAACCGGCAATAGTCAGTTGTTTGGACAAAGGCAGTCGCAAACCAACCTGCCTCCAGCTGGGGGATCTCAATCGTAACTCCCTCGGCGTGAATACGGCATGAGGAGACCTCCATTAGAGGAAGGAGGCGATAGGTACATATCAAGCGATGCGGTTACAGCCCCCTCTCTCGACGACCGGCTTCCGCTAGGGGCGCAGATATATTCCCAGACGCAGAATAAACGGTCGACGGGCGCAATTCGATAACGATTCTTCCTTCCCCCCCCCCACTCCATCGCTGGGCCCATTCGCATCGCTCGAAAAGTCGCGGAGACCGTGATTTCGGAGACCTCTGTGGGGAAGATATATGAAGCACAATATCCTCTCACGGCGACGCAACGTCTGGAAATTACGGCGACAAAGGGTGAACCCATCGCAATACAGAATATCGGTGGGAACGATGCGGGAATAAAGACCGGTACACACTGAACAAAGCGACGTGACCTTACGACGTGACCTTACGACGTGACCTTACGACGTAACTACAACAGGTTGAACGCACGTGAGTCAGGAGGAAAGCATCCTCAAATGCGCATTGATGAAGGGTGCCCTTTATTCAATGAATCGCCAATGAACTGTTGCAGTCTATTGCGCGCTTAGCAAGCCGCTATCACATTTGCCACGCCCTCTGTGCTATGAACATTCAAACAAATATTCACATAAGCTCGTCTACGTTAGTATTTACGCCGACGGACGAAATTCTCGATGACGGGGAAACATGTAGCAGTTGAAACGGGCGTACTTCAACTTCTAGGATACATACATACATACATACATACATACCCATCACGCCGTTCCCTTCCGGGGTAGGCACAGTCAAAATTTTTCACTCGTTGGTACATAATTGTACACCTAACTCTGCTTCAATAATTTCCTCCATTCTGACCTATCCTTGCAAACCTCTTTTGCCTAATTTACCCCCATACACTGTTTCATACACGCCCTCCTGTTTTTAAGACTCCTAATATTCCTCCTCCTAAGAATTTCCTCAACCACATTCAACCACAACTTTCTCGACCTACCTCTACCTCTCACACCATTCATTCTACTCTCATATATCTGTTTCGTTATTCTACTCTCATCCATTCTCTCAATATGGCCAAACCAACGAAGCACACTCCTTTCATACATGTCCATTACTGGAGCATTTAACCCACATTCATTCATGACCCACTCATTCCTGACCCTATCCATCCTACTTTTGCCACAAATACTCCTCAGATAACTCATACCCACGGCGTTTACTCTACTCTTATGTCTATCCTGACATACCCATGTTTCACTACCATATAGCAAAGTGGGAAGAAGTACACTTTTGTACACGGCAATTTTCGCTTCCTTAGACAAGCACTCATTCCTTGATATGCTCCACATGCTACCACCTACCACCTTCCTTCCAGCATTCGCACGTCTCTTTATCTCCTCATCAATTCTTCCATCTTTTGCATACATCTTACCTAAGTAAACGAAATCATCCTCTTGATCAATTACTTCACCATTCGCCCTCATCATGAGGGCGATCTTCTAGGATAATTGTAATTATTGATTTAGAAAAAGAAAGAGATCTGGAATTTCGTCTTTCAAAGTGCATGTTTGACCACCTCTTCAGATATGCTAAATATCGCCCCGCTCTTTTAAAAAAAGACACTGCAGCGCAGATTTATCAACTGATCGAGTTTCGTATGCTCCCATTCGTCTCCACCTCTTATAATGAACGGCAATCTGAGATAGGAATGCACCCAACATAACCTTACGCAGAAGTTGCTCTCGTTCGTACCATAAGTTATGATTTAATAACCTTACTAAAGCATAAACTCACTCATTTCTGAAAGTTTGATCCAAATCGAGAGGTGTCCGGATCATATCCTGTTAAACCACTCATGTGGTCTCCTAAGATCACCAAGGAATTTCGCTCGTGGATTTAAACATTTGATTCACGTGCATGCCACTGATAATGCACTTGTCATCTTCCGCGTTGGTGAATTTTATTGAGCTCCGTAGCAATGTCTTGCTTTCGTAAGCTATTTATTGATGTAAGTGTTCACTGCTATGTCAGATAAAATGCTTCCATATACCAGTTTCGTATTATACAGTCCTCTTGATTAAAAAGAGTAATAATCTTTCCACTGGATAAAATACCGTGTAAGAATAGTACGTTCAGTGCAAACTTATTCATTTTCTACGATAGCTTGTGTGAATTAACAATCTGATTTAAGGCCAGCCTCGTGCTAAATATTCCTGGTATGATAAAAAAGCATCGCGACTAACCGTGCATATGTCATCTCCTGCGTCGGTTAATTTTATTGAGTTTCGTAGCAATTTCATGCTTGCTTATGCGTATTTATTGATGTAAGTGTTCACGGATATGTCTAATTAAACGCTAACGTAGACCAATCTCGTGTCAACCTGCCTTCCTTGGATTTAAAAGTGTAAGAATCTTTCCACGGGATAATATACTGTGTAAGAATACTGTGTTCAGTGCAAACTTATCCATTTTTTTTACGAGAGCTTGTGGAAATGAAAAAGTTGATAAAGACCAGCCTCGCGTTAAATATTCCTGGGCTGATAAAAAAAAGCATAACATTTTCCCAGCGTAGTGAATGCTCTCGAAAGGATATTACGGACCGTTGAATCATGAAAGTCGTAAATTCTGATACAGGAAAATAAATCTCTCCCGACCTCCACGCGTTTGGCGTCTAGGATGGTCTGAAGGCCTTCTCGGATATAACATTTCCCGCGAAAAATGCGGGGAGCAATTCGAGAATTTTTCATTTGACGTCAGGATAGGTATATTCTTTTTATAGATGGTACGTTCGCGTCGACTCATTGCGATCAAATTAAATCTTCGGCGCCCGTTCCATCTCTAACGTCCGCGTCGATTAATCTGGGAATTTACTTGCGAATTCGTCCTTTTCGTCGACACAAACGTTGTAGCCGTGTCCTTTTTTTTATAATACACCCCCGTGGTGGTGCTCGCGTGAGAGTTTTACGGTGCGGCTGAAAGTACCCCCATACCCCCTCTCTTGAGATTTTAAGTGCGTTCATTTTTTTTTTTTAGCGGGGTAAAAACCCCCGAATAACCTCGGCCATGTCGCAGTGACAACGTCACCTCGTGGAAGTCCCAGTCAATACTCTTTGGCGGGCGGTCACCGAACTTTCTCCGCCGTAAAATTCCCCGCGATAAACCGGCGCGTCACCTGAATGCGGGGGACTGCTATCAGCAAGTATGAGGGGATTGTGTGGAAATGCACGGACCTTCCAGCTTCCCCAGCCATTAACGCTCGTTTACGTTCTACGAAAATACGTAACTTAAGGTAACATAACTTTAGAATTTCTTTTTCAAAGAACCACGGAACTAGTCGCGCAGTAACTTCGACGGAGTCACCCGCTGAAATAGGCACTATCGAGGGGTCTGGGTTCGATTCCCAGTCTAGTCGAATGATTTTCTTCTGTGAATTTCACACGATTGTATAACTTAAGAACGTAACTTAAGTCAAGTGAGAACGTAACTCATGACATCAGATCTTGATAACATTACTGAAGAGGAAAAACTTAAAAACATGACTTTAGACGGTTGGACTAAAGCTTCCCAGAAATAACACGTGCTCATGTAGAATTATAGATCGTAACGTAGGAGAACGTAAAGTAAAAGGACGTAATCTAAAAGCACTTCGGTTAACTGAAGATAGTTAAAAATGATCTAATTGAAAAAATGTTTTCCTAGGCGCTTTATGAGTGTAACTTAACGCAGATGATTGCGTTCCTTAATTACTTTCGTGTTACATCTTTGAGTTCGAGCAATTACGAAAAAGAACGGTATCGGAAATTGCTGGAGTCGAGTTTTGGACACAGAAGGCAAAAGATCACAAATTATCTGCAACGTAATGGATTGAAATGTTGAAATTTGCAAAAATACTTGAACATGCCACGTCGTTGAAGAAAATCCAGATCAGTGAACCATACGGCAATAGAAGAGCGTTCTCATTGGTTTGTTTAAAGACGCGCGTTCGCCGTGTAAGCTTAAGTTACGTCATGTTTTGACCTCGTGTGTCAATCGTCCCCAAGTAATATTATGCCTCACGAGCCACCTTTGAGGCGTGTGGCTGGAGATGTTTCGGACACCAGCCGTGGAAGGATGAATTGGCAAAAGGTGAGGACAGGGCTGAATTATATGTGAACAATGCGTCTTATGTTAGTGTCTAGCTGTTTTCGTCATGATCGCTCATGATGCATGGAAAGAATGAATATTTTATCTCATCATTTCGGCAGTGTATCTTTCTCGTTTCTTCATCCTTGGTTGTTCAATCCTAAGATTGGTTGACTGAAGCCCTCCGCCCTTCCTTACCTATACATATAATTCTATTACATTTAGCATATCTGGCGATATCTTCTGGCTGTGGAGTACAGGTGCCATGTTCTCACAACAAAGGTTTTGGTCACTTTCCACAGAAACTTTATTTCACCGACCAAGGTTTGGACATGAACTACCAATGTCATTTTCAAGGTGTCGGCCACTTCGAAACATTGGTCGGTGAAATAAAATTTCTGTGGAAAGTGAACCAAAATTTTATTGTTAGAACATGGCATCTACGTAATGCTAGTTCCCTTACCTCCTGGTATCTTTTCCTGTGTACTTTTCCTCTTTTTTTGGTCCATGAACCTATTCCTGGGTCTTCTCTCTGGGGACTTTTCCGTCTATTTTGCCTTCAATTATGTTCTTCATCATCCGATTGGGTCTCAGGGTGTGTCCAACCCATCTGCTTCTTATTTTCTGTATGGTGTTTCATAATAATAATAATAATAATTTGTCTTTTATTTTCGAGCGAATTTAGGCCAGTACAGTTAACTCAATTATGACGAACACTCACAACCATGCCCAGGGAGGTGTAAATATCCTACCCCGGCGGGACTCGAACCCGCGACCTTCGGTTTGGCAGGCGAGGATTTTTATCCGAGGACTTTACCCCGCCGCCACCGAGGCCGGCATATGGTCCTCTCCTCTTCTACTCTTCTCTATACTTCATAATTTCTTATTTTGTCCGTTCATTTTATCTTCAGCATCCTCCTCCGGCACCAGGTTTCCAAGGCTTCTAGTCTATTATAGCCAGCTTTTCTGATGGCCCATGCTTCCGATCCATAGACTGCTACGCTCCACACGAATGTTTTCCCATACTGATTCCTGATTTGTAGTCCTATCTTCTTTGAGCACAGCAGTGGTCTTTTAACCATGCTATACTTCTTCCGTCCCACGTGATTATGCTTCCGAAATGGGTGAAGGAGTGTGCTCGCTCTATTTTCTCTCCTCTCAGGTATATCTCTTCCGCATATGCTTTGATTTTGGTCTTCGTCTCATGTATTTTCATGTTGTATTCTTGGAGAACTTGGTCCATTATTCTAATGTACTAATCTTCTAATTGGTCTCGTTTCTTAAAGTTATGAAATAAGGCATTAGGAAAGGTAAGGGAATAGACGAGCATATGTTTTCACGGGTTGGTTTGTTTCCGTGTGTTTTTGCCCTTAGATATTTTTGGCTGAGCTTCGTTTATGGTTTTAAGTTACGATTTTAATGTTCAACGTGAGCAGGTATTGAGTTAAGTTATGCCGCTATGTTGTCATCCTTCATGCGAGCGGGCCTTTAAGCTAGGGGGTGTAAGCGACTCGTGGCTTTCTGCGCGCCCTGGGGTTAGTGGTACGTGAGGACGGGATGATCTTTTGGCTTTATTCGCTCCACCCCGTGGGGCATTTCTCATCTAACACGCGAGGGTTTGTGAAGCGGGCGCCGGGGAAATTGCGACAGCCAAGCCTCTCCGGAGACCCCCTGAAATTGACATTCTTGAGCCAGGAATCCGACGAGATTACTGTACAAAGGCGTGGCCGGGATAGCGTGACCTGGGCACGAAATCGGCACGTACTCGTCTGCCACCACCTCTTCCTCCTCCTATCGACAGACTTTAACAAAAAATGAGCGTTTAGCGAGGCGCGATTTTTATTTTTCTTCTTTCCGAGAGTGTCGATAGGTTAGGTTTTGATGAAGGAACGTACAAACACACGCATTTATCGTTTGGGGTATTCATTAGAGATGGCCAGACCCGTTCATTTTTGGGAACTCTTTCACTCTGGACCGGTCATTTCTGGGACCCGTTCCTTTGAAATCGCTCACCGTTCTGTTGTATTGGTGGGCATGTATTTTTATTTTTAACATGCTCTTGGTGTTTCACCCTTTGAGTGCGGCATGACGTGATATCACGTCATGGTTGTCTTTACGCTGGAGCGGAATGACGTGATATCACGTCAAGGGTACCGTTAGTGTTCCAGTTTTCACTAGGGGGCCAAGTGAAGGTTCTCTAAGGAAAGATGGGACAGTCACGGTACCCTTGACGTGACATCACGTCATCATCACTCGAAGGGTTTAAGAATACAAAAAAAACTTATTTAATACTTCGTACAATGTAATGACGGCGATTGAGAATGTTGGATGAAATAATAGTCGGGAGGTAAAATTACCAACTTTTGACAAGGTAACGTAAATAGGTTTAATTTATATAAAGAAAAAACGTACTGACGATCACACAGCTAGCATCAGCAGATTAATTTTTTGGTAGTATGAAGAACATCATACCTCTTAAAGATAGGAGCGAAGGAGCGAGCGTACCACCGGGGCGGACACGGTTCAAATCCCTGCGAGGAGGATGTTTTTCAGAGGGAACCCGATCCCTACTTGAGTGTCTTGTGGCGGGCACTTCAAGTACAGTACTCCGTCTGTCGGATGAGACGTTAAACCGTGGTCCCCTTGGCGCCTTTCGTTAAGTGCAGGCTAATGCCGACGCCGGGTTTCTATCCACCCTTCCTCCCTTCCTCCCTTACCTATCCCCTATGGTGCAAATGACCTTAGCCGTCGGTCGCCTCCCCAAATATCCAATCCAATCCAAGGAGTGGAAGTAATGACGGGCCGAAAGGAACGAAGTCGGTCCTCGGTCCTCCCGTTCAATCCACGGACCCGTTCATTCGGACCCGTTCGCGCGCGAACCTCTTGTATTCAATCATTCATGTTTTTCTGCGTTAATCGGAAGTTTTCCTCGAGGACTCCGCCTCCACTCTCCCCTCCTCTCAGCTAATCGCTTCATTTTCCTTCGCCTTTTCCACTTTCGAGGGGTACGCAACTTCTAAAACAAGTGTACACCGTATTTCCATTTCAGCCATTTCTATACATTTCTGTCCATTTTTATCCATTTCCGTCCATTTCTATCAATGTCTGTCTATTTCTGTCTATTTGTATACATTTCTGTCCTTTTCTATCCATTTCTATCCTTTTCTATCAATTTCTGTCCTTTTCTGTCCTTTTCTGTCCATTTCTGTCCATTTCTATCCATTTCTGTCTATTTTTATCCGTTTCCGTCCATTTATATCAATTCCTGTCTATTTCTGTCAATTTCTATACATTTCTGACCTTTTCTATCCATTTCTGTCCACTTCTATCCATTTCTGTCCATAGCTAACCATTTCTGTCCATTTCTATCCACTTTGTCTACTTATAACCATTTCTGTCCATTTCCAACCATTTCTGTCCATTTCCAACCATTTCTGTCCATTTCTATCCATGTCTGCCCACTTCTATGCATTTCTGTCCACTTATAACCATTTCTGTCCATTTCTATCCACTTCTGTCCACTTTTAACCATTTCTGTCAATTTCCAACCATTTCTGTCCATTTATATCAATTTCTGCCCACTTCTACGCATTTCTGTCCATTTCTATGCATTTCTGTCCACTTCTAACCATTTCTATCCACTTCTGTCCACTTTTAACCATTTCTGTCCATTTCTGTCCATTTCCAACCATTTCTGTCCATTTATATCCATTTCTGCCCACTTCTACGCATTTCTGTCCATTTCTATGCATTTCTGTCTACTTGTAACCATTTCTGTCCATTTCCATCCTTTTCGAACCATTTCTGTCTATTTCGCGACCACATCTCAAGAAGCGTACACCATTTCTCAGAGTTGCATACCCGTCGTCCACTTTCTTTGCACCATTCCTTCTGTTCCTGTCGTTTGCAAACAATCTCTTCTCAGGCTATGTCCTGTCCAGTTGTTCTTTCTTCTTCTAGTCGTTTCCATCATAGTCCTGTCCTCTCGTAATCTCCTCAATATCCAAAAATTTCTCACTTTACCTTCCCAACTCACATTTCCCATCTTCCTCCATATCCAAATCTCTGGGGCGTCTAGTCTTCAACTAATCTCTACCGGGACTGAGTCAACCGGGACTAGCCACGGATTAAACTTTGCTGAGTCACCCGTAATGCATAATTGGGCGAAATTTCACAGAGGAAAAATCATCAGCCTCGATCGGGACTCGGACCCAAATCCCTCGATTTCCGACCGACTGCTTTTGCCCATTGTGCATAGCAGGTGACTCCGTAAAGTGGGGATGCCACACCGACATCGATGTGTCGGACTACTCGATTTTTTTTTCGGCCGAGACATCAAAAACATCGAGTAGTATACTAACTCGATGAAAATTGAGTGAGTTGTGAGTAATCTTATAAACATCGAAAAATCGACTACTCGATGTTTTTCTCTCTGACTTGATTTGGCATCCCAATCGTTAAGGTAGTTTGAGCGAAATATCATTTTATCCATAAATCAATGAATTTAATCTCATTGTAAAGAATAATATCTCACTCTTCTAATGACACCAATAAGTCAACCCCTTACCATATTACTTTCGGAGATATTTTCCAAAATACACACCCCTTTTACATGGGAAATGGTACGTGCATGCACTCCTGAGAAACGTTATTTACAAAATGAGGAATTTATAACACTTAGATGTCGTAAAAAAATTGACAGTTTATAGTTTGTATGTTTTCTCAACTATTTTTGAATATTAAACATAACGTCACCGCAGTAAATTCTTCGGAATCACAAAAAACCTTCCGTTTTGATGAGTTTCAAACGCGCTGCGCGAAAAAAATGAGTCAAGTTAAATACTTATGTAGATATTTTCATTTAGTTACTTACCATTTCCGTCATAGAAAACTATATTATTGCGCCATTAATAATGCAATATTTTATTCATGTTTCCTACTGCTGGTGAAATTAAAACTTAGAATTCGAATATGGTCTCTATTACGACTAGGGAACCATCTCGCTCGGACTACCTTAAGCTCAATCCGTGGCTAGTCCCGGTCAACTCAAAATTAGTCAAATGAGGCCTTGTGTTCCAAGTACGGCCTAACCTCTCAGCCTGTGGCGCTTTGAGAACGACAAGCGACTGCTTGATACATTGTACGTCCGTCAGTTGAGAACATCTGGTCCCATGGAGGTTACAAAAATCCTCAGGAGAAGAGGACGCTTAGGTGGCCTAGCCGGCCAAAGCCCTCGTCAGGAAATCCAGAGATCCGGGGTTGACTCCCGGTCAAGGCGGATGGCTTTTCTTCTGTGGAATTCGCGTTGTCTTCCTTCGTCTTCCTTCTTAAGTGTCCAAGTGTCTGAGCCATATAATGCCACACTCCGTGTTGGCCTTTTTCTCAGTTCTTTGTTCATCGGTCCACAGCGTAGCCTCTTCTGGGGCATGCACTCTCAAAAAAGTGAAACTCTCGGCGACGGGCCTGTACGGCTGACTATGCTTCAATAATGTCCTAATTCTTACTTCTTCAAATTTCAATAAAGGAAACTGTATTTTATTTGGTGGCATTATATTATATAATTAACTCTTATAGTTATTATATTTTAGCATATTTATTTATTATTATATTTTATTATATAGTAAACTATATTTATATAATTGAAAGGATTATATTGGGAGGCAATTGATGGAAAGGGTGATTAAGTGAATTTTCATTCTTACATATCCATTAGGGCGTTTCCCTTCGGGTTAGTTGAAAGAAAAGTTTAATTCCCCGAGATCGGTCTGTAAAGCTTGAGATATTTTCTCGAGACTGCCATTTCTTTGCGTAACTCTTCCGCTTCAATCGCCCTCATGCTCTCCCTCTCCTGTTCTGAAGACACTCAAGGATTTAAGTCGACGTTCATTTTGTCTCAGCCTCGAGGCATGGTCACGGTTTAGAACCCCTCGTCCTTTTCGTGCTTTTCAGATAATTGATTTTCCTTGCGAAGTAAAGTTGGGTTCAGCTATCGGACTACCCTTAGGATACATCGATCACTCTCAAGTGCCGTCAGACGTTCTATCGGTTTTAGTGAAGGCTCGAGGTGGAGTTAGATTGGCGTCTCACTGCGTTCACCGTAATTTTACCTCAGAAATGAAGAATATGGAGATAAGTTGGTACTTGATGTAATTAAGTCGCAGTTTTACTCGTATGGTTTTAACGAACAATGCTCGTTATTTGATTAAAATATATATTTTGTTAACTCGTTAACATTATTTCCATTTGAAAAATCGCTGTGTGCGTGATATCACTTAGAAAGTTCATTTATTTTTTCAGAGAAGAAAGCCTTGGGGAAATGAAAATGAAACTCGCCAATTGGTGCTTTACGTTACTTGAATTATACTGAAGGGAAGAAAACTATTCATTCGTTGGTCGTTCGATCCTAGGGTTGGTAGACTGCATTCCTCCGCCCATCCCTATCTAATGACAGTTCCCTTACCTCCTGGTATCTCTTCTTATGTATTTTCCTCTTTATTTGGGCCATGAACGTATTCCTGGGTCTTCCCCTGGGGACTTTTCCCTCTATTTTACCTTATGTTATTCCCAAACCAAAGTTTGGAAAAAGGAATACGAATCGCGCAGATCGCTGCTTTACGTCACTCGTATCATTCCTAATGGAAGGAAACTTGTGCTCCCCAAATTCAGGCTGAAATTAGTAATGGTGAAAAAGAAATGGGTTTTTCTGTCTGATGAGAAGTTACTCATAATTATATTTAAGCTATATATTTTCTCATATTGTTCCAAAATGAAATGTGGTCGATCGAAAATACATTCGTTATGGTGGGAAAACATTTCAGATGGCGGGAATGTTCTCATGCATATTTGTCCAGTGTTTTTGTTCTAGTAATGTCTAATATTTTGGTAAATGGCTCTTGAGCCAACCTATTTATTGATTTGTTCCCCGTATAAGCACATATTCATAAAGTTAAATATTACAAACTTTCAACACGAGGGACATAGGTGCCCCTTAGGATAACATCCACTTTGGGGGTCAACCGACTATTCTTTGTCTAACAAAATTACATCTATAGAGAAAACACCAAAAATCGGTCACTGTGATATTACTAATAACTTTACAAAAATAAAATAAATTAAAAATAAACTTACAAAATATTTAAACAATAAGAAAGTGAAAATGGAAAAAATCATTGATAATGCCATAACGCACAACAGAATCTGATTAGAATCACTGCAATTCACGGAGATAGTAATAGATTTATACCATTATGATACATAATGTAACATGAAACTTTTTCCAGGATAAGAATCTGGAGTGAATCGATTTAAAGCAAGCTTATAGTGCACAACACAAACAACAATAACACTAGTACCATCGCCCTATCCAAACAAAAGACCTTAACTCATTCCTTTTAAACAAATATTCTACCTCCTCGTCCTCGAATAACCATTCCTTAACAAGTTTTTAAAAAGGTTCTTCTTTATCAACACTTGTATATGAGTGTAATAACTGTTTTGGTAAAAGATGTAACTACCTGGGGCTGGGAATTTACGACAGAAGTTCCGGTGAGAAAAAATGTGAGTTGATTAGCGCTAAAAGGCACATCTTTCAATGGTTTCGTTAGCTCGAGTTCAAGGAAAGTGGATGAGAGTGGATTGGGGGCTTCGCAGATGGATAAAACGTAAGGGATAGAGAGATAAAAGAGGAAAGCAGGGTTTGCTAGGGCACGGAATGGGAGGAAATGATTATAGGGTATTCGGGAGAGACTCGAGCTAATGGAAATTGGCGGACTTATCGAGAGGTGGTGAAGTGTTGATGGGAGAACAGTGAGGTTGTAAGGGAGCAAAAAAGAAAAACAGTATGACAGGAGAATTATGTCGGTATACCGGGGAAACCAGGAAACAGTATGTGAAAAAATTCGTGTGGAGGGTAGCACGTATATGGATCGGAAGCATGGACCATTGGAAAAGCTGACCAGAGCGGACTATAAGCCTTCGAAAGCAAGTGCTGGAGGAGAATGCTAAGGATAAAATGGACGGAAAAAATAAAAAAAACGATGAAGTGTACAGTAGTGTAGAGGAGGAGAGGACCATGTGGAACACCATTCAGAAAAAAAGGATAATAAGATGGATTGGACACACTGTGAGACACAATAGGTTTGTGAATGACATAATTGAAGGTTAAATAGAAGGAAGAGTCCCCAGAGGAAGTCTCAGGAATAAGTTTATGGACCGAATAAATAGGAAGGTACATAGGAAGAGATAACAGGAGGTAAGGGAATTAGCATCAGATAGTGAAGGGTGGTGGGCTGCAGTCGACCAATCTTAGGATTGAACGACCAATGAAACAATGAATGAATTATTGTGTAAAAAGTGTGTTTGCGTGGAGAAGACTGGAGAGGGCTAGCAAAATATAGGTGCAGCGAAACTTAGTGGCAGTTGAGGAAGAAACCCTTTTGAGTGGATGAGTAAATTTTAGAGAAGAGGACTTCATCGGAGAGTGTATTGGGAGGATGAAAGAAGGGAGCTTGGCAAGGGCGTATGAGGGAGGAAAAAAGACTGAGCAAGTTCTTGATAGAGGTAAACATAAAAATAAAATTGTAACGATGAAAGAGGTTCCCTCATATCGAAACCTGAAGAATGACAATGCAGTACATTGAGATGTAGCACTAGGGAATCCAGGGGATAGCCCCGCTGTGGCGTGGAAGTAGTTTGAATGAGATTTTTCTCCAGTTCCACCGAGAGGGTATACGAATCCTATTGCATTATTTGAGCCATAAAGAAAAAAGGACGTAGAATTAAGCGAATCGGGATTCGCGACGCAAGAAACATCGTTTTTTTCTGCATATTTCTATATATATTCAACTTAATTTATCTACATAATTCAGACTTTCCTCGGGGTGTTCTCTGAAAATGAACGTCTTGTAACAACCGGAAGAAGAAAGATTTAACAAAGCAAATTAAAAAGCTGCAAAGGAAGGCTGCGAGCTTCGGTAAGCACACGCTGTTCTTAATTTTTCAATTTTTCTATGTTTTTCATCAATAACTTTCTAGTCGACACTGAACGAACGACGTCCAATGAAATGAAGCAAACCATATAAACTATGACGCCCGGACGAACTGATGCGTACGGGACAAGGCTGCAACCTCAAGGTCTTTTATTTTTTGCAAACCATAAAGTAACGACTCGTAATGATCGCTAATCGGCAGCCTAACATACACACGAGGTAGGCTTCAATCTTAACGTTAATACTGGCTGTATCTCCCCTTGAGGATACGGCAAGTATTAACGGAACCAGCAGATACCAGGCTTCGCATTCACCCTCGCTTGACCTGTTCTCGCCACCCTCCTCTTTCAAATCCTTCCTTACAAACCAGCTCAGCAAATTAGCCCCGTCTACGCTGGTATCATATCGATAATTCCCCGTCCACGTTCTTATGTTCTTCTGTGCCTATTCTATTTTCTGTCATTATATCTGTTATCGTTTTATATTTTGTTAATGCTTTTTATTTATTTGTTTGGTAGTCATCCAATGTTGAAGGACTTTCTGCCGTTTTTGGGACTTTTTCAAGTAAATAAATAAATCAGCGTTAACTTACTTCTTTCATGTGCATTCTCATTGAACTTATTGGTTATCATATTAAATAAAATACAATTCGTATTTCCGCTGAAAACTGGGGTTAAATCGAGTAGAATCGATAGCAATAAGCAACCATTGTATGTATCAAGATTCTTGCCTTGAAATTAAAATTGATGAATCATATTCTCACTTTACAATTCGTCCATTCCTTCGTGATATCTTTATGAAAGAAAGAAGAGAGCAGGGTTGAACAATATGGTCGTTATTTCGGTTGTCAGGCTTAAGTTTGATGACGTAGTGCCCTCTCCATATACCTCAATCGGTGGATCCAAATGATGACGATTGTCTTATCTGCTGGTTCCGTTAATACTTGCCGTACCTCTGGTGGAGGAACGTTAAGATTAAAGCCTACCTCGTGTATATGTTAGGTTGCCGATCAGCGACCATTTCGTGTCGTTACTTTATGGCTTGCAAAAAATAAATGACCTTGAGTTAGTAGCCTGGTCCTGTACGCATCAGTTCGTTGGGGCGACATACTTTTATTGCTTGGTTCATTTCGTTGGATGTCGCTCGTTCAGTGTCGACTAGAAATGGGTCGTTCGCGAACGTACGGGTCAGAATGAACGGGTCCATGGATTGAACTGGAGGACCGAGGACCGACTTCTATGTAACGATCGTCCCTTTCGGTCCGTCGGACCTGTCGTTCAGTCGGTCCTTCTTTTCTTTCGGTTCGTCGCGTCGGCCCTTTCGGTCCTTCGTTCCTTTCTTTCAGTCGGTCCTTCCGGTCAGTCGTTCCTTACGGTCCTTCGTTCCTTTCTTTCAGTCGGTCCTTCCGGTCAGTCGTTCCTTACGGTCCTTCAATCCTTTCGGTCCTTCGTTCCTTTCGTTCAGTCGGTCCGTTAGGTCCGTCGGTCCTTCTTTTCGTTCGGTCCGTCGGTCCTTTCGGTCCGCCTGCCCGTCGCGTCGGCCCTTTCGGTCCTTCGTTCCTTTCTTTCAGTCGGTCCTTCCGGTCAGTCGGTCCTTTCGCTCCTTCTTTCTTTTCGTTCAGTCGATCCTTTCGGTCCGTCGGCCCTTTTGGTCCTTCGTTCCTTTCGGTCAGTTTTTCCTTTCGGTCCATCAGTCCTTTCGGTCCTCGCTCCAATCTTTGTGAGATCGGGTGTTCTTTATAATATCCCAAAAATTTTCTTCTGATGCATGCGGTGTTATTAGCAGTATTTTCTTTTATATAAATTAAGCCTCTTCACGAAACCATGTAAAATGTTGGTAGGTAATATTACATTCCATCTTTTATTTCATCCAACATTCTTTAACGCCGTCATTACGGTACATTCTACTTCTCTTGTCATTCTACATATCTCTTGCTTTTTCATTCTTTTAACGCCAAGAACATGTTAAGAATAAAAATACATGACCACACGTTAAAAAGGAGCGGTGAACGAGTGAAATTGAACGGTTCCCAAAGACGACCGGGTCAGAGTGAACGAGTTCCCAAAAATGAACGGGATTGCCCATCTCTAGTGTCAACCCGTCTTTTCCATCACCGTGCGATTCAAGTGCGTGCGCCGGCTCTCAATGCCCGTGACTGCCTCTTCTCTCCCTCCGGTTCCTGTCTCTCCTTTCGTGTTCCCCTCTCCCTTCGCGTCACATCTACTCGTTCTGCCCCTTTGTTCTCGTCCCTGCCTTAATAAACCATGCACGCCCCTTTCACACAAGTATGTGTTTGTATGTGTGTGGGGATTGCAGCCGGGACGTTTTGTTTTTTTTTTATTCTTGCGCTCTTCTTTGCGTGCTGCGCGGCGTTTTGGCGAATCGGTCGACGCTCCGTTCCGCTCACAGTAAGATCTCTCGAGGATGTTGTCGAGAAACCATTATAAAACCTTCTGTGTGGAATACTTCTCGAGAGGGAATGTGCTTTCCCCCCATTGTGAAATTTTAGGAGTGATTTAGCTTTTGCCTAATTTAATACCTTGTAGTACTATTTATCCGTATGGTGTCGTCCAAAAAACAAGTGGAAAGAGGAGAAGACAGAGATAAAATATTCAACCAAATTGAGATAGTAGAGCTTTTTAAATATTTGGTGACAGTGGTCATAAATGATAACTCTATTGCAAAAGAGATTGAAGCGAGAATTGCAGCCGGAAATACTATTCCTTGCAAAAATGATTCAAAGCAAAAACCGTTAGTCAAAATACGAAGTAAAGAACCTATAAAACTGTCATGAGGCCAATAGTCACCTATGGTTCGGAGGCATGGACGTTGGCGGTGAGAGAAGAGAATTTGTTACAGAGGTGGGAAAGAAAAATTCTTCGGAAGATCTATGGACCAGTCAATGAAGAAGGGCAATGGAGGATTAGGAGGAATGAGGAATTGCAGCAGCTGTATGAGGGAGGTGGAATCTTAACAGAGATTAAGAAATCGAGTATTAGATGGGCAGGGCATGTGCAAAGAACGGGTGGGGAAAGAGTAGTTACAAAAGTTTTAGAAGGAAAACCCGAGGGAAGAAGAAGTAGAGTAAGATCCAGTAACAGATGAGTGGAGGCTGTAGAAGAGGATTTGAGGAAACTGGGGGTCCGGAGGTGGAGGAAAGTAGCGGAGGACAAAGGAGAATGGAAGTAAGTTGTGAAGAAGGCCAGGGCCGTACATGGGCTGTAGCGCCGAAGATGATGACGAGTATTCATCAGTCACATTAGTAATTCAAACGAGTAATTGTGCTTAAATAGTGTACTGCATGGTAGCGTGTTCTTCTTCGTAGCAACCTCCTAGTTTTTGGCCTACTCGCGCATTGCTATCCGGACCGCTCAAAAATGAAATGTGCTTGATCGAAAATACATTCATTCAGCTGGGAAAAAATTTTTAATGTTTAGGCGGAGATGTTCTCATGCATATTAGTCAAATATTTTGGAGGATAATTGGCTAAAGAATTCAAATGCGATATGGTACTTTCCCCCCCCCCCCCCAAATAATGCTTGTTCCCGCGTCTCTCACATACCTTCTTCCCCCCCCCCCCCTTCCCGTCACCCTTTTCCTGCCTTTCCCCCCCCTCCCCTCCCCCATCCAAATTTTTGTATATATTCTGCAGCATTTTCAAATTTTGTACCTGATGATGTCGCCTATGTGACGAAACCGGTCGACCTGAAATAAAAACTGTGAAAAAAGTACCATATCGCATTTGAATTCTTTAGAATGGATTTTCACAAAGTTAAGCCAGAAGTAATCGAGGATAATTGGCTGTTTAGCTAACATATGAGCGGAAATATTGTTCTGGTAAAAGATTAAATTACCTGGGGCAGGGAATTCGTGACAGAAGTCCCGGTGAGAAAATTGTGAGTTGGCCACTACTGAAACGTATATCGTTCTATATTTCCTTAGCTCGGAAAGTGGATGAGAGTGGATTGGGGGCTTCGCAGATGGATTATACGTAAGGGATAGAGAGATAAAAGAGGAAAGCGGGGTTTGCTAGGGCACGGAATGGGAGGAAATGATTATAGGGTATTCGGGAGAGACTCGAACTAATGGAAATTGGCGGACTTATCGAGAGGTGGTGAAGTGTTGATGGGAGAACAGTGAGGTTGTAAGGGAGCAAAAAAGGAAAACAGTATGACAGGAGAATTATGTCGGTATACCGGGGAAACCAGGAAACGGTATGTGAAAACATTCGTGTGGGAGGGTAGCACTCTATGGATCGGAAGCATGGACCATTGGAAAAGCTGACCAGAGCGGACTATAAGCCTTCGAAAGCAAGTGCTGGGGGAGAATGCTAAAGATAAAAATGGACGGAAAAAATAAAAAAACGATGAAGTGTACGGTAGTGTAGAGGAGGAGAGGACCATGTGGAACACCATTCAGAAAAAAAGGATAATAAGATGGATTGGACATACTGTGAGACACAATAGGTTTGTGAATGACATAATTGCAGGTTAAATAGAGGGAAAAGTCCCCTGAGGAAGTCCCAGGAATAAGTTCATGGACCAAATAAAGAGGAAGGTAAATAGGAAGAGATACCAGGAGGTAAGGGAATTAGCATTAGATAGTGAAGGGTGGTGGGCTGCAGTCAACCAATCTTAGGATTGAACGACCAATGAAACAATGAATGAATTATTATGCACAAAGCGTGTTTGCGTGGAGAAGACTGGAGAGGACTAGCAAAATATAGGTGCAGCGAAGCTTAGTGGCAGTTCAGGAAGAAACCCTTTTCAGTGGATGATTGAATTTTATAGAAGAGGACTTCATTGGAGAGTGCATTGTGAGGATGAAAGAAGGGAGTTTGCCAACGGCGTATGAGGAAGGAAGAGCGACAGAGCTAGCAGCGGTATACCGGGTAAAATGCTATAGCACGTATATAAAAATATATTTGCGTGGAAAAGGATTCCTTAGCCTAGCGGCCGGAGGAAGGCGCGTGGTTCTGATTTCATATGGGATGAGTGCTGCATGCTTGGTTTGGGATCATTCGCGACTCGAATCTGCAACCCCTCAAATTAGGGCTTATCATATTTCCATCAAACGGCCGAGTAGTTCTCGTGGAACGCGAAAATGACTGAGCCAGAGCACATCTCCCGTGAAACAGATCCAAAACACGTCTCGACGCGAGCCAAAACACTTCGCATCTCGTCCCCAGATCCATAACACGTCTCACGGAGCGAAAACATGTCCCCCGTATTCCTTTCCGAGTGTCAACGTTCGCAAAAAAAGGTATGATCGCGTTGCATAACTGCTTTCTCGCAATTGCGTTCTGTCTGCCTGAACTTCGTCTGACCTAGACTGCTAGTAGACCCCAATACCGCAGCGGCGAGTCTGACCCCGTTGAGATTGAGTCAGATGGATTCTCGTTCAAAAACAGTTTTTAGTCCTTGTAATGTATTGAAGGAAAGCATTTTATGACTTTTTTCTTTTGGATGTGCTTTTTCTTAGTGATTTTATAATAATGCTATTATAATTTTGGGCTGTTAGGAATGAAATCAACGTCACAGTTGCCATCCAAAATATGTGTTACTTAACAGTGAATTTCCTCTGAGTTTCTGTTATTTTTTTAAAAGAACTGTTAATTTTTAAAAATTAACAACCTTCCTCCCTCGCCAGGCAAGGTTTTAAAAGTTCTGACGACCATGTCCCAAAATCATCCACGGAGCACCAGCCAGGTTCTTTTGCGACTGCTGTAGCAAGGCAGCAATCTGGGCGCAACGCGAGTGAAAACGTCCCGTGTGAAGCGCGCCTTTCGGCGGAGGACGACCTCCCATCCGTTGAGTGGGTTAGAACAGAGAAGGAACAAAAATGAAAAAAAAAGAAACTCCATTGTGCGCATAACGGGACGAGAGAGAGAGAAAGTTTACCGTCCCGGAGTCCCCCTCCGGTACGATATTTCGCATTTTAAGCCTCCCGGAAAAGAGGGAGGGGAGGGGCCGAAGAGAGAAGAGCAGCTCCGGGCTGCCTGGAGAACGTTATAAACGCGCATATGTATGTATACGCGTTCGTGTATGTGCGTGAATGTGTTTGCTCGGCTTGGATGCGTACGGCTCTGGGGGTCGGGATGGCGGAGGAGGGGGGCGTGGCACTTTTAACACATCCACTCCTCTTGCTCGGTCCTTCGCTCCCGATTCAACAGGGGAGTAGAACGCTAATGCAATGGAGGGAAGGAAGAAAGGAGAGAGAGAGAGAGAGCGAGAGAAACATTGTGATGCAGGAAAGGAAGAGTGAATAGGATGAGACAACAAGGGGACCTGTTTGTGAAAATGGCAGATGAGGAAAATGTGTCCGAAACTCATACCATTGTTCGTAATTGATTTTTCCGGGCAACGTGTCACAATAACTTCATGAAAGTTTCTACTTATTACCAGTAGGATTTTGTACAAATTTCTGAATTTATTTTATAACCTCGAGAGTTTTGCATTTTTATTCTTGCGCTTATTAGCAGATTTAAGGAGGAACCTTTTTTTCATGCATACCCAATAATCTACCTTGATTTAAACATATATTATAAAATAAGAATTCTACTATCGAATATTGCAATATTATAATTTTTTATTGAATTCTTATTGATTGCTCTAGGGTCATGCCCCTTAAGAATAACAAAAAATATATAAATAGTAATGCGAATTAGTGAACAACAATAAAATAATTAAAAAGTATAAGTGGCAAAGACGAATGGTTGTATGATGAAATACTTTTTACATAGAAATTGTACTGTGCAAATAATAAACAGTTTACACGTATGCAAGGTAAAGTGCGAAGTACTACATATAGTGAAGTTAGATATTTGGCAAACAAGCTCCTGTTATAAAGGTACAGCTATAACATTAAGAATCAAAAAGTAATACATTATAATATTTCATTTTGAATGTTGTGAGAGAGACTATTTTTTATTTGCATTGGAAGGTTATATTTAGGATGTTATAGTTATGTTATTATTACTAGGTCATTGGTCATGTAATGAAGATAATATTGGTTTGAAAATTATGAATTTTAACGCTGAATAACGTTGCCTTAATGGCAATGCGATGACATCTTTTCACATAACTTTTTAATCTCATTTTTCGCCCGTAGAATATTGTTCGAAAACTTGTACAACCCTCACTACATTTTGAGACGCCGAATATATTTTTTTCAGCTTAAGTCATCGATCATGTAACTCGAGTATTTCGTTTTAAATAACAGACTTCTGTTTTTCTTCGGAGCGCATACTGTAATGAATGTCGCAACGTTGCCAAAGGAAACTTTTGAGACTTACCTTGTTTATCAATTTTTTGTATAAAGGACTTCAAAATTAAGCATTTATTTTACACTGTGAAGTGTTGTAAGCCTGAAGATAACTCTGCCCTTCCCTTAGTCCGTTATGAAATCATCACTACATTTACCAATCGATCTCAGATCGATCTGAACTCGAGCGAAATAAGCGAGCCGACTCAGATTGCCTGGTTTACCAACTCGGTCAAAAGTATCGATATAGAACAATTGAATCAATCGGTTGATGCACCGTTATGAAAACATGAGCAGAGTTGGAAATTTTCAGTCGCATTCCGAGTGATTAAAAAATTGCCTAATTAGAGGCGGAATTGCAATGTGTTACGATATCAACAATGTTACATCACTCGCCATGACTGCACTATTCCTTGATTGTTACGACTGGTTACAATACAGGCCTTGAATAATGGCGATTCTATTTTGTTTCCCAGTGACAACCAAAAGAATAACTAGGAGCGCCTTAGACTCGCTGGTTCAGATCGATCTGAAATCTCAGACTGGCTGAGAAAGTGGGCCGAGTCAGCCCGCTTCTCAGATCGATCCCACTAGCCCGTTGCGTTTACCATGCCGAGCTGATCCGAACCGAGCCGATCTGAGATCAATTGGTAAACGTAGTTGATGATATGAAGTCCTACCGACCGATAAGTAATGTTGGCTGGAGTCAGTATAATTACTGAATTTCGTTCCGAGGTTATAAGCCTCGGTTTAACTGTTTGTCCCATAAGGTGTTACCCAAAGAAGTATCAATATGAAATTAAAATTGTACGAGGCAGCACTTAACGAAAACTTACTCATTAGAGCAAATATTATGCACCTAAGGGAAACAATACTTTGAAGCGCAGGTTCTCCATTAGGCCACTGGAATGGGTGAAATCCACTGTGTAGCGTATGATATTCCGAGAAAGAAAAGCAGACTGTCTTGATAAGCAAGGCTTACATTTTTAGTCGTCTGCAAGTTGTTTTTCGTCTTGAAAATTTTTTTTATGTCGACTGAGATTCAACCTCGTATCTGTTGTCCAGTGGGACATTTCATTTATTTATTTTTGATACAACTTACATGCTCGTTGAAGATTGTTCGGGATTTCCACCGGGTCAGGTTCTCCATTGCCGCCGACGTTTCGATGGACGAGTCGTCCATCATCCTCAGGGCGAGAGGATGATGTACGACTCGTCCATCGAAACGTCAGCAGAAATGGAGAACCTGACCCGGTGGAAATCCCGAACAATCTTCAACGACATAGTTCGCCGGGAAAACCTTCGATCAACTTACATGCTAATACATATTGCTTCCAGTTTTTTGTCCACTCATGCACCGCTCAATAATAATGATGTATAGTAATCTCCTAAATACTGTTATCTGTGCGCAATATTTATTCCCAGCACGAGTGGATAAACTCGGCATTCTTCCTATACTTATTCATTTATTCTTTTAACTTAAAGCCTTTACATCGACGCTAAGGAGTTTATCGTGTGTCCGCTGTGTTGGTATATTGTGGAACTCATTCGTATTAAACTCTTTTCCCTTAATTAAAATAAGTTACGTGGCCATTTATTCAACAAATGAATGTATCGAATATTTCTGCTTCGCAAGTTGAACGCTTGCTCTGACCAGTAGATTTTTAAACAATGTTGGATATGTCTTTTCTGCGTGATCCCGTTCTTTGATTGAGTAAATTCCGTCAAACGTTGTTTTAGCTTCAAAAGTCCAACATAAGTCGATATACTTGAATCCACATTAAACAATCCCTGAACTTTTCCAATGATATTTAATTGCGATTCGCAGCTTGCTGCATCCTCAGGTTTACATGTCATTTATTTATGGTTACGATAGTAACCAAACCTATAAGCTGGGGAGGAGGAAGGGTTGGAGAACAAACTTATTTTTGGGTGGAAAGGCAGGGGAACATAGGTTAGGGGCTTGGAAAAAGGGATATTTCTTTCGGAAAGGAGTGGGGAGCGGTGTGGAAAAAGAAACTTGTTGCAGAGGTTGCTCGATAATTTCCATTTGCCCCAGTGCATACACCTTTAAACCTTTCGGTGGGACATGCAGAACTGCGGAGATTAACTCACTTACGTCCAGCAGATGCTAACCAAATCGTGAGTTGCTATCCATATTCAAGCAACTTCGTGAGTGTTTATTTGATCCGTGTCTTAAAATTTCGTCCATTTTGACCAATGTAAGCCATATGACAACTTTTACATTTAATTTTGTAAACACCCGATCTGAATCATTCATCCACTTTAGATCTCTCCATGTATTCCGGGATTTCTTCCGCGTCAGTTGTTTGTGGGACAACAGTTTCGCCTGCAGCCCTGCCAGCGTCTTCAGGTCGAAGTTAGGTCTTTACTTCGACCTGAAGACGCTTTCAGGACTGCCAGCGAAACTGTTGTCCCACAAACAACTGACGCGGAAGAAATCCCGGAATACATGGAGAGATCTACATTCCAGCTCCGCGTAAACCTGAGAACCAACATGATTAATCCACTTTGTCTTTACCGTTTACTCCATATTTCGAAAGCGTTAGCGGAGTGTCGAATGCTGGCTTAAGGGATATCAGAAGGCGGTTTGTGATCCTATAAGAAATTTGTCCTACAAAAGGAATAGAGCACCACTTGGACTTTGAGGGTCTTACTGTTTGTGTGTGAGAAATCTGTTTTGTAGCTAACGGTGGTTTAATAAGGATTCAAATTTAATATACTTCCACAAAGGTGATGAGCCTGAGGGTGTAAAGTTTATAAGTCGATATTTTGCCTAGCCATATCGTCTGCTGGCACATCCCTTAACTAGTTGACACCTCCCTGCCTCTTTTCAATCTCAGCCCTTGCCACCAGTTCGATTGGGGAATAGTTCTTCGGGTAGTTTCAGGGAAATATCATTTCACCTAGTAAATCAAGATATATGTCTCTTTTTTAAAGAAAAATATCTAAATTTTACAAAGATAACAAAATATAAGCCACTTCCCTAGCTATTTTCCGAGATTTTTGACGAAAAGTACTATGTTGTACATACGTGTATGCCCTTCAGAGGGGCGGTATTCAAAAGATGTGGAATTTCTAACTCCTAGATCTCGTCAAAAAATTAACAGTGAGTAGTTGGCGTATCTTCTCGTGTTTTTGAAAATAAATCGGATGGTCACTGCAGTATTAAAACAGGATCGTAAAAAACGTTGCGTGGTGAACGAGTTGTAAACGTACCGCGTGAAAAAATGAGCCGAATCAAAGACTTATTGTTGATATTTTTGTAATTTTTGTATTTTATTACGGAGGATTTCAGTCGTATGCGGAGAAGGATGGAGAAGGTGAGGTGGACGGAAAGGAAGTCTGAAGAAGAAGGGCTTGAGATTGTGGGGGAGGAAAGGAAGTTTGTGGGTGAAATCCGGGATAGGCTGGGGGGTGTTTTAAGGAGCGATGGGCAACTCAAGAGTGTGATAGAGGGGAGGGTGTTGGGCAAGCTGGGAAGGGGGGAAGTCAGAGAATGGGTTTCATGGATGGCACGAAGAAGGGTAGATTGTATGCTGAGGCGAAAAAGGGTATAACAGAGCGAGATAGGCCCCTGAAAGTGTAGAAAACCGGGAGGAGATTCAAAGGGTTACAAATGGGAAATTAAAACAGGGCTAATACATTTTCCACCATTGCATGTACAAATGATGCTGTGAAGCCACTCGCACGGGTGCATACACACCAATGGATGAATATCGCAATCTTTTGATTTGTTCGGAATCCGAACCCAGACCTCACAATTTCTGGTCAGGTGTGTTTGCCTACATCTACGTCATACCCTGCAAGCCACCAAAAGGGAGTGTGGCAGGGGGTGCTTTCGCACCAGGCATGCATGAATGATATGGTAGAACACCGACATTACATTAAAACCCGCGTACCACACATGCAAAGGGCCAATTAAAAATCTAATACCCAAGAAACATTCTGTCTTCAATCGTTCCAACATGTAAGGGATACAGAGACTACTACTACAGATTCAAAATATCATGCTTGAATAAGAACATCAATATTTACATCATGCATAAAAAAGAGAGTAGAGAATATAATGAGAAAGATTTACTGCCTGCCTATTGTCAATACTCGAACTATTCATGACGACGATCACAGCTGTTATGGTCCCGAATAGTACGCGGAATGGTGCCTATTACGCATCGAAGCCATGTTTCTTTAGGGCGAATTTCTACGAGGGTTTAATGGGCCTTGGTGTCCGCGCCTCTATGGTCGGCAGTTGGGAAATGCGGTTTCGAGTCCCGGTGAATCCAAATGATCTTTTCGTTGCGAATTTTATCCCTTGGAGCGTTGATATGTGTTTATGGAAATGGCGGAGAATGCAAATGCGTTCCAAATACAGGGATTGGAATGGAGAGTGAGAGAGGTTGGGGTGTAAAAAAGGAAAACAGCGGGATAAGTGCCTCTTACTCTTCGCGCAAACCTGAACTTATGGGGTTGGATCCTCGTTTCAATAAATTCTCCGCTATCCCCCTTGGTTTTTGCACGGATTGCTAAAAAGGGCTTCATACTCTGAGGGGACGAGTAGAGGAGGAATTTTGGAGACTGGGATCCTGCAGCAATGACGTCCGTTGGGGTAGTGTTGTGTTCATAATTAAGTAGGCCTGTAGGAAAAATGGATATTTAAATGCTAGAGGAGTGAATATCCTTTGAAGATCAAATCTGTGGTTGTAAAGGAAATATGCTATTGCTGATTTCAGAGAAAAATGTGAAATATTTTCCACTAAAAATATGATTTTCAGACAAATGCGAAGCGTAAAAGAAAATCGATTGAAATAATTAGAAACTTCATGTACTCTGCCATCCGATAAAAAAATTCCCAGCCCTCTATCTTGAGTGAAAGTACTTTTAAAAAGGAAAAATTTAAAGCACTGCACCGAGCCCAATGCTTAGCAATGACCACCAGGAGGGGGGGGCCTTCAGGCGCCCTATGGGCATTGTAATATAGCCTATAGTTATAACCAGATGTATTTTGTATCTATATGCCAAATTTCAACTCAAACAGACCAGTAGTTTTTGCGTGATGGAGCTACAGACCGACAGACGGACTCCGTTACATTTTTATGTATTAGTAAGGATAAACACTACCTAGTAATATACAACCGCGTTAGCCATTGTTATTTGACTATGCTACGTTACAGCTAATGACGCTGGTGGCGCTTCTATCCGCCAGTAAGTGAAATTAACCCGCCCATAAGGGTGTGCTAATATAATATTTTGATTTAATGAGATGTATCTGTCAGAGATGATTCATTTAACGTCAGCAGTTAAGATGCTTGGGTGCAACTACAAGCCAAATATGATGATGACGTGCCACGTCGAAACCAGGGTCGTCTTAAAAAAATATGTGGAATAACGAAGTTAGGTACTTGATTTACAAGATATAGTAAATGCCATGAAGTTACGCCTGAGACCGTCGAGTCCCTTAAACATATTTTGTACAAAGCATTGAACATATCGAAAACGACATAGGTAGAAAATGATTGAAAATGAGAGTTAACCGCGTTATTCATATATATAAACTGGCATTTGCTTTAAAATTAATGTGTCAAAGCGCTTCGGGTTAATATTTGGAAAATATTTTTTTACAAAATGGGGTAGTTTGAGCGAAATATCGTTTCACCTAGATATTTGTGACTCCTGTCTCATTTTATGGAATTATATCTCATCTTTCCAAAGATACAAAACGATCATACCCTAAATGAACTACTTTCCGAGATTTTTAACGAAAAATACCAGCCCTTTTACCTGGGAAATGGTACGTGAATGCACTACAGAAATACCTAATTTTTAAAAAAAATTTCAAACGCCTAGATCTCGTTAAAAATTTTTTTCTGTATGTGTTATCGACTATTTTGGAAAATTAATCGTATTGTCACCGCAGTATTTGTCCAGGATCAAAAAAGACTTCCGTCGTGAACGAGTTTTAAACATACCGCGTGAAAAAAATTAATCAAGTTAAGACTTTATGTACACTTATGGAGACTGTATTTTTATTGAATTATTTAGAATGTCAGTCATATATAAGTATATAATTAAGCCATTGATCATGAAATATTTGATTCGTGCTTCCTATGGCTGCTGAAATTTATGCGCATACTTTGAATATGGTCTCCGTTTTGACTGGGGAACTATCTCGCTCGAATGACCTTAAGCGATGATCCAGTGACCAACGCAATACTTACGGAAATTGTTTTGTTCTACTGGACAGGGTTTTTTTTAGTGTAACATGTGTAAAATACGTGTTTGATTAAAGGAAAACACCCGATGTTCCAATCCTTGCTTCGAAGAGGGGTTTAATGTAAAGAGATGCGATATGAGACGTTGAACAAGACGAGACTGGTGTCTATTGTCATTCCCGAGGCCGTCTTCCTACTGCTTCTCAAGGATGCCTCGTGCGAAACAGTTGAAATGCTCATATTTTGAATCGACGGTATGTGTACTACATACGTTATCGTTTCGGGTTTTTTTAGCATCCGCGCGCTGGGGAAAATTGAGCGGACTCTCCCCATGTGCCAGAAAGTGAACCGACTAGTTGCTCACATTTCATCTCGTTTTGAGGTAGTCCGAGCGAAGTATCATTTTACTTAGAAATCAATGAATTTGGTCTGATTCTTAAGAAAAATTTCTCACCTATCCAATGGCACAAAAAAACCCCTTACCACATAACTTTCGGAGATATTTGCCAAAAAATACCATCCCTTTTACATGGAAAAAGGTACGTGCATGCACTCCAGAGAGACATTAATTACAAAATGAGGAATTTATTACACTTAGATGTCGTGAAAAATCTAACAGTGTTCAGTTTGTATGTTTTCTCAAATATATTTGAAAATTAATCGTATTTTCACCGCAGTAGGTTCTTGGGTATCAAAAATAAACTATCCGTTTTGAAGGAGTTTCAAACGCACCGCGTGAAAAAAATTGAGTCAAGTTAAAGACTTATTTAGATATTTTCATTGAATTACTTACAATTTCTGTCATATAAAACTATATTACTGTACCATTAATAATACAATATTTAATCATGTGTCCTACAGCTGGTGTAATTATAGCGTGTAATTCGAATGGGTCTCTATTATGACTAGGGAACTATCTCGCTCGGACTACCTTAAGCCGACGAGCGCGTGTGGTGTGTGCTTTGAAGGGGAAAGCCCTTTCGGCGCGCTGACACGTGCGTGCCTGCCTTCTCTCTCTCTCTCTCCTATTCGGCCTCCCCCTTTGCCACCCCCCACGCACGAATGAATGCGCTACCATCACGCCGAAGGAAGCTCTCCGCGTGACATGTTATACTGAATTAGGTGAAATCAAAGAGGTCGGTCGAGAGGGTGGGGTTTACCCGGGGCCGATCACAGGTAACGGTGGAAAGAGATTATTTTCTTCGTCATTCAAAAGGTAGAAAAGTGCTCGGAATGAGTCCCTATCACCTGGTTATAAAATTTCATGGGCGCAAACTTGAGCAGGGTAGAACCATTGAGGTATATGGAGAGGGCACTTGCTATGCTGGTCAGTGTGTGAAGCTGAAGTCAGTCCGCCATCTATGTTAGACCTCATTTTTCTATCGCACGCAAGGGCTGACGCATAATTTTGGAATTTTGCAACGTTTTCCATCGATGACTTCCTAGAATTTAGCATGCAAAGTCGTCTTTAACGTGGATTCTGCGTAAATACATTGCTTATTTATTAACACGTTCCCTGCCACTGTTTTTTCGCCAATTTTACCCCCTGCGCCAAAATGTTTTTTTGGGTATTATCTATGATTATGCCGCAATTTTGTATTTTAAGGTCGTTTTGGATGTTTATTACTGAAATAAACAATAGTTTATAGCTTTCGGTCATTATGACCGACGCGGCGTAGGGTGGCATCATTGATACTTCTACGCCGCGTCGGTCATTTTTTCGGTCATCGCTTGAGAGCGACAATGCTACCGCGAAATGTTATAATGTAGGTAATGTTTTCAGGGAAGACAAATTAATGAAGACAAATCTTTGTAGTGGTCAGCAAATGTCGTAAATACTGGGGGATGGGGACGCACTGGTGATAAAATGTGACATACGTCAGGGCTCAAGGAAGGGTTAGTCAGAGGGAATGAGTTTTCGAGGGAAGAGGCCCAGCATTGTGATCGGCGTTGCAGTCTCTGCCGGTTGTGTTACTTCTTTCTTGTATGCAGCACCTTGTATCCTCTCGGTTCGTTTGAAGCCTTAGGCTCTCACCATAGAGTAAAATGTCGAAACGGAGATATCCTTTTCGGGAGAAAGAAACCCTTTGCGACGAAGACGTTGCGGATTTGTTAGACATGTCAGATGAAGATTTTGATGACACAGATGACGATCAGAATTTTGAACCTTGTTCTGCGAGTGAATCCAGTGACTCGTGGAAGTCAGCAGATTTGGAGGAAGAGCAGCCAGCAGCAGGTAAAATATTTTCAGGAAATCGATGAATGAAAATGCTTTTGTTTGATTAGTTTTCTGAATTTTTTATTGCTCATTTACTTCGGCAGAATTCAACACATCCGCTTTGTCACCATCTCCATCAGCCTCTACGCTGACAGAACTAACTACGGATTGTAACTTGCGTTCTCTTTCTCATGAGGGTGCAATTGAAGACCACGATGGCTCTCAGACTGATGAAAATGAAGAAGGAAATGGAAATAGTGATTCTTGGTTTCCACCCCGAGGTCGACAGCAGAAATTTGAAGAATTTCGTGAATATGTGGGAGTAAATCCTGCAGTTTTACAAGAGCTATCAGAAGGCAAGCCTGGTGATTTTTATATGGCAGTAGTAGATAACTCCATTTTTCTAAGTATTTCAGATCAAACAAACCTTTATGCCACACAACTACTAATGCAAGACCAAAGTATTTCAGCTTCATCAAGACTGCATCATTGGGAGCCTACAAATGTAACTGAAATGAAACATTTTTTTGGCCTCATCGCTTACATGGGATTGATGAGGTTGCCTCTCATCAAGGATTACTGGTCCAGGGACATCTTATTTAAAAATGACTTCGCCCCTTGTATTATGTCCAGGAATAGGTTTGAGCTGCTACTACGAATGCTCCACTTTGCGGATAATGAGGAATGTACTGAAGGCGATAGGCTGCATAAAGTTCAAGGTCTCGTCGTTAAACTGATGGAGCGTTTCCAGTGTCTATACCACCCCACCGAAACGGTATGTATTGACGACTCACTCATTCCTTTTCGAGGGCGGATCGTCATGCGTCAATATCTGAAACAAAAGCGGCACAGATATGGAATAAAACTGTTCAAGTTGTGTACTGGGCATGGCTACACATTCCGACTGAAAATTTACGCTGGGAAAAACCTAGAAGTAAGGAAGACAACTCCAATGGACGTTGTAATGGATTTGTGTGACCCAATTTTGAACCAAGGGCGTACAATATGTACGGACAATTGGTACACTAGTATTGACCTTGCAAACAAATTATTGGGTAATAAAACCCATTTGGTCGGGACGTTGAGAAAAAATAAGAAGCACACTCCAAAAGATGTTACTCAGAAATGCCGAATGAAAAAGGGTGAAATTGCTGCCAAGGAAAATCGCAGAGGAATAACTGTTCTCAACTGGAAGGACAAACGAAATGTCATAATGCTATCCACCAAGCATACCGACGAAACAGTAGAAATTCAACAAAAATACGGTGGGAATGTAAAAAAACCGAAAGTTATAGTTGACTACAACAAAGGAAAATCGTCAGTGGACCTCTCTGACCAGATGGCAGCATACTCTTCGCCACTGAGAAAAACAGTGAAGTGGTACAGAAAGTTGGCCGTAGAGCTGATGCTATCAACATCAATGGTCAATGCCCATATCCTGTACAAAGAGTGTACAGGAAATAAAATTGGCATAGTCGATTTTAGAAAAGAAGTGGTGCGGTATTTAGTATCGGCAGAGGACAAAGAACGAGAAGAAAAGGCCGAGACGCCGAGTGATGAAAGACGAAGAAGAACCCGCCATGAGCTAAAGAAAAAAGAAGGGAGAGCTGTAGAAGTAAGAAAGAATTGTAAATGCTGCTACGAGAAAGCTGTGCGAGATGGTAAAGAACCAAGAGAAAGAAGAAAAGTGAAGAAAGTTACCACTTATTGTTCAGGATGTCCACAGCAGCCAATGATGTGCCTCAACTGCTTCAATACCACGCACCGAAATAACTGATTCTTGTCATAATTTTCCATAATTGTGTTAAATATCATATTATTACATAAATTATAATTTCTAATTCATTGTATATTATCTTCATTGAACAATATTTTTCATTTTTATGTAAACCATTTGTGTATGTTTTATACATGAGCGTTCTGATAAAAAAAGGCAGTTGCATTGAAAAAAAATATAAAAAAATTAGAAAAGAAAAAGTTTTTATGTGCATTCAATCGCCCACTCTTGGCCGACGGCGTGATACGAGCGGCGAAAACGATGATCCACATTTCGGTCATAATGACCGACGCGGCGCGAACGGATCAGGCCGGTTTCGGTCATTATGACCGACGCGGTAGGGAACGTTACATGTTTCAAGAGTTACTTGCCTTCAATTTCAAACAGATGACTGATATTCTTGATTAACATACGTCCATACCGTCGTGCTATCAATTGGAAAGTAAGGAAAGAACAGGGTTAGACTATATGGTTGTTATTTCGGTTGTCAAGCTTCAGTTTGATGACTTAATGCCCTTTCCGTATAGGTACTTCAATGGGTAGAAAACATAATCCACCTCGGTGGTGCGCTGGAGGGAAATTATGGAAAAATAGCGCATTTTAATGCGTGCAAATCCCTCTCTTACCCTCTTAACGATAAAACGTTTTTAAAATTTCATTCGGAGAATCCACTCAGGGGGGCAAAGTTCTTCCAGGTTGCGCAACTTCATCGGCTATATTTCTCATTGGATACATCTTATTTAATGTTTATCATAAGTTTAATTTATACTGAAATCATGAGTTGGTTAATTCGGCGATTGTTTGTGCCTCCCATTTCTTTTTTTAATTTCTATCCCTTCCTTCTCTTCTAAATGGAAGGGTTTGAAAGAAAACTGAAAATATTTGTGCCGGGATTCGCAAAAATTTAAAATTTGTTCCACCTCTAGACATCGACATTTAATGTAGTACTTCTCCTCAAAGGATTCTTTGAGGAACAGGAAATCGTGATCCAGGCCGGGCATCAAAATACCCATATTCCACATATTCTGCGATATTGAATGTATGTCAAAGTAAATAGTTTTCCTTCATCTCAAAGTCCATGTAAATGGTGTTTCTGAGAAATGATTTCGTTTTCTGCTGAAATCTTGTGATTCCCCTTATTGCCTTTGAATGTGGTGATGGACTAAAGAGTGTGCAAAAACTTCGCCTCGTTTTGCTGTGCAGTATATATGTATACGAGCCTTCTTCTCTTCGGCTTCACGCTAAGCTGGAGAACGAATGTCGTCAAGTTTCGCAACCGCTCTACCAACAGGACTCCGGTGACCCAGTCAGCTCTTGTTTGATCTTAAATCTTTTTATACTCGGGCTTTTAGGTAAACTTAGGTTTGTTTTGACAGGCAACTCGGGGAACTACTTTTTCATCTGCACCAACGAAATACCGTTCAAGCCACCTCTGGGGTGTGTAGCTCAGGGTGATTCCACACCAAGCATGCAACATTCATCACTCCCAGCTGAAATCAGAACCGCGCACGCTCGCCCGGATGCAAGGCGCATGCCAAATGCAGTCAGACCATAAACTAGAATAGTGCTACGCGAACGAACATGCTACCATGCAGTATACTCCTTTAGGATACAACTTCTGGTTCATATTATCAATGCGACTAATGAATAGGTAACTAATAATGATGTTCAGATATTTATCACAAGTGCGAAACCTACTTTTCTCTGTGAGGGTCAAAGTCTCCCTGAACTGATATATCGTGACTATTTCGGTCCCTTATTGTACGTGGAAAAAACGAGATTTTAAATCTATTGGTTCTAGTGTCTATTTCCTTGATTTTATGCTCGTGATCGTTCCTACCTTAATAGTATGGTTTTCTGGAAGTTCATGGAATTAAGTAGAATGAACCACATGTAAAAATGGCTAGTAATTTGGACTGTTAAATAATTCTGTCTCCTTTGAACGAGGCTGAGTTTGCGGTGTTCTTTGTTTTTGTCCCTGCACTGCATGCGAGGTTACCGACCGCCGAGAATTCCCGGAGAGTTGAGTTGTGTAACGCTTTGACGTTCTGCTTCTCCCGTTCTCCCGGGGCCATTTCGGACAATTTCAGTAATTCGAGACATCTCGCGCAAAGGGGGTTTGGGGACCGCGGGTGATTTTGTCCTCTGCTGCGGACAGACAATGGACGAATAGTGGAGGCAAGGCTCCCGACTCCTCCGATGACGGCATTCCGTGTTTTTCAAACGCGGTCCCAGTCGAGCCGACGGAATCGTAATGGGCACATCGCCCGTCAAAAGCTTAAAAAAAGGGTCAAAGGTCCCTGTCCCGGGGGACGTGGAAATTGAGGGGGTCAAAGTTGAGGTCGCGCTCTTAAAAACTGACAATCTTCCAGCCTTATTTCGTATGATTTCTTTCCATTCAAGTTGTTTTCTTTTTATTTCTTCCTCGATCCCGTGCTCCGCATTCCTTCCTTTATAGCTTCTGTTGGCTCTCGCGATTGGCCTGCTGCGTCCAATCGTGTCATTTGTCGGTTTACATTGAATATATGAGAATAACATGAGGACATAACATAAGAATCATAAAGAATGAGAGTAAGGGTAATTTTCCCCTTACATAAATTTTATTCGACCTAGGTTTCGATGTACTACATCGTTTTCTATAACTACACCTGCATACTAAACAGCGAGCCGTCGCATGGGCGTGTAGCAGGGGATGTTAGGACACCAACCGTTTAAAGATGTAAGGGATAAGGTTTTTGGAGGTGAAATGGTGACTTCTATTATGGGAGTGTATTTAGTGGAGATGAGTTTTTATTGTGGTCGCTTATTTTGCGCGGAAAGAACGAGTTTTTGTACCTGTCTGTTCGGCAATGTATCTTTCTTATTTTATCGCTTCTGTCAGACCTAGAAATGTAGTAAGGCGTCATGATAATATTCTCAGTGTCGCTCTGAAACACACCAGTTCTGAATTTCTCAAGAGAACTAAGCCTATCGTGTATCCTCCGCATCTCTAAGGGCTCCCACCTTAATCCAATATACATTGTGAAACACTATACGTTCGTATGTAGCAGTTTTAATCGAAGCGCGCTGCTTTCATTTGTATTTTATTAATTTTTTGGTTAAAACTTTATGACCAGGGTCCCTAATGCTCGCGGCGTATTCAAAGTGTGGCCTAACCAGAGTGAAGTAGCATCTCTCTTTGACATTTTCGTCCGAGGTCCTTTCTATTATAATCTCAACAAAACCTAGTTTATTTAATGCTGTGCCGCATATGTATTGTATGTGTGTTCCCCTCGATGTATCAGAAGTTAAGATAATTCCAAGATATTCTGTGCCTGATGATGATGTAGTACATCGAATCCTAGATCGAATAAATAATGACTAAGTGGAAAGTTGTCTTTACTCTTATTCTTTATAATGAATTTTTTCCTCAGCATCAAGCCCGATACTTCTCTTTTTATAGCAAAAGAACTTGCGAGTCGTGCGCTTGACTTTGAATGGAGATGGTCTCAATTCTCTCTAATCGTATAATACTGAGTAGAAGATGATTTATGTTTATCTTTTATGATGCGTCCTTATGTTGAACAATCACAACGAATCACGAGGCAATAATTTATGGGGTTTCTGGTTGGTGTGGTGGCTAGAGTACTGGCTAACCATACTGACGGCCAGGGTACAAATCCCTGCGGAGGAGGAGGTTTTTCAGAGGAAACCCGATCCTTACTTGTCTTGTGGAAGGCACATTAAGGTTGTTTGATCGAAATATCATTTCACCTAGAAATCAATGAATTTGGTCTCATTTTTAAGAGAAATATCTCACCCTTCCAATGACACCAAAAATTCAACTCCTTACCACATCATTTTACGAGATATTTGCTAAACAATACCAGTCCTTTTACATGAGAAATGGTACGTGTATGCACTCCACGGAGAGCTTATTTAAAAAAATGAGAAATTTATAACACTTAAATCTCGTCAAAAAATCACATCATATAGTTTGTGTGTTTTCTCAGCTATTTTTGAAAATTAATCATATTGTCGACGCAGTAAATTCTTCGATATCACAAAAACTTTCCGTTTTGAAGGAGTTTCAAACGTACCGCGTGGAATAAATGAGTCAAGTTAAAGACTTATTTAGATATTTTCATTTAATTACCTACAATTATTGTCGTATAAAACTATATTATTGCACCATTAATAATGTAATATTTAATTGATGTGTCCTGCAGCTGGTGAAATTAAAACGTATAATTCGAGTATGGTCTCTATTATGACTATGGAACTATCTCGCTCGGACTACCTTAAGTACTACGATACTCCGTCTGTCGGATGAGACGTTAAACCGTGGTCCCCGTGGAGTCTTTCGTTAAGAACAGGCTAATGCCGACGCCGGGTTTCCATCCACCCTTCCTCCCTTACCTGTTCCCAATGGTGCAAATGACCTTAGCTGTCGGTCGCCTCCCCAGATATAAATTTCGTAGCGTGTCAGTCATTCTGTATCCGTTTTGTTTCTTTCTCTGTCAATTTTTGAGCTAGAAGAGTGAGGTTTGGTGCGTTGAATGTGGAATCTCTGACTTCATGATTTGGTATTAGGTTTGGATTTTTTTTGGGCGTGTGGCGGGGGGTGTTAGGTCACCAGCCGTGCAAAGGTGTAAGATATTTGGAGATGAAATGGAGACATGATTTAAAAGGAGTGTATTTAGTTAGTTTAAATAAGATCCAAAAGAGTGGTTGCTTGGGCGTGTGGCAGGGGGTGTTAGGTTACCAGTCGTGCAGAGGTGTAAGTTATTTGGAGATGAAATGGATCATTTTTGGGTTGTGGTTGCTACAACCAGATGCTGGGAAACACAGTGACAAGGGAGAAAGGCCAAAAGGGAGAGTGTAAGAGTGTAAAGGTTGAAACAAAAGAAACCCACAGTGCTCTCCTATTCAAATGGCTTTAAAAATAACAAAGGAGAACAGTAAAAGATAAATACATTTTCACCAAGGAGCTATTTTTAGACTAGGACACTTATCCCTACTAGAGCCCCAGAGCTGATAGCTCTGGGGCGGGTACACACCCCTGCTCACGGAGTGAGCAGGCTAGCTGCCTGCTAGTCCAATTTGAAGTTGACAACGAAGGCTTTCGCATTTTGAAACCCTGGTAGTCAAACGCGGAGACTCGCTTACTCCGGGCGGAGCCACTTCGTGGGAAATGGACTGTTCCACTGAATAGGGCCTTGTGAGCTACTCCCTCCGTGTTTCGCTACCAGTATAGCCCGCAGCTGGCTGACCACGTCCGCTCCGCAGGGACCACTTCGATAGAAGAACCCAGGGAATAAGAAGAATAGGAAAGTAAAAAGAAATAAAGCTCCCGAAGTAGGACATTGCGAAAACTCTCCCCCAGGATCGAAGGTCCAAAGACCTTCGTGCGTCGTCCTCGTCCTTTTAGGTCCCCGTTCTCCGATCCACACATATATATGCGTATAAAAGAAATTCCAGAGGTGACCTCCCTCGGAATATATGACTCCCTCATGGGTTCCTAAGGATTTAACGGCGGTCACTGTCCTTGTCAACCCACTTCGCATGTTGCGGGACAATGAGTCAAAGGACGGGGGGTAAGACGAGCGAAATTGAATTGGTAGTGTGGCGAGACGTTTTTGGAAAGTCGATAAAAGATTGACGACCGAAGAACAGCATGAACGATATGCAATAAAGATGGAGTACGGTTTGTCCGTTTTAACTGGCCAATGGAATAAGTGGTTTCGATCTCAAAGTTCACTTCGCTACGACGCGATTGGTTATCGGAAATATCCACATGTAACGGATACCACCCTGAAAGCCACCGCAATAGAATGTGGTAGGGGGAAGTCGGCTGGACGAATGTGATCATTAAAAATATATTCGTGGAATACACTGCTTATAATTTTGAAAATGCGACAAAAAAAGATATGGTAAAGAAATGCACAGTTGCAGGTTTAAAACAAGTTGTAGATGACGTTTGTAGATCTTCTTGATGGAGAGATATGAAGGGGAATGTATTGACCTTGTCAGGCGTACATTTACCGTGAATGACTATGATATTACGAATTCCGGGGGTGATAGAGGTGATTTTTTAAGCCAAAGTATACTTTTGAGTCCGCGCATAAGGCTTAGATTACTATGAAATAATTCTGGTCCGACGAGTTTTAGGGTGAATCGAATGACATATATTATTTCAACCACTTTCTTTATAAAAACATTAATATTTCCGATTGCTGGTGACGACTAAATAAGCTAAAAAAGTGGAGAATCTCGCCGAAGTGATAGATACAAAATTTTCTCGTACCCTGATACCATTAATGACCGCAAACTAAAATGACTATGAAAACAAAGATGGAGATACTGAATCACTCTCTGCCCACACAACATGGATAGATCTCCCGTCCCACCCTATTTATCTTTCTCCGTTGGGCCTGGTCAAATAGATTTAACCAAAAAAATAAATAAAATACAAAGGAAAGCAGTGCCCTTCGTTAAAAACTGCTACGAGCGTACATATAGTGTCTCACAACTTTTAGAGGGATTAAGGTGGGAGCCCCTAGAGACTCGGAGGCTATACGCTAGGCTTAGGCTGCTTGATAAATTCAGAACTGATATTTTTCAGAGCGGCACAGAGAATATTATCATGACTCCTCACTACATCTCTGGGTCTGACAGATGCGATAACATAAGAGAGATACGCTGCCGAACATATAGGTACAAAAACTCGTTCTTTCCGCGAACAATAAGCGACCACAATAAAAATTGAGCTCCACTAAATACACTCCTATAATTCATGTCACCATTTCATCTCCATAAACTTACACCTTTACACGGCTGGTGATCTAACACCCCCAGTCACACGCCAATGCAGCGGCTCGCAGGGTATTATGTAGATGTAGAGCAGCAAAGAATACGACACAGAAGGTTTACACAAACATAAAACTCCGCAACTGGGATACCAAACAAACGTTTCCTCATTGATTACCAATCACATCAAACATTACAAGAAAATATTAATCAAATTTGATAGAATATACCTCTGGTTAATTCATATAAATAAATAAAGGTATATTATCGTTATGAAAAGTAAAAACGGTTAGCTATAGCGGCTTGATAGAAAAACCATAGAAAAGTCATGAATGTAAATGAAAATACAGAAATTAAGTCCAATACCATTCAAGATTAAGAGGGAAATGAGTAAAGAAGAAATTATACACAATGAAACCAAAACGGAATGGCGGAATATACACTGACCCAAAAAATACGTAAAACAAAATTTTTATCGGATAGAGTATCATTAAATCGTTAAAAAATTCCATACTTTTGCGAAGCTGATTGCAGAAATACACACAGTGTCACCATTTTATCTCCAAAACACCTTATCACCTTTACACGGCTGGTGATCTAACACCCCCTGCCACACGCCCATGCGGCGGTTCGTGGGGTAGCATGTTAATGTAGATCACAACATACTTTTTGATGATATCTCAACCTCTGCCGAACACCCTGGAGGTGGCTTGCAGGGTAATATGTAGATGTAGATCCATCAAATGTTTGAAATTGAAGGCAGTTAACTCTTGAAATATATATATATATTGGCTACATGGTACACGTCCTTCCACAGTCGTCCGTTTTCATCCCATGCATTGTGGTAAATGGATATGCTATTAGGTCATCAAGCTGTAGGCTGACAACAGAAATAACAGCCGGTTTGGTTATCTCAGCTCTATCCCTGCTTTCCCATGGATAGCACGACGGATTGGACTGGTGACCTACTACCCCCTGCCACACGCCCATGCGGCGGCTCGCGGGGTAGTATGTAGATGTAGAATTTGTAGATGTCATGCAAGAATATCCACAATCTAATTGAAATTGAAGGCTAGTAACTCTTGAAATGCACGTTGGCTACTTGGAGGCATGGATTTACCTCGGTTTTACAAAAGTTATAGTTGAGAATACGGGCTATTGTAAGGGTAAATAAATTAACAGAAGATGTAAGGAGAATCCATGTTAAGGTAGTCCGATCGAGATAGTTCCATAGTCATAATAGAGGCCATATTCGAATCATACGTTTTAATTTCACCAGCTGTAGGACACATGGATTAAATACTGCATTATTAATGGTGCAATTATATAGTTTTATACGACAGAAATTGGAAGTAATTAAATGAAGATATCTAAATAAGTCTTTAATTTGACTCAATTTTTTCGCGCGGTGCGTTTGAAACTCCTTCAAAACGGAAAATTTGTGTTACCCTAGAACCTGCTGCGGTGACAATATGATTAATTTTCCAAATATAGTTGAGAAAACATACAAACTACATACTGTTAGTTTTTTTACGACATCTAATTGTTTAAAATACCTCATTTTGTTAATAATGTCTCTCTTGAGTGCATGCAAGTACCATTTCCCATGTAAGAGGGCTGGTATTTTTTTGGCAAATATCTCGGAATGTAATCTGTTAAGGGATTGAGTTTTTGGTGTCATTGTAAGGGTGAGATATGTTTCTTTAAAATGAATCCAAATTCATTGATTTCCAAGTAAAATGATATTTCGCTCAAACTACCTTTAAGAAGTAAGTTCAAGCTGATTTATACCTAGTTAAGGATGGAAAACGTAGTTAGTAAAATTGTAAATTCAGTGCGTCAGCCCGTTAGCCCTAAAGGAAAATCGGGGTTAACAAACATGGCGGATAGGCCGCGCCCACGCTACAGCTTCTAGCATTGGCCAGCATTGCAGGCGCCCTCTTTCTTCTACCCCAATGACCCTATGCTGTCGTTACCATGAAAACGAAATATGTGTGGGGCGCCCTGCGCGGCGGTAAAACTACGCACGAACGGCTACGTGACAGCTTAGCTTAACCCTTTGAGTCCGACATGAAGTAATATCACGTCATGGTTGTCTTTACGTAGGTGCTGATGACGTGATATCACGTCATGGGTACCGTGAGTGTTCCAGCTTTCACTAGGGCCCCTAGTGAAAGTTTCCTAGCGAATGCTGGAACACTCACGGTACCCTTGACGTGATAGCACGTCGTCAGCATCAGCGCAAGGACAACCATGACGTGATATCACGTCAAGTGTACCGCAAGTGTTCCAGCTTTCACGCTGGGTCCTAGTGAAAGTTTCAAGCGAATTCTGGAACACTCACGGTACCCTTGACGAGATAGTACGTCGTCAGCACAAGCGTAAGGACAACCATGACGTGATATCACGTCAGGGGTACCGTGAGTGTTCCAGCTTTCACTAGGGCCCCTAGTGAAAGTTTCCTAGCGAATGCTGGAACACTCACGGTACCCTTGACGTGATAGTACGTCGTCAGCCCCAGCGTAAGGACAACTATGACGTGATATCACGTCAAGGGTACCGTGAGTGTTCCAGCTTTCACTAGGGGCCCTAGTGAAAGTTTCCTAGCGAGTGCTGGAACACTCACCGTACCCTTAACGTGATTGTACGTCGTCAGCCCCAGCGTAAGGACAACCATGACGTGATATCACGTCTAGGGTACCGTGAGTGTTCCAGCATTTGCTAGGAATTCCTATGATGTACATTACATTTCCTACTTGTTTACTATAGGTAATCATTTGCTCTTTTTCTGTCTTATAAGATATCTGTTCGTTTTCTCTTTCATTTTTTTATTAATATGTATTACAGATTGTAAATTTTTGTTTTAACAAATGGGTTAGATTATTGATGTTGAGAATGTTTTTCATTTACTTCGCTCATTTGATGTTTTTCTTTGCTGACTTGAAAGTTGTTTTTTTTTGTAAGATCACTTGACGTGATATCACGTCGTCAGCACCAACGTAAGGACAACCATGACGTGATGTCACGTCATGCCACACTCAAAGGGTTAAGCGTAGAGTCAATAGGCGGTAATTTGGAATAAGGACATTCGTAGAAGGTCAGATCTGGATGGGGAACGAGAGCTGTGAATGTGGAATGATTATCCATTCTTGGCCTTTTCGTGCGATATCGCGTGGAGGAGAAAGATTCAGAGGGATTTCGAACCATCGGAGCCATCGTCTCTGTTCCCTCTTTCGCGTTAATACTCGAACCCACACCCCCTCTCTTTGTCTCCGTGGCACCGCGATTTCTCTCGCTTTTCCGTGACCGATGGCTTCGTGCGACCACGTAACGGAAGCCACAAGCGACCGGATCGGATTTTGTCCTCGTCAATTCCATCGCCCTCGCGATAGCCTTCGTGCCGCCTTCCGTGATTCCTACCGTGACCTTGAGGAGAAAGTCTTATGCCCCGCCTACACTGCATGTGCACTTAAGTGGGGGTTACTTAAAAGCAACACTTAAATTCAGGCGAGCGTCTACATGCAGATATAAATATGTACCTTAGCCCCAGCTGGTGCTCATCGAAAGAACTTGACACGGTGTGTATTTCTGCAATCAGCCTCACAAAAGTATGGAATTTTTTAACGATTTAATGATACTCTATCCGATAAAAATTTTGTTTTACGTATTTTTTGGGTCAGTGTATATTCCGCCATTCCGTTTTGGTTTCATTGTGTATAATTTCTTCTTTACTCATTTCCCTCTTAATCTTGAATGGTATTGGACTTAATTTCTGTATTTTCATTTACATTCATGACTTTTCTATGGTTTTTCTATCAAGCCGCTATAGCTAACCGATTTTACTTTTCATAACGATAATATACCTTTATTTATTTATATGAATTAACCAGAGGTATATTCTATCAAATTTGATTAATATTTTCTTGTAATGTTTGATGTGATTGGTAATCAATGAGGAAACGTTTGTTTGGTATCCCAGTTGCGGAGTTTTATGTTTGTGTAAACCTTCTGTGTCGTATTCTTTGCTGCTCTACATCTACATAATACCCTGCGAGCCGCTGCATTGGCGTGTGGCTCGGGGTGTTAGATCACCAGCCGTGTAAAGGTGTAATTTGTTTTTGGAGATGAAATGGTGACATGAATTATAGGAGTGTATTTAGTGGAGCTCAATTTTTATTGTGGTCGCTTATTGTTCGCGGAAAGAACGAGTTTTTGTACCTATATGTTCGGCAGCGTGTCTCTCTTATGTTATCGCATCTGTCAGACCCAGAGATGTAGTGAGGAGTCATGATAATATTCTCTGTGCCGCTCTGAAAAATATCAGTTCTGAATTTATCAAGCAGCCTAAGCCTAGCGTGTAGCCTCCGAGTCTCTAAGGGGCTCCCACCTAGATCCCTCTAGAAGTTGTGAGACACAATATGTTCGCTCGTAGCAGTTTTTAACGAAGCGCGCTGCTTTCCTTTGTATTTTATTAATATTTTTGGTTAAATCTATTTGACCAGTGTCCCAAATGCTCGCGGCGTATTCGAGATGTGGCCTAACCAGGGCGAAGTAGTATCTCTTTTTGACTTTTTCATCCAAGGACCTTCCTGTTATACGTTTAACAAATCCTAGTTTCTTTAACGCTATGCCACATATGTTCTGTATGTATGCTCTGAAGATTTTTAAATATATTATCGAAACGTTGGCTACTGGATGTGTGGTTGTAACTCTTTTGGACGAAATCTTCTGCACTCTTTATTTCGGATTTGTACAATCAGTGTAGACAATTAATTTGATGTACTCTTGTCTAAGTTGCGCTAATGGTTGTGCCATGAGTGGGTGTTAAACGCGTCCTTTTGTTTCCCTAGAATCCAGAATGTTAGATTTGGCTCGGTATATTCCTCCAAATTTCGACGTAAGCAAATTGCATTTCCTATATTGCGAAGTATTTAGACTCCGTTGCGGGAGTTGAACCCGTGACCTTTGGGAATGCTAGCTGCGTGCACGTTGCTTCGCTGGCTTAGGAGAAGGTTCTAAAAATATATAATCTAATTTTAAAGCTTACTTGTTCTCTTGTGAGGTTGTCATATGAGTTCGTGAGGGGAGGATTGTTCGTTGCTTTTAGTTTCTCTTTACAGATTCAGTCTCGGCGGCACGGAGAAGGCATCTCACAATTAGGTGGTGATACTGCATATATTCAATTATGTGAGACACTGTTCTCTCTATTCCTGGGGGGTTGTGTTTGAACGCTCGAGATGATTCCGTACACGTAACTAAGGGGTCACGAGGAACAATCACGAAGGGTTCTAGATTTTGGCGTACTTGATACATTTGTAAAATTCTCACACAGACTTCCCAATCGAGTTTGTATCGCGGTAATCTTGTTAATTGATGTTTTCTACCGATTGACGACACAATAAACAATATATTAATCATTTAATGTACCCATCCGAGTGAGTAAAACTTACCATAATCTCCGACCGGTCGTTGTTGTACCACGTGACTCCTTAGTTACGTGATCGACATTATCTCGAGCGGTTCAAACACAACCCCCCTGGGGTGGAGTTATGGGTACTCTTTTTTTGTATTACCGTTATCGATATCCAGAACGCAAACCGCTCTGTAAGGACAATACTCACAGTTACAGTCCATGGACGCACTCCATCAATTACATTCCCTATAATGTACATTACATTTCCTGGTCTCTTTCCTCCCATACTCTCAAAGAAGACTTTTTTTTCCACCCTCGTCTCAGGCATCCGCTGGACATATCCTGCCCATCGGAGCCTCATTAGCTTAATATGTGTGGAAATTTTAGGTTCTTTATATAGTTCATATATTTCACGGTTCCAACAAATTCTCCATATCCCTTCACTGTTTACTGGCTCATAGATTCTCCTTAGCATACTTATTTTTAGGCTATCCAGTAGTCCAGCAAATTGGGCCGTCATTTCCATGTTTCACTTCCGTATGACTGAACTGTACGTATAAGGGTTTTATAGAGGTTGACCTTTGTTTCCCTGTACACAGTTCTAGACTTAAAGACAGGAAGTAGGGAGGAGAAGTTTCGGTTTGCTGCATAATTCGCTTCCTTATTTCCTTGGTCTCATCTTTGTCTGAGGACATATTGGTACCCAAATAGGGACTCCTATATCCCAGAATGACGCCAAAATGCTCATTTGCCTGAAATGTACAGTGAGAACAGTCGTTTTTTCATCATGGATACTTTCTCGGCTTGAACTTTGGTCTTATCATTGCGACTGCAAAAAATGCTCGGTAAAGCGTTTGCTTTGCTATTGCTTTCTATGTGTAAGGACCTTCGAACCCGTGTTCAGGAGATGACTACGTGCTTGAAATAACATCCTCTAATATCTGCATAGCTTACGAGATTACTCCCGAAACACCGCGCATATGCTGTCTCCGCCAGGGACCGAGGGAAGCTCTGGCAGCATGCGCCGTAATCCTGTCCAAATCAGGGGGGGAAGATCGCGGATTTCCATAAGGCGATTTCGCATTAGTTTTCCTTTATGCTCATGAGAGCGAAAACGTTATCGTCTTTCAAATTTTATCAGGAGCTTTAAGGTGGAATCTGCGGTTAGAAGTACGGTTTCCTTCAGATACACAAAATTCGCTGTAATGAGAAAATTTTAACTTAGTGTTGCCTGTAATATTTTTTAAAATTTTATGTAAATACACTGTAAAATATTTTCCCCCAAATTTGCTGCAATTCAGCAAGATTTCCTCAACTGAAATTGTACCAAATTTTAAGCAAATCTGGAATGCATAAAATTTTTAGCTAGGAAAACTTGCTGAAATTTTCCTGAAAATTGGCTTAATGTTTTGCGTAAAAGAACACTTGCTGAGGTTCGGGTGTTACTTCAACAATTGAATTGCTGCAGCCTATTCCCAGCGAGTTTATGTATCTCAAGCCTAAGGGTGTCCTCTGAGAGAATATGCAATTAAATAAAAAGTTACTCTGCATTTTATTTTAAAGAATTATTTTTTGTGGAAACTAAATACATTTCGTCCAAGTTTTTAGATACAAAGAATGTATAGGTTTGCTGATGTCTAAAGTCAACTTCAATTCAGGCATTTTGCCGAATTTCAGCAATTTTTTAGTCACTTATTCTGGAAAGCTTAATTCCGAGAAGTTGCTGAATTTAAGACATTTTGCTTAATTTCAGCGAATTTTGTATGAACTGAGAATATCTACGGGAATAAATCCGTGTAAGCCTTTCTAGGTTCTTCAGTGTACTCTTTCGGGTAAAATCTTATGAGTCAAAGCGTTCAACCGTTTTTTTCTGACTTAAAAAATATCAAAATATCCTCTCAATGACACCGACCGACCATCATAAGTCGCTACTACATAAAGAAATCCCCTATTATGACATAGTGGTGTTACGAGTGAAGTTGTTTTCTCTGATAAATAATTTTTTGGGAGTGAACTGATATTTATTTATTTGTCTGTATAAACTATACATCTTATCATTATTACAATATTTTTGTAATTTATACAATCTATTCAATAGTTTGCTGTTATGTACACTAATATTATAGCAATTAGAATATTATTAATATTTTTGTCCTGTTACTTTTGATCATCCCTTTTTCTGCTTTCGTTTTGTTTCCTTCTGCCTATTTCTTTCCTCTTTCATATATCGTACGTAGTTATAAGTTATTCAAATATTGTGACCCTTTTGCGAGTTTATTTATTCTAATTTTGTATGTTTGTTTGTTCTTACGGGGCAGTTGCATCAGGAAAAAAACATGTTTTCGATTCGAAAATTCGAATTTTTGTATTAATTATTGTCAAAACGTTTCGAAATTATTGCATTGGTTAATATAATATTTCGCACACAATTCGATCCTGCCAAGCCTCATTAGGTTTGTCGGCAGGTTCCGTTCAAATCAATTCACGTATTCAATTAAGGTAGTTGGAGCGAAATATCATTTTACTTAGAAATCAATGAATTTGGTCTCATTTTAACTAAAAATATCTCACCCTTCCAATTACACCAAAAATTCAACTCCTTACCATACTACTTTCCGAGATATTTGCCAGAAAATACCAGCCATTTTACATGGGAAGTGTATGTTTTTTTTACATGTATGCACCCCAGAGAGAGGTGATATTGAAAATGAGGAATTCCCTACACTTATATCTCGTCAAAAATCAAGTGTGTAGTTTGTAGGTTTTCTCACCTATTTTTGAAAATTGACCATATTGTCACCGTAGTAAATTAGTACCATACCATAGTAAAATATTACCATAGTAATTTCTTTGGAATCGCGATTAACTTTTAGAGTTCCAAACGTACCGCGTGAAAAAAATGAGTCAAGTTAAATACTTATTTCGATATTTTCATTTGATTACTTACAATGTCTGTCATGCAAAACTATATTATTGCACCATTAATAATGCATTATTTAATTTGCGTGTCTCACAGCTGGTGAAATTAAAACGTATCATTCGAATATGGTCTCTATTACGATTGGGGAACCATCTCGCTCGCACTACCTTAAATACATAAAAAATTTATGAAGGTCGTCCTATGGACAGTAACTGTGAGCTTTACTCTTATGGGTTGGTTTGCGTTTCGGAGGACGACAACGCGAAAATAAAGGCGCCGTGATCTCTCCCCTAGTCTTGCTTCCGTATCACACTCATTCTTCCTCATAGTGCTCCCCCCGCCTGACGCCCCTTTTCAAAAGCCTTTAACATTCTACCGTCTCGTTCTCTCTCTCTCCGCTGCTCGGGCGACCACATCCGATGAGATGATAGCATCACCCGCGCGGAAGGAGGCGGACGGGCGGATCCTGCCCGCGCGCGCGTGAAGAAATCCCCTTTCACCCACCAAGAAATCTCCAGATGGCCACTCTTCCCACGCACGCCGTCTCCTGCGGCTCCTTCTTTTTAAGACGTCCCCGAGAGACGCAGTCCCGTCCCCCAAAAGCATTCTTATTTCCCTCCTCCCACCCCATTTTTTCCCTTATCCTTTTTTTCACACTTCTACCTCTTCATCCACTCAACACTCCCTCCCTCTCGCTCATGCCCATCCCTTTCTTCTTCTTCGTCTTTACGTGTGTTTGCTATCTCTTCTCCCATACCGCCAGTAATGTGACTCGTTGGTCTGAAAGGCTATCGCAGGTCTAACCCCATTACGATTCGCATTGCGTTTACTTATTAAAGGGAGTTGGTGACACCTTCACATCGAACTTAAGATAGCTCAGGCGAGATATCATTGGTCATAGATTCAATGAATTTTTTCTCCTTTTAGTGGAAAATATCTCGTCTTTCATGAGATACCAAAATATCCAGCCTCTTTCCAGCCTTCTTTTCGAGTTATTTACAAAAATATAACAGCCGTTTACCGTGGGAAATGATATGGGAACGATGATAAGGCGTCTATTATTGGAGTGAGATTAAGACTAAGGCAGTCCCCTGTGAAAAGCCTGCGAAAACCTACAGACAGATTCAGCTAATGTAATACATACAAAATACTGTGCATGAAATACACATGAATGATAATAATAATAAAAAGGGTAATTTTTGGCGTAACTGCAAAGTTAAAAATACTAAATAAGAAATAAGAGCATAAAAATAAATACATAATGAGAAAGTGGAAATAAATGAAACATATATTAATGAAGAAATAAAATAAAGATCAATAAATAGATAAATTATTAATATATTTTTCATCTATTTCCACTTTCTCATTTGTGCATTTATGACATTGAGTAGTTCATAGTTTCTGAAATTTTTTACGTCAAAACTATTTACAGCAGTTTGAAAAGAATTGGTTTTTTGTGTTCTAATACATTTTTCCCTTGTTATGTTTTCGCTTTAAAATATTTGTTAAAATATTGTTGTTTACTCATTCCTTACACACAATTTGATTTATGTTAACAATGTTCTTTTTTTTGTCTTTCCAGGTAAGCCAGATGCATCTTGTTTTTATCCTGCATGCTTGGGTAAGAATCAAATTTTATTCCTATCTCGCCAAAGGCGCGTGTGCGATCTTTCGGTTTGGTCTGTTTGAAGGATTTCCAAGAGATCATGGAAATCTAATTTCGAACACAGGTCGTGACTGAAAACTGACCAAATAAAATCAGTGAAAGCCGCGAACAAGATTTAAAAGGTTTGAGTTTAAATTTTGATCTCAACGATTTTCATTTTCTCCAATAGGAATACCGTTGAAATAAGCGCGGGGATTTTTTTTTTCAAACGTTTGCGTTAAAATTATTTTTTATGGTCCTAAATGGTTTCATTGTTTGATAGCTGAAAATATGACTATTTTAAATTATGTTATCAATGATCTGATTCGCTGCGATTTTATTGAAAAATCAGCTTTTTTTAAAATCAAGAATCGTCCATTTTGTCTATCATTTGAACGTTAGAAAAATTTAATCTCCCCGGAAACGCAACTTATAATAATAATAATCCTAACTGCACAGCTCTTTTCACTACGTATCTCCTATTCCTGTCCTTCCCTCCCTTTAATTATCTTTCCATTTTCCAATCCTAGGAGGCATTAAGCCTGGGCAATTGTTCAAACATAACCTTAAGTTAACCTGTTGTAACATGAATGCAAATTTTCACTTAAGTGACACACTTACTATTCATGAAAAAATACTACCTTGATACTGACATTATATTTGTCGAAACCATGGTTGTTAGTAATGTAACAGTGTGAAAGGTACAAAGCAACGTATTAATTCTATGTATCATTTTTCCTCAAAGTTAAGACTAAAATTTTAACATGTGTAGTAGACCTATAATTTTTTGTTGGAACTTACCAATAGAAAATTATTTATCGCAAGTTATTATATCTTAGTAGTGTCAAAAATAATTGAACGTATTTTAAATGAGACAGTGTAATTACTGTGACCTTTCAAGCGCATTGTCGTGTTAAATTTTTATCTGTACGTTAATAATATGGCATTTAACAGTAATATCTGATGTCCTCACAATACCGTAGATACTAGAGAATTAAATATATGCGTGATATTTTTAAGCTAATTTTTAGATTAGCTTTCTAATAATTTCATCCATGTAATTTTCATATTGTATTTAGCTTTATTTTTAAATGTAAATGTATTATAAACATTCTAATGCTTAATTATTTCGCATAATTCGTGTACATAACATGCATATTTTGGTGTAAATGTATATCCTCAGCTTTGCGTAGGCTAAAGGCACTATTAATTTTTTAAAAAATATTTGAGACTTATTTATTTTTTAAGTGCGTACCTTCATATTAAATAGTGAATTTAAACTGTACCTTTATAATTGTTTTTTTTTCCTTTTAAAGTTATTCATAGGTTGTTATGTTTACTTTTATTTTTTACTTTAGTCTCGTGTTATATTTACTTGCAAATTTATTTTTAATTTGGTTGACCCTTAATTTTTCGTGTGCCCTGTACTCTGTGACTCTTAAGTAAGTGCCTGGTGATGGATATGGCGGCAAGCATTCTACCCACTCTACCTTTTCCTCGGCTCCCTCCACAATCCACACCTCCCCTCCCTATTGAACCTTTCTCCAGTCTTGTTTTTCCCCTATCCTCTTCGCTCTTATTCCGTCATTCCCTTCATTTGTCCCTTCGCTATTACCCTTCCAGCTACTCATTCCTCTATGACTTTGCGTCCTCCACTCCTTAGCCCTCGGGATATTTGGTGAATTGAATTATATTGCTGTCACGAGAAGGCCATTACATTCGAACGAAATTTACTGGAGAGAGCGTTTGGGACTTTGTCGCATCATTTGGCGCTAAATTCTGATACATACTCTTTGCAGCGGCTGCGTGTCCAAAATCACCAACGCACCTTTGTAATACGCGTAAAAATTTTCAATTTCAGCGAGAAAAACAACAAAAGCTAGCACTTGTCCTTCCTGACTGATGTACCTCTGCTAGTGGTCTCCCACCCGGAGATCCGATTGGGGGACTATTTTAACTCCAAAATATTTTACCGGGAGGACTGCCATTATGCCATATATATGGTTAAAATGTGGGGCTGCATCTTATAGGGAGACTAATATGGAGGTTACCCCGTTGCCTTCCACATCGCAGTACCCCCGTCGTTACCGTGGACTCTGCTCTCGACTAGGTAGGTCAGTACGGGTAGCGTGTTCAAGTCGTTTAACGAGGAAATATTTTTGAAGGGAAAATTTTCTGGCGAGGGAGCGGGGATGGAAGGACGGAGATGATTTGAAGCCGGCTCGATGCACTTGGTTTCGAACCGGCTGCCATGAGAATGGCAGTCAGACACGCTGCCACTGGTCCAAACCGCACCGTAAACAGCAAGCTGGCCAAAAAAACATGGAAGGGTTTTGAAACACCTCATCGGAAAATAACTCATTATGTACAAGAATACGTAATATACCTATTTATTAGCTACTGGTGTTCATGTGACTTTCTTTCTTTACTCCCAACTGACAATATATTAGAATTCATCGTTAAACAATGTTCTGTTCAGTTTTATCGTTTTTTAAGATAAATAATTACATATTTATTTTTACAAATTTGCAATTATTACTCTTACAAATGAAAAAAATAACTTGGCTTTCTTCCACAGATTTATTTTCTTGGTACAACATGTTTCGACTCATTGGTGTCATCAGTAGGTGCCTGATGATGACACCTGATGTCGGGTTGATTGGACCTGATGACGACACAGTTGTGTCGAAACATGTTGTACCAAGAAAATAAATCGGTGGAAGAAAGCAAAGTTATCTTTTTTACATACGTACATACATACATACCCATCACGCCTTTCCCTTCCGGGGTAGGGACAGTCACAAAGTTTCACTCATAAATACATATTTGTACACCTAACTCTGCTTCAATAATTTCCTCCATACTGACCTATCCTTTCAAATCTCTTTTGCTTCATTTACCCCCACACACTGCTTCAAACACGCCCTCCTGTTTTTTAGACTGCTAATATTCCTCCTCGTAAGAATTTCCTCAACCACATTCAACCACAACTTTCTCGGCCTACCTCTACCTCTCACACCATTCATTCTACTCTCATATATCTGTTTCGTTATTCGACTCTCATCCATTCTCTCAACATGGCCAAACCAACTAAGCACACTCCTTTCATATATGTCCATCTCTGGAGCATCTAACCCACATTCCTTTATTACCCACTCATTCCTGACCCTATCCATCCTACTATTACCGCAAACACTCCTGAGATAACTCATACCCACGGCGTTTAGTCTACTCTTATTTATATCCTGACATACCCATGTTCCACTACCATACAACAAAGTGGGGAGAAGTACACTTTTGTACACGGCAAATTTCGCTTCCTCAGACAGGCACTCATTCCTTAGATATGCTCCACATGCTTACCTACCACTTTCCTTCCAACATTCGCACGTCTCTTTATCTCCTCATCCATCCGTCCATCTTTCGCAAACATCTTACCTAAGTACACAAAATCATCCACTTGTTCAATTACTTCACCACTCGCCCTCATCATGCAGTTATTTTCCCCATTCTCCTTATCAAAAACTACTACTTTTGTCTTGCACGCATTTACCCTCAATTCCATTCTCTCCGTTGATTCACAAACCTTATCTAGGAGCTTCTGTAATTCCTGTTGGCTCTCTGAAATCAAAACAGCATCATCCGCATATAGTGGAACTCGCACGTTTGCATTTACAAACAAAACACTGTCGTTTTCACTACATGCATCTCTAACACATTCATCCATAAATACTTTGAACTGCCATGGTATAGGATTTACAAATGAAAAAATAACTTAGTTTTCTTCCACTGATTTATTTTCTTGGTACAACATGTTTAGACACAATGGTGTCATTAACATGATACTGATGATGACAATATTGTGTCGAAACATGTTGTTCCAAAAAAATAAATCGGTGAAAGAAAACTAAGTTATTTTTTCATTTGTGAAATTCAACTTCCACATAGTTGAGCCTCAAACCATACCAAACCATACCATGGAACGTATTAGATTTTACATTAAAGGAAATCCTTGAAAAACTCATGGATTCATACATACATACATACAAATCACGACGTTACCTTCCGGGGTAGGCTCAGTTACAAAGTTTCACTCATAAATACATATTTGTACACCTAACTCTACTTCAATAATTTCCTCCATTCAAACCTATCCTTGCAAACCTCTTTTGCCTCATTTACCCTCATACACTGCTTCATACTCGCCCTCCTGTTTTTAAGACTCATAGTATTCCTCCTCCTAAGAATTTCCTCTACCACATTCAACCACAACTTTCTCGGCCTCCCTCTACCTCTCGCACCATTCATTTCACTCTTATATATCTGTTTCGTTATTCGATTATCATCCACTCTGTCAACATGGCCAAACCAACGAAGCGCACTCCTTTCATATATGTCCGTTACTGGAGCATCTAACACACACCTGAGGATGACACGCGGTGTCGAAACCATGGTCGAGTTGAGTTCTATTAAATGGTGTGGAATAAAACCAAGTATCTTTTATTATGAGTGACATCATAATTTTACACCAGGTGAAGCCGGAAACTATGTATTATAACCCACGTCCATTTATTACTCACTCATTTCTCACCCTATCCACCCTACTTTTGCCGCAAACAGTCCTCAGACAACTCATACCCACGGCGTTTAGTCTACTCTTATGTCTATCCTGACGTACCCATGTTTCACTACCGTACTATATATAGTGGGGAGATGTACACTTTTGTACGCGGCGATTATTTTTTCATTTGTGAAAATCAACTTCCATATAGTTGAGCCTCAAACCATGGAACGTATTAGATTTGGCATCAAAGGGAAATCGTAGAACAACTTATTGGTTCGTAAATATACAAGAATCTGTCCAGCCCTCCTCTCAACCTTCACCACTGTCCCAATGGAGCCCTTCCCCTGCCTCGTTTTCCCCTCTCCTTCCCGGCCCTCATTCCTTCATTCCTCCTTCCCCCCCTATTGCCCTTCCAGCTTCTCATTCCTCTCCGTCCTCCCAGACCCCAAGCCCCTCTGAAGATTTGGTGAATATAGAATTTTACACGTAGTGACATATATGAAGTGCAAGAATTATATTTTAAAATTATCTCCTTACATATGACACTCGGATTTTAGATGTGAAGAGGAGGCGGGTGAAGAGCTTGATATGGAGCGTAGCGTTGTATGAGCCAGAAACGTGGACCCTCAGAAAGGAGGACGAGAATAGGCTGCTGCAGGCATTTGAGATGTGGGTTTGGAGAAGGATGGAGAAGTTGAGGTGGACGGAAAGGAAGACCAACAAAGAAGTGCTCGAGATGGTGGACGATGACAGGTAACTTCCGAGTGATATGCGAGATGGGCAGAGTAGGTGACTGGATGATGTAAACAGGGGCGATAGGTTGCTCAAGAGTGTGATAGAGGGAAGAATGTTGGGCAAGCCGGGATGAGGAAGAAGGAGAATAGGTTTCATATATAGCATGAAGAAGGTTGGATTGTATGATGAGGCGAAAAAGGACGTACTAGAGGGAGATAGGCCCCCAAAAGTGTAGAATCAGGTGTCATCATCAGGCACCTGTTGATGACACCATAGTGTCTAAACATGTTGTTCCAAGAAAATAAATCGGTTTTAGAAAACCAAGTTATTTTTTCATTTGTGAAATTCAACTTCCGCATATTTGAGCCTCAAACAATCGAACGCATTAGATTTTACATAAGGGAAAATCCTAGAACAACTCATTGGCTCATAAATTTACACAAATATGTCCAGCCCTCCTTCTCAACCATCATCCCTCTCTCCCAATGGAGCCATTCCTCTGCCTCGTTTTCTCCTCTCCTCCCCGCCCTCATTCCTTCATTCCTCCTTCTTTCCTCCTCCCCCTCTTAACCTTCCAGCTTCTCATTCCTCTCCGTCCTCCCATCTCCAACCCCTCGGAAGATTTGGTGAATTGAATTATATTCGTCGAGATAGAGAGAGGGATGGAAGGGGGAGGTGGATGATGTACAGGAGTGGGGGACTGGATTATTATGATTCTCCTCAGCTCCATCCGTCCTCGGCTATTTTCGTGCGCAATGAAATCCGTTTTTGTTTGCTCAACAGATGTCTTGCGAGGGAGCGGGGGATGGATGGAAGGAGAGAGAGAGAGGAAGGGAGGGGGAATAGGAGGAGTGAGTGAGAATAAAGGAGGGAATGAGGAAGGTACGGAGAAATAAACGAATAAAGCGACGAGCTACCAGGTTATAAAAATTACGTCTCTTCTCGAGTGTAAAAGAGTGGGAAGCGGAGCGAGCCAGGAGGGAGAGAGGGGAAAAAAATGGCCCCGGTTCTCATTGAAATTCCAGCTTTTCATCATCCTTCTAGCTTTTTTAATTTTGATGTCGGGTTATGTTTACTCAATGCTCGAGCGTTTCGGGCAATGAAAATCGCTGGCCAAAGTGTCCCTTTGATTTTGTTCCTTTCATCCTCCAGCAAAAGCGGGCTGTTTATATGTGATTTGATACACGTAGTAAACCCCCCTTGGGCCTGGCTCTCTAGGAACGAGATAGGTCTATTTGTTTTTTCTTTTTTTTGGAGAATGTGCTCGAGGAAAAGAGTCGCGATATTTGGTGGAGGAGCGTCTGGCAATCAAATTTTCATTTCAGTGAAAATAATTATAATTATTGCTCTTAGGAAATGAGCCCCCACTGGGGGATGTTTTGGCTCAATTTATTATTAGGCCCTATTCTCTTCGTGCATAATTAAATATACTATCTCATGTTCCGTGAGAAATAATACGTTTTCGCTCTAGTATGCTTTCACGAATAAGATATTTAATCAAGCTTAATATTCATCGAGTATGTTGTTGCGTGGCGGCATTCTAACTGATAACTTACATATTACGGCCTTAACATGGCGCTTAAGTGTGGGTTCATGCGTGAATACTGCTTGTAGGAAATGTTAGTTTTACGCCCTGTTTGGCATTTGTAATAATTAGCTACTGATAATTTTTTAAGTTTGATTCGCATTACAGATTTGAGGCAAAGGTTGGTATATAGCAAAAACACAGTCCTATTGAAATTAACAATGAGTGTAGTTCCCCAGGGATCTCATCTGGGACCTTTGCGCTTTTAACTTTTCATTAATGATATCGGTAACTCTTTGTCTGTGAAATATTTGTTGTATGCTGATGACTTCAAATTTTATCATGAAATTTATAAGTCCAATATTGCCTCTGACTTCACAAATTCCCCCAAGAATCTTGTCCAACGGCGTGAATACAATTATATGGAATTTAACTTGATATAGTGTTTTGCAATGACCATGAGTAGAAATAAATCCAAATTCAAGTAAATTTAAATATATACACAGTGTGTCCCATTTCCGTTAGGACTGTCGCTATCAAAAATTAATGACATTTATTATGTTCAATAAATCACTGTGTTTATTCAAAATAGTCCCCCTCTGAACCAATGCACAACTAAATCGATTTAAAAGTGTTTCGTAACAGTCACTGTAGTCCTTTTTTGTAATTGCACTTAGTACTGCGGTACAATTTCCTAGGATGTCCTTAATGACGTCGTAACGGTGTCCTTTCATTGCCTACTTCAATTTTGGGAACAACCGGAAGTCTGCTGGGGCCAAATCCGGCGAATACGGTGGGTAATCCAGGACTGTCATCCCTTTTCTGGCCAAAAACTCGCGTACGATCTTCGCTTTGTGGGCTGGAGCGTTGTCGTGGAGGAGCGACCAGGAACCTGCATCTCTGTATTCGGGTCGAATCCGACGAACTCTCGCCCACAAATGATGGAGGACGCCGAGATAATGCTCAGGATTAACGGTTTGCCCTTCTGGTACTAACTCCTTGTGGATGATTCCTTTGGAATCGAAGAAAACTGTTAGCATTGTCTTCACACGGCCCTTCTGCATGCGCACTTTCTTTGGTTTCGGCTTCTTTGGGCTCAACCACGCTGCACTCTGCCGCTTTGTAAGAGGTTCATACTGGAAACACCATATCTCGTCGTCTGTTACAATCGATTCCGTGAAATAAATGTAATTTTGGGTGGTCTTTAACAGGTCTTTGCAGTGTTCGACTCTGCCATGTTTTTCATCGCCTGAAAGTGCATGTGGAGCAAATCGCATACAGACCTTCCTTTTAACCAAATCCTCGGTCGAAATTCTGTGCTAAATAGTTTTAGGTATTTCTGACATCTCCTCGATTAGTCTTGCAGAAACACATCTATCTGATGCAATGATTTCAGCGATTTTTCGAACATTTTCGTCCGCGCGACTTGTTCGCGGCTTTGATGCTCGTGGAGCGGCCTTAATGTCCTCCCTGCCGTCATGAAATAGAAGCATACCACAGAAAAACATTTTAACGACTTAAGCAATCACCACTATAAACGCTTTTCATCATATCGAACGTTTCACTGGCTGATTTGCCTAACTTAACACAAGACTTGATGTTGCCTCGCTGCTCAACCGCCATTTTCCGACGAGTGTCAGACACGTACTATTACATTCGCGGCTAGAGCGCATTGTTGCTGAGATACTAGCGCTTTGAACTTCTACACGGTTGTTGCTGAAACTTCAAGGATTGTAACGCCGCAACTCGCCACGAGATAGCATTGCATTGTGGAATTTCACACAAGCAGTTCTAACGGAACTGGGACACACTGTGATGTGCATTAGATTAAATCGTAACTAGAGTTGCTCGGTTACAAGATCTGGGTGCAGTTCTTGAGATTGCAGATTGTCTTTTCCCTGGATATTGGGAACATGACATTGAAAGCGTACAGAATGTTGGGTTTTATATGTCGAGCCTGAAAGGGCTCCAACCACATTTCTATGTTTTAGATTGCTTTATGTTGCCATTGTGAGACCTATTTCATAGTATTGCCTCAAAAACTGAAGTTCTTCGTATGACAAATATGTTCTAATCATTGAGAAAATTCAAAGATTATCAATTGTATGGTAGTGAAACATGGGTATGTCAGGATTGACATAAGATTAGACTAAACACCGTGGGTATGAGTTATCTGAGGAGTCTTCTTCTTCAGTGTTCAACCCTGAGGTTGGTTTGCAGCAGTACGCCATTCCTCTCTTCTGTCTGCTTTTCTCTTCATTTCTGTGTATTTGGTGCAACCCATATCATTCACAATCTGCTGCATGAATGACATCCTTGGTCGTCCCCGGCGATTCCTTCCCTCTATAGCTCCTTCTACTATTGTTCTAACGATGTTGTCGTGTCTTAGAATGTGCCCTACGAGTTTGTCTCTTCTCGTATGGATATGCCTCCACAGGGATCTGGTTTCCTGAACACTTCTCAGTACCTCTTCATTCGTGACCCTATCTCCAGAGCCACATCTCCAGGGCCTCTAGCCGCCTTCTCTCTTGTTTTCGTATTACCCCTGTTTCGCTCCCGTATAGGGCCACATTCCAAACAAATGTTTTCATCATCCGTTTCCTTATTTCCAAACTAATGTTCTTGCTGGTGAGTAGGTTCTTTCTTAGATAGAATGCAATTTTAGCCTGATGTATTCTCCTCACAATTTCTTTCTGGCTTCTACCATATTTTGTTATTCTGCTTCCCAAGTAGGAAAATTCCTCTATTACTTCTAGCTTCTCTCCTCCAATTCTTATTATTGGAGGTTCATATTGTTCTGCATTACTGAAAACCGTCACTTTGGTTTTGCGTTTGTTTATTCTCATGCCATACTGATTACAGAAAATCCTATCCATTGTGTTGAACATCCTATCTAGATCTTCTTTCGTCTCCGTGATCACAGCAATATCATCTGCGTAACACAGCATATCTATCTTCTGTCCATTAATTTTAATCCCCACCTCAGTAGTTTCGCGAACTTGGTCTATAGCTTCCTGGATGTAAGCATTGAATATAAGAGGAGAGAGAGCACATCCTTGTCTCACGCCTTTTCTAACTTTTGCCTCTTGCTTTTGATGAAAATTCCTAATCACAGCCGTTTCGTTCTTATATAAGCTGAGTATCACCCGCATGTCTTTATATTTTAGGCCTGCTTTCTTCAGCATTCTGAACATCTCTTTCCGGATAACATTGTCAAATGCCTTTTCGAGGTCAATTAAGTCAATATAAGTAGTTTTATTTCTCTGCATTTGTTTTTCAATAAGAAGCCTCAATGCCAGAATCGCCTCTCTTGTTCCTGATCCTCTTCTAAATTCAAACTGATCTTCACTCAGCGTATCCTCTACCTTTCCTTCAATTCTTCTCAGGATTATCTTTATGAGGATTTTCGATGCATGCGATATTAGGCTTATAGTTCGGTACTGTTCGCGTTTTGTAGCTACCGCCTTCTTCGGTATAGGAACCATGATGCATTTCTGGAAGTCGGTTGGTATCTCCACTGTGTTATATATGGACCTAATCATTTTCATCAGCATCGTTTTCAAATTTTCAGCAGCATTCTTGATTAGTTCTGAAGGAATATCATCAATACCCGTTGCTTTGTTCTCCTGTAGGTCTTTAAGAGCTTTGTCAAATTCTTCAAGCAGGATGTCGTCTCCTCTTTTTCTTCGTTAACATCCTCTTCCTTTCCTATTACACCCTCTGATAGAGGAGGTCCGTCGTACAATTCCTTAATGTACTCTTTCCACCTCTTCCTCACGTCTTCACCAAACAGCATTTTCCCCTCTTTGTCCTCTATTGTGCCCGGAATTGTTGTTTCCCGTTTGTTAAAAAATTTGTTTGCTGTCTTGTAGGCTATATCAGTTTTTCCTTTCTGCATATTTTCTACCACTTCCCTGCACATTTCCTTAAGAAAGCCTTCTTTTGCTTTCCTAGCTTCTCTGTTGACTAAGTTCCTCAGTCTTCTGTATTCAGCTTTTCCTTGTTCGTCAATGGCGTTTTTGCATAGTCTTCTGTTTTCGATAAGCTGAATAACATCTGCTGTGATACATTTCTTTTTGTTGGTGGATTTAGTTTTCCCTACTATCTTTTCTGCTTCTTTATATATACCGGATTTAATGTTCTCCCAGTCCTCATTTACGCTGCCATGTTGAAAGTTTTTAGCAAGGTCGTCCGTTTTTGAGGAGTGTTTGCGGCAAAAGTGGGATGCTTCGGGTCAGGAATGGGTGAGTAATAAATGAATATGGGTTAGATGCTCGAGTAATGGACACTTATGAAAGGAGTTTGCTTCGTTGGTTTGGCCATGTTGAAAGAATGGATGAGAGTCGAATAACAAAACAGATATATAAGAGTGAAATGAATGGTGCGAGAAGTAGAGGCAGGCCGAGAAAGTTGTGGTTGAGGAAATTCTTAGGAGGAGGAATATTATGAGTCTTAAAAACAGGAGGGCGTGTATGAAGCAGTGTATGGAGGTGAATGAGGCAAAAGGGGTTTGCAAGAATAGATCAGTATGGAGAAAATAATTGGAGCAGAGTTAGGTGTACAAATATGTATTTATGAGTGAAACTTCGTGACTCTGCCTACCCGGAAGGGAACGTCGTGATTGGTATGTATGCATCAATTTGTCATTAGATGTTATATTGTATTTTAAATAATTATGTTGAATGGTCAGTAATGCTATCACTCATATCTCTCAGAGTTCTTACTGTTTTATCCTCGCTATGAATAAGTGATGACGGCATTCTAACTCGGAGATCTAGTGAGATATGTTACGACGCGTGTTTTATGCGTTTTTTTCGATTAAAAGAAATAGACTTTTACTCTCGCCTTTACACCTTTTATAAAATCGTCAAATACTTCTGTTGCGAAGTATTTTTCAGCGAAGCAATACAGTCAGCTTGGCGTCATTATATCTTGTAGTATACATTAATCGAAAACTAATATATGAGGAATTCACAAATGAAATTAAAGTGATTTGCATCAATAATATTACGATGATTACTCGATGCTTTCATGCGACATGTTATATTTTTACATTAAATTAAAACGTTTTTTTATAATTAAATTCAATTACAATTTAAGTTTTCAGGTGCTAATTTTTGGAATATTTTTCAGTGTGTTTTACCTGTCAACGTCTTGCAAGATTATTATTTGCTTCGTGAAAATGAAACGGGTAAATCTTTAATAGATTGTGGAAATTTTCAAAAATTCGGCAATGTTTCAGTGATGGAATGCAAGAAAATCCCGCGGAAGTTTAAGGATTGAGTATTGAATTTTGTACATAAATGTACATAAATAAAATAATTTACGTAAATTTGGGGAAAAATCCTTTAAAAACTGACTTCCTCTTTCATTAGGCTCAAAGCTCTTAGTCTGAAAATTCTCTAAAGCCTTCCGGTGTAGCCACTGCCGAAGTTCTTTGATATGCACGTACCTTGTCCACCTTTATCTGCATTTATGGGTTCTTCGACCCAGCATTCCCTTGCGATCTCTCCTCTTTACACCCCCTCCCCCAGTAGGTCTTGGAGGGGGGGCGAGAAGGGGGCTCATGATACGAGTTAATTAAATTTTACGTTTTCCCGACATGCATTATTCGCCCGGCGTCGTTCGCGGTAGGAAGGCGGAGGGGGGGCGGGGCATTGTGTCCCTGGCGAAGTGCCCCCGTTGGTCGGTCGTCTTAAGAAAGGAAGGAGAGAGAGGAGGCCGGGACTCCCGATCTCCCCATGGGTGTGGTAGGCTTGTGCGATGAACGAATTTGCCCATCGAGGGTCGATGAAAACAATCATCGAGATGATTCGGTTTCTATGATTGTCATCGATGACTATGAGTCGATGAATTCATCGCCGTCGATGAGTCGATGAACTCACCGACCTCGATGAGTCGATGAGTTCATTCATCGCCGACGGAAAGGTAGGGATAGGGACGGGTGGGCGACGCGACACAAATAATTATCATCTAATGGGGATGGATTCATTAAATCATGTACATCGGTGAATTCATCGACTCGCTGACGTCAGTTTATTCATCAACTCATCGACGTCATTTAATTCATCGACTCATCGACGTCGATGATCGATGACATTCATTGTCATCGACGCGGTTCATCGCAACGCGGTGACTAAAATCATCGTCGATGAATTCGATGAATCGACTTATCGCACAAGCCTAGGGTGTGGTGTGTAAGCATGCTGTGGCTATGCGTACTCCTCTCCGCCCTACCTGGTCGCTTCGATCGGTCGATAAAAACCCTCCCCGTCTGTTCCTCGACCGGCCCTTTCATTATTCCATCTCGCTCACACCCCCCCCCCCCTCCCCTACCCTCCTAAAGAGGGGGAAAGGGGTAGGTGGGCGATTGAGGGGGGGGAGGGGGAATGGGAAGTGCTAGGTGGCGTTTGGGTTTTTTTCTTCGTCGGGGGTGGAAGAATGAGTTCGGCGCCACAAACTTTACTCCCTCAACCTCAGGGGGTGAGGCAGTGCTTAGCTCCGCAAATGTGTGGACTTCTTTAAATATTAAAATAGAGGCAGTGGCCGATGTGTCTGGTTTCGCTTCCGTCATTGGATAGAGAAACTTTTACTAAGCCATTGGAGTAATTAAAGCACCAGAGGTGGCGCAGCGTGTGTGTGCACCCGCCGGTAAGCGTAGGCGGAGCCTGTTGGGGTAACTGGAGAGTGAGCGTCCTATTTTTCAATTTTACGATGTTTTAGATCGATAACTTACTAGAAATCGATATACATTTACTTTTTATATTATGCATTCTTGTAGCTTATATTTTTTTATCATTTAAATTGACGATAATCCGCATTCCCGGTGAAAACTACTTTAAAATCAAATGAATTCTATTGCACTAAGTAGCTAGTATATGCTTGAAGTGTTACTTGCCTTAGATTTCTAATGGTCGATGAATAGTAGCTAGTATATGCTTGAAGTGTTACTTGCCTTAGATTTCTAATGGTCGATGAATAGTAGCTAGTATATGCTTGAAGTGTTACTCGCCTCAGATTTCTAATGGTCGATGAATAGTAGCTAGTATATGCTTGAAGTGTTACTTGCCTTAGATTTCTAATGGTCGATGAATAGTAGCTAGTATATGCTTGAAGTGTTACTTGCCTTAGATTTCTAATGGTCGATGAATAGTAGCTAGTATATGCTTGAAGTGTTACTTGCCTTAGATTTCCAATGGTCGATGAATAGTAGCTAGTATATGCTTGAAGTGTTACTTGCCTTAGATTTCTAATGGTCGATGAATAGTAGCTAGTATATGCTTGAAGTGTTACTCGCCTTAGATTTCTAATGGTCGAGGAATAGTAGCTAGTATATGCTTGAAGTGTTACTTGACTTAGATTTCTAATGGTCGATGAATAGTAGCTAGTATATGCTTGAAGTGTTACTTGACTTAGATTTCTAATGGTCGAGGAATAGTAGCTAGTATATGCTTGAAGTGTTACTTGACTTAGATTTCTAATGGTCGAGGAATAGTAGCTAGTATATGCTTGAAGTGTTACTTGCCTTAGATTTCTAATAGTCGATGAATAATCTCGTAGTACGTAAGCTAATTCCTCCATTCCGTCGTTCTAGCCGAAAGAAAGTATGGAAAGATCAGGGGTAACAATATGTTACATTATTTTGTTTGTCAGGATACAATTTGATGACGTAATGCCCTCTACATCAACCTCAAATGTGGACCAGCTTCCGCCATAATGAATGTCTAATCTTTATCATTATCTAAATATGACTTCACTTATTTATCCTCTCATTTCCTGTTCATAAAATGTTCTAATTTAGATATATTTGGGATTATATCTCTTAAGTTGATTAGGCAGTATAATTTCATCGATTTCAACCTATTTCAGGGAGAAGTGGGCAAGTAGGAGCAATGAAAACCTTATCGTTTGCTCTTACGTGTCTTTGCTATATGTTATGCATTTCAAATAAAAGAGGATTCTCATCATTGGCCGCTAAATTGATGTGAGATTACATTGTAAAGCCACCGTTTACGCTAGAATCGCCGCTAAACCGTAACTTGTTGATTAAACCCGACAGTTTACAGGTTTAAGTTTTTTAACTGCGTCGACCAAGATCTATTTTTTAAAATGCCAAACGGAAACGGAAATTTTATAAAAAATCATTCACATATAGACCTTCTTCGCACGTGAAAGACACCATCTGCGCTCTTCTTTAATATGTGGTGCTATACCAACTTAATTATAAGGAAACCCCAACAATTTTCCATCCGAAAAATAAGATCGCTCGGGGTAATCGGACCGAATAAAGACCAATTGCATTGTTTCTGTACAATTTTTTAGCATTGATGAAAAATAATAATATCCTTGTAAGCCTACTATACGAAATTTAAGATCAGTCGTGCAAGGATTTCCTTTGCATACATTAACTTGCGTTTTACGCTTTTTTTCCTTTTTTTTCTCTGGCCCGAGTACGTGAGTAATAACGCCGTCTCCTTTAGGGTTGTAACACCGATTACGGGTAAACAATTTTTTTATTTTATTAAACTACCGCAGTTGGCCATTTTTTCTCTTATTAACGTCTGTAGTAATTTTTTCGTCCCAGAGAGATTTTCCTTGACTTTCCCCTTATCGAAAAATATTTCGTGAGAGTCGCAAAATGTGAAAGGTGTTGCTTTAAAGAATACTCTTACGTTACGCCTTACTTGTTGTGTTGAATAATGTAAGGATATGAAGTTAATGAGCTTGCCAGGTCGCCTATCTAATCGAAAATTCTTTTCGAGCATATGGCCTAGTCTTACCACCAATATGGGGGGTGTGAAACTATTGATCCAGCTTATATCTGAAAGCAATGGGCTGAAAGTTCATCGTAAATCTCAGAATAATCAATCTTTCGATGTACTCAGTTTCGAAGAATACAAAGACAGGCTCTTCGCTTCGTTAAAAACTCCAACGAACGAACACTTAGGTTTTTCACTGATTTTAGTGGGGTTAAGGCGGGAGCCCGTATGGACTCAGAGGCTGCACGCTAGCCTTAGTTTGCTTTAGAAATTCTGGTGTGTTTCAGAGCGACACACAGAATATTATCGTGACGCCTCAATGCCTCTCTAGGTCTGACAGAAGCGATAAAATTAGAGAGCTGCATTGCCGAACAGATAGGTACGCAAACTCGTTCTTTTCGCGCACAATAAGCGACCGCAATATAAACTGAGCTCCAGTAATACACACCCATTCGGCGGCTAGCTGGGTAGTATGTAAGTGTAGATGTACTCAACAGGGTGATGAAGTGTTTTAGGCAATTAAGCCTTGACAATTGGAAAGAAAGAACGATATATCAGCGGCTAGAGAGGGGTAGTACGTTAGCAACAGCGGTATGCCGTATTGCCAACGTCGCCGTGAGGGAGCGGACTAAAGGCTGTAAGCGTAACCCTGCTAACCTGCAAACGCTGCTAACACTTTAGCGTTGCTAAAACCGCTTCAGGCTTTCGCATTACCTATCTAGCCGCTGGCTGACTGATTCCCTTTTCAGACTTTCGAAGCTCATTCGCGGGAAAATCTTTCTCATCGCGCCTGAGCAAAATCTTATGAAGAAAATTCTCATTATATTTTCACCCTTTATTCGACGGTTCTTCTTTTACCTCGACTTTGGCATACTTAAGGATCACGTAAAATTATCCAGTGCATTCTCTATCGTTGTATATTATCCGCCTCTTTTCGTGCTCTCCGATAATTTTTCATCTTTTCGCTTTGCTTTCTCCTCCTCTCTGCGGTCCAGTTGTTCTTTCCTTTCTTATTTAAATCCCTAAGTTTAAATACCTAAGAAACCCTAGAAGTTCTCCCGTCTCAACCCTCTAAATTTAGTTCAATCCTGTGTTGTGCCTTCCTTTATCCCCTACTATTCCATGTTTTTCCATTTCCGTTTTACCCACTAGTTTCCATTTTAACTGTGATTAACATGATTTTTCATTATAGGTATTTTATGCTTCTTTTGATCCTATTTAGAACGTGTATTTATTGGCGTGGAGGCTATCATGCTCGATTGCTGTATTGTAGTGTCTTCTTCTGGTTTTACTGGTGGAGTTTTTCTTCATCATCATCTGCATAATTCCCTGCGAGCCGCCACATGGGCGTGTGGCAGGGGGAGTTAGGTCACCAGCCGTGTAAAGATGTAAGTTTTTGGGAGGTGAAATGGTGACATTTATAATAGGAGTGTGTTAAGTGGAGCTCAATTTTTATCGTGGTCGCTTATTGTTCGCGGAAAGAACGAGTTTTTTTACTTATATGTACGGCAGTGTATCTCTGTTATTTTATCGCATCTGTCAGGCTTAGAGATGTCGTGGGGAGTCATGATAATATTCTCTATGCCGCTCTGAAAAATATCAGTTCTGAATTTCTCAAGCAACCTAATACTAGCGTGTAGCCTCCCGAGTCTCTAGGGGCTCCCATCTTAAGCCCTCTAAAAGTTGTGGGACACTTTATGTACGCTCGTAGCAGTTTTTAACGTAACGCGCTGCTTTGTTGTTGCATTTTTCGTTTGTCTGGTTATATGGTATTTCTACTTCTTTCGCTCTTGTTTTTTTTCAATGCTAATAAATTTTGTATTGTTTTTCTTAACTCCATGTATATCTGTTTAATACCCATGTTATTTTAATTGGAACTGTTTGTGTTTGATGAATTTAACATAAGTTTCGAAGAGACGTCAGACGACAAGGCACCTCCGAAAAATCAAACCTGCTAAGTCAAAAGCTTTCAAATCTACCTACTTTTTGGTAGTAATGCAAGTTTACTCATATAACTAATAAAAAATGCATGTTTTTTCGGAAATTTTTTGTCTCTCAGCGACTTTGGCGGATTTCGGAATCAAGGCGCTTTTCGATGAAAATGATGCTCATGCGCCGAAACCATAGTCGGTTTTTTTGTTAATAAGTGTTTGGAATTAATCGAGTGTTTTTCTTCTTAACCATATTTGTAGGTTTGGTTAACCCTAGAACGGTAACGCTATTTTTTCCGACCTAATCTGGTAACGTGGGGTGACAAAACACCCCAATTTTCAAAAATTCGCATCTCGAACCCATTATGACTATAAGAGTCCTATAGGGGCTCATTTTATTCGTCTTTTAACGTAGAGTCGTGTGGCATTGAGAGTTTTTATTTACAGTTAACGAGATCGGAGGAAAACGATTTTGAAGGGCGAGAAACGTGAAAAATAAGCAAAATGACATTTTTTCGTAAATTTGCGATATCTTAATGAATTTTCACCCGAATCAAGTAAGTCAAACGGCATTGTAAAGGGGAGATTCTAAGATTTCAGATGGTATGACTCGTTTCCTCCAATTTTGAAAAAGTGTAATTATTTCGAGATATGAAAGTGCACAAATTCGAAAATATCGAAAAATTGATGTTAGCCGCGGAAATGGGTATTACTAGTGAGAAAATTGTTCAAATTGAAAAAAAATGGCTTTATTTTAAAGGAATAAGCACAAAAAATTTATAAAAAAATATACATAATATTATTTTCATATTCATTCCTGCTGGCCGCATGTTTGGCAAAGAACACACCTGTGCTCTGGACACACGTATGCCTTACAACGAGAGCATTTATTTGATAATTGATTTAGCAGGTTATTTGATATATATAGGTATATAGGTTTATATATGTAGTGTAGGCAATCTACGCGTAATACTTACCCAAAAAGTACACAAAAAAAGGAAATAACTCGAAAAAAACAAAATATATACGTAAACGGTAACGTGGGGTGAAAAAACACCCCACTCGCACTTTCAATGTTTACTGCTCGAGACTACGCGGGGCACTGATGTGGGAAACAGGCTATCCCTACTTCCAGACGATTGAAATGAATTATGGTATAGGTCCCGAGTCGCAGTCGTAAGCCGTTTTTTTTTTTGGCGCGCGATTTAAACGACTCTGGGGTGTTTTTTCACCCCACGTTACCGTTCTAGGGTTAATTCCTCTCGCGCTTCACACCGGTTTAAATAAGTTAGCACTGCCGACGTTTTGGGCAACGACTCGTCACCCGTTCTCTGGGTAAGAATGTCGCTAGATTTCGAATTACCGCGTGCTTCTATAGCTTTAGCTAAGCCACTCCTGATTGGAGCCAACAATCCGCCTCCGGCCAGCCAGGAGTTACTTAGCTAAAGCTATGCAAGCAAGCGGTAATTCGAAATCTAGCGACATTCTTGCCTTGAGGGTGGGTGACGAGTCGTTGCCAGAAATGTCGGCAGTGCTAATTTATTTAAACCGGTGTGAAGCCCGAGAGAAATTTACCAAATCTATTCGCCGGGAAAGTGTCAGATATTTTTAGATGTTTTTTCCACTTCTCTGATATGAAAGCCTTGGAATGTGGAATATGAAAATATAAATACTATAGTCATTGATTAAAATGAAAATGTTGATCGTAGTTTGGAGCTTGGGAGTATGAGAACCACTCCCCAAGACCTCAGTTCCTGAGCCCCTTGGAGCGGCTCCGTCACGTGGATTCTTTTTCCGTTACCCCATTTATGCCACGCCCACTTTGGTCCAATTTTTTTCTCCATCGTCTCGGAACCTTACGTCCGCTCTCAGACGTCGCCGGGTTTCTAGAAAAAAAATAAACCTTTCTTCCTCCGCTCCAACAGCATCGAGAAACTTTTCCCGTCCCCTTTCCCCCAACCAACCCCTGCCCCCTGATGAGACGACTCCGGAGCGTTCCATACGCTCAGCTCGCCCTCCTGGCTGGCAGGCAGGCAGGCAGGCCGCGTGGAATTTGTTGCTCCAGGCCTCTTCTCATCCGACTCTCTTTTTTCCCGGAGTAGGAGGAAAAAAAACGTCTTTTTTTATTTTATCCCGGGCCCGGAAAGTTGAAGGGAGATGGGGGAGGGTCGTGGGGAGGATTGGGGGAAAGGAGAAAGGAAGAGCTCATAAAAACCCTTTTCCCCGTCCGATGCTTTCCCCCATACCCTTTTATATACCCTTCCCCCTTATACCTTCTCCCTCTTTCCCATCCCGACCCAATAACTTCTCTTGTTTTTTTTCTGTCCCTCCTCGTCTGAAGGCGAACCTGGGAGTCGGGCGAACTGCGCTTATAGAAAGGTAGAACGAGTGACTTCTGATGTTTAAGGAGGGGTTAAAGGGGGTTAAAGGTTGAACTGGAGCAAGTTACCAATTTATTAGGCCTGGTATCCATATCGAAAAGAATTAATTTTACTTTTATACAATTATTTAATTTGTAAGGCGCGTACGCGTCAAATCTTTACTGCATCGTCAGGAATAATTGTTGGTAGGTATCTTGTACTATTAAACAAGCCATTCTTATGTATATTTTTATTTATACTAGCTGTGCCCGGCATGCGTTTCAATGCCTTTCTTTCTAAGTAGGCACACACATACAAAGCAGATACTAGCGAATATAAGGCCTATTCCAATGAATACCTCGTACCTACTCAGGAATTCGTAACACACAAATGAAGGCATAGGTTTCCATTCCATACTTATGCTGCGGTTTTCAAGTAAATAAATTATTCTATTGTTGAAGTCTTACAAAAAGTTAATATCTTCAAGCTTAAAAATCCAATTTTGTGTAAAAGCGAAGCGTATACGAAAATCGAATGCAAAAATTGAAAGTAACGCAAACGAAAAGAACGCGGCACCAAACCTTATTCTACGTACAAATAAATTACATGTCTTTTAGCACAAATTATGTTTCTCTGACATAATTCTGATGCACGTGATATAATGTCTCACTGGTACGATTCTGATGCACGTGATTGACTAATTCGTTGTTCATCTGCTTTGTTGCTTGCTTGTCGGTCCTCGCTTCTTTGAGAAGCTCGCGCACCAACACTCATTTGTTGAAACGACTCACGCACCACCTACTGTACAATGGATTTAATAATTCAGGAATCTTTGCGGGTGCGCGCACAACAACTCAACAAAGCTTCATTGCTATCTGATGAATGGTATTGGAACGCATAGAAGACGAACCAACAAACATTCATATTTATGTATTAGATACGTATGTAAATATTTTCTTGAAAACTACCGAATCGATTCTTCTAAGATTCGGTATGTATGGGTTTTCGGGTGCGAGGAATCCGTTGCACTGAAGGCCTTAGGGCTACAAAGGCCCCAAGGCCCCCAAAATGGACCCCTAAATTACTCGGAATCTATGTAGAGGTTTGTTTTTTGCTTTTTTAAGTTACTTGCAATCAATATATAGGGTCTATATATTCACTATCGAATGAAAAACTCAATGAAGTATTTAATTCTTGCAATCTATTTTGTCATACTCTTCGTTTTTGCTTAAAAATTCGTTTTCAATGACAAAACTTCAACTTTTTCTCTTATTCCATCAATATTTCACAACGAGACTATTATAGCAACGGGCTGTTAAGTAAACAACTCTAATTATGAATCGAGCGTTTGTAACGATTGATAAAAACATCTTACTCACGTGGAAGTTTTCCTCGTCAGTTCTTCATAAATTAAGAACCATATTTACAGTGTACCGGAACTAATATGTATCTACAGTGAAATCCCTCTTAACGACCACTCCCATCAAGCGACCATTTTTCAGCGGAATCGTTGGTGGTCGCTTAATTCAGGTTTCACTCAATGAGTAAGCCAAATAAGAATGCATTGAAATTTCCCGGAAGCAACTAAATTATGAGCAAATATACGCCATGTGTATAGGTTTGAACAAAATCGTCGCTTCTGAGAATTTTTCCATTTTTTGCATTTTTTTGAAAAATCAGCCGCCCGATCTTTTGCATAAAATGTGTTCCTAGAAACTTCCCTGTCGAGCGACCATCCCTCTTAACGACCATTTTTCAGGGAAACCGTCGGTGATCGCGTTAAAACAGGTTTATTTGTATTTCATCTGAGATCGGGTGTAAACAAGTGTGAAAGTAAATAAGTTGTCTTCGCCGAGAGCTATCTTCAGCAGTTGGATGAATCTGCCGACAGATGGCTCCCATTCCCGGATTCTCGGGACTATTCTGATTGGTTTTCCGTGTGTACGGGACACGGGAAGAGATGGAAGTTGCCCATCTCTCGCGTACACGTACTCCCCGTACACGTTGATTGTGTCCGTTCGCTATACTTTCCCGTCGGCCATATTTTCGCGTATTCCCGTTAACGGCTCACGTTACACGTACACGTTGATTGTGTCCCAGCCTTTAGAGTTGTGGTGAAGAATCCAACTCCCGTCCCGTCCCGTCCCGTGGGTCAATTATAGTTGTCGCATCTAGTCCTCAACTTTTTCTTTTTTTAGTCCTCAACAATTTTTCTTATTAGCAAACGGGCATAATTTTTTTGTCCTAGCTAATAAAATGTTTATGAACCGGATTGTTGTTTTTTTAAATATTTTATTAACTAGGACTAAAAGGTAAAAAATAAAAAAAATGAAAATAGAATTTTTAAGCATGCTTTTGTAAAAAAAAATTTAAAAATCTATAAATGAAGAAGTATCTTAGCATCGAACTAAAAATAAAAAATAATTTTTTCTCAGGTGAATGAAAATTTAGCCTAATACTGGAGATAATAAAATTCAATGCGACGAAATTATCCACGCAATGATAAGACCACGCGGACCATCAGAGTAGTCGTATCAAGTCCACGCTCTCGTGATTTTTTTTCTTGTAAACAGTCCTAGTTTTTTAGTCATAGTTAATAAAATGTTATAAAAAACTACTTTTTAAATTATTAACTAGGACTAAAAGGTAAAAAGTATAAAAATAAAAAAGGAAATTTTAAGCATGCTTTTCTAAAAAAAATTTAAAAATCTTTAAAAGAAGAAATATCTTAACATCGAACTAAAAAATAAAAAATAATTTTTTCTCAGATGAATGAAAATTTAGCCCAATACTGGAAATAATAAAATTCAATGCAAGGAAATTAGCCAGACAATGATAAGACCACAAAGAAAAGCATGGGTCGCCTCCACATTTATATTTTGCACCTTATCTTAAGTTCATTTTACGATTTTCTAGAAATTGTACATTGATACTCTATTCCATTCAATACCAAAATCTTCATATTTAATGAATTCATGTTGATATCGAATATGAACGAGCGCCCCACGCTTTTCGTTGTGGTCTTGTCATTGTGTGGCTAATTTTCTTGAATAGTATAGTATTATTTCCAGTACTAGGCTAAACTTTCATTCGCTTGAGCAAATATTACATTGATTACGATGTTTAGATATTTATTTTTTTAAAGATTTTGAATTAATTTTTTGGAAAAATATGCTTAAAAATTCTATTTTTTATTTTATTTTACTATCATTCAGTTGCTCTCAAAATTCGAATGATCTCAGTGGTAGGTATTGCGTGCATTTTCTATTTACATCTACATCTACATAATACTCCGCGAGCCGCCGCATGGGCGTGTGGCAGTTTTTGTTGTGTGGTGTGGTAGTTTTTGGTACCTTTCTGGAATTAGGCAGCGAAGCCCTTATTCGGCATTCACGATCTAATTATTCCTCTTAAGTCGGGAGAGAATGAGAGAGAGAGAGGGGTAAGTAGGACGTTTCTCATGCATACGAGATTAGCGAATGAGACTCCGTCCTGGTGGTCAGCGCGAATGTTATTCAGGGCGGGCAAAACGGCTAGTAATCCGCTTCCGGCATGGACGGTGAGTCCACCACTTAACCGTGTTTGGATTTTCCTCGTCCTGGATGATATCTAAGAATAATATGCCTTTTCGGAAAGGAAGCCGATTTTCCACCAAGAGTGATATCGCTCCATTTTTCGCGAAGCTTAATCCCTCCACAGTACGCGCGTTAACACGTCTAAAGGCAGGGACACAATCAACGTGTACGTGTGACGCGAGACGTTAGCGGGACAACGGGAGACGGGGAACGCAAATCAGCGGTCACAATCGACGTTAACGCGGCCCGGAGTAACAATTGACTAACGCAGGCGCAGCCAAGAGATCGGGTGTAAACAAGTGTGGAAGTAAATAATTTGTCTTCGCCAAGAGCTATTTTCAACAGTTGGATGTATCTGCCGACAGATGGCTCCCATTCCCGGATTCTCAGGACTACTCTGATTGGTTTTCCGTGTACGGGACACGGGAAGAGATGAAAGTTGCCCATCTATCGCGTACACGTACTCCCCGTACACGTTGATTGTGTCCGTTCGCTATACTTTCCCGTCAGCCATCTTTTCGCGTATTCCCGTTAACGGCTCACGTTACACGTACACGTTGATTGTGTTCAAGCCTTAAGTCCTACTTTGACGTCTTCTTGCACTTGAAAGCTCAGCGTAGGCTGGAGCGCTAATGTTGAGACATTGAGTGCACATATTAATTGATGCACCAAATCGATTAATTCAAATTTTTCAGTAATGAAAGGTGGCAATTTTCCACAATATAAACTTTAATACGACCGGTTTCGATGCACTATGTCATCATCAGGTGATGAGTTATCCGACATCATTATCAGGTTTCACCCCGATGAGGATGTGGTACATCGAAACCGGTCGTGTTAAAGTTTATATTGTGGAAAATTGCCAACTTTCATTAACTATGCAATTCCAACAGATTACGCCTGAAACGTCTCTTTTTATTCAAATTTTTCATGTTTATTTTCATGTATTTTATATCAGTTCTGGGACCGTAAAACAGCGAGTCTCTTATCTTATCGCCAGGCGTAACAACCCGGTCAACATTGAACAATCACAATCAACGAGCTAACTTACTTACGCGTCTGAAATCAACGATAAAAATAACATTAAAATCCATCATTTTTCAGTCTATGTTTTTTGAGCCATTTTTTCATATAAGTTACCAGTGTTATTATAAAATGTTATCGCCTTTTTTAAAGATATTACGACATTATAACGTATTAAATAAGTCGATATTATGTCCCGGAGTTTTGGTGAATTTTTGAGTGTGTTTTCTGTAAACGTCCTGTAAGATCTATACTTGCTTCGTGAATATGAAACGAGTAAATTCTCTGTAGATAGAGGAAAGTTTCAAAAATTATAGGAAATAGGTTTCTGGTTACGGAATGCTAGAAAATCCCTCGGAAGTGAAAGATATGAGCATCGGCAATTGAACATAATGTGACGTATATACATAAGTAAATAATGTTAATAAATTTGGAAAAACTCCTTGAAAAACGTACTACTTATTAGTTAGGGTTAAAGCTATTAAACAGCAAATTCTCTAAAACCTTCCGGTGTAGCTACTGCGGAAGCTCGTGGATATGCGCGTACCTTGTCCACCCTACTCTGTATTTTGGGGTTCCTTATGGATATTTATGGTTTCTCTTCAGCTATGGTACCATCGAACAGCGAGTATCTATCGTATCGCCATGCGTAGCAACCACGTCAACGTTAAACAATCACAATGGGTCGAAAAAAAATCTTGGACCTCACCTCACTCAGTTACATCTGTTTTTACATGCATACCAATCACGCTGTTCCCTTCCGGGGTAGGCTCAGTGACAAAGTTTCTCGCATAAATACATATTTGAACGCCAAAATCTGCTTCAATAATTTCCTCCATACTGACCTATTCTTGCAAACCTTTTGCCTCATTTACCCCCATACACTGCTTCATACACGCCCTCCTGTTTTTAAGACTCCTGTTTTTAAGACTAAGATTTTCATATATTTGTTTCGTTATTCGACTCTCATCCATTCCCTCAACATGGCCAAACCAACGAAGCACACTCCTTTCATATATGTCCATTACTAGAGTATCTTGCCCACATCCATTTATTACCCATTCATGCCTGACCCTATCCATCCTACTTTTGCCGCAAACACTCCTCAGATAAATCATACCCACGGCATTTAGTCTACTCTTATGTCTATCCTGACGTACCCATGTTTCACTACCATACAACAAAGTGGGGAGTAGTACACTTCAGTACGTGGCCGTTTTTGCTTCTTTAAACAGGCACTCATTCCTTGATATGCCAACATGCTACCTACCACTTTCCTTCCGGCATTCGCACGTCTAAGAATAGCGTCACGAATAACTGTTTGATGATGGCGAATGGTGAAGTGATTGAACGAGTTTTTGCGTACTTAAGTAAGATGTTTACGAAAGATGGACTGATAGATGAGGAGATAAAGAGACATATGTTTTTTCATCGTAAATAATTATCCATGGTGATGAAATGCAATTAATATATTTTTTAAGTTTCGTTTCAATCGAATCATTGTTATGACTTGGGTTTTTCGGCGCGGAATTCGGAATTAAAGCAAAAATCATTGGTAAATATGTGTTTTTTTATGCGGCATGATACCTTGATATTTGTTAGAAACCATTAAAATGAAATGAAACGTATTACTTGTAGTTAGGGAGAAAATCTTTGCGAGGGTAATTGAAGAATATCCGAATGTATGTCCGGTGCCATGAGGCCACTAAAACATTGAATTGCCCAGAAGCCAAATGGGTAACACGCAATTTTTTCAATTTCTCTGTAGATATCATCAAAAATTATACACATGCAAAGTTTCATGTAAATCGATCACCCCACCTTTACTGGCTGAAGCACTCGGCCGGAAATCGAGGGACTTGGGTTCGGGTCACGGTCAAAGCGGATTTTTTTCTTCTACGAAATTTCGCGCACGTGTGCACTGCCGGTTTCTCCGTGAATTTATTCCTTGGATTGTCCCGGTATGCTCAAAATTGATATATTTTCCTAGATAAATTACATTTAGTCCAGAGCAACCGGAAAATGCCCTGAAATTTCATAATTTCTAGTCTGTAGCGAATCTGATTGTTGTAACCGAACGACAATCGGATATTTTCACATTCCCTAATATCCCCATTGACCAGAAAGAAGTTGACTTACAGAGTAATTTCTCAACGATAGATCTATTTTAGAATAGAATAGAAAAGAGTAGAAAACAATTTTATTGTCCTGGGACAAAGTCCCTTAGGACATTGAATTAGCTTACATGCCTTCATGAGGAGTGGAATACAAAGACAAAATACAAAGCCTTACCAAAAAAGGAAAACAAACAAACAAATTTCAAGTCAGCGCAGAGATATGAAATGAGCGAGGTAAATGAAAATGAAAAAACAGTCTCAATATCAATAATCGAAATAGTATGTTAAAACAAAAAATGTACAATCTGTAATACCTATTGATAAGAAAAAATGAAAAGCAAACAAACGAATATTTTATAAGACAGAAAAACAGCAAATGATTGTAGTGAACAAGTATTTTGAGACGAATGAGGAATTTGTTTACTTCAGCTGACTAATGATAATTGGTTTGGATATTTGAGGAGGCGGCCGAGGGTGGAGAGAAACCCGGCGTCGGCATTAGCCTGCTCTTAAAGAAATGCGCCTAGGGGACGATGGTTTAACTTTCATATGACAGACGAAGTACTGCTCTGTTGTCACTTTAAGTGCCCTCCAAAAGACACTCAATTAGGGATTTTCTCTTAAGAACATCCTCCTCTGCAGGGATTTGAACCCTGGCCGTCCGTATGGATAGCCAGTACTCTAGCCACCACACCAATTCGGACCCCACTATAAATAATTTTCATTAGTGATTTATATGCATATGACTATCGAATATAAATTGTATGTAGCGGAATGAGAACACAAGAAACATCCGAAGCCACGGCTATTAGGAGATAAGTCACGAAAGCGATATTTTCTGCAGCCCTAATTTAGTAAAGAGTTCCATAACTTAAGGGAGTATTGACACCATGGCCACAGCCTATATATAGTTAATTTATAGACTGTGTCGTGACCAAATATTCGTGCTATAAGCCATTATAGTCTTAATCGATGGGTTCTGTGGGCCACTAAGTCGTTCCGAAAAATGTTCATTCGTAGAGAGGTGTTAGTAATAATAATAAGTTATAGAGCACAAATACCAAGTCTATCTAGCGAAGGTGGGAATTCCACATGCAAGATCGATCGTAGCAATTTAGGCCCCTTATTCTCCGCGTAAAAAAAATACAATTTTTAATCTCCCAGTTTTCCTATATACTTCTTTTATCTTACTATTGTCACTGTTTCTACCGGGACTTATTTCCTACAGAAAAGTATGTTGTACATCCTCCGAGAAGTACTCTACATTGAATTCACGGAAAAGGTTTGAAACTATTCGATCTGTCGGATTTCCTTCTTATAACTATGAACATTCGGTTGCTGACTGTATCTGAACTACTGTGGCAAATGCATTTGCTCTCCTCTGCATTTAATCTATTACCGAGATTAATCCTTCTTTGTTAAGGTCCCGCTCGCCAACGGTAAACGAGGTTTTTCTTCTACGGAAGAGAAGGAAGGCTCCTTTTCTTCTAAGGAGGAAGAATTATCGTAAAATGTATCATCCATCATGAAAAGGTACTGAAATATTTTACCGTTGAAGAGAGTTTTAGGCTTGACTCTCTTTAAATCTTGAATCTCAATTATTTTTAGGGGAACAGTAGTAAGTATCCACTCTCTTTATTTTAATTAACTCCGATAGTGGTTTACAGACGTGTGTGATTTTTAAATAGTAAATTTACCCTAGGTACATCCATGGCTTCCGGGTTTTTCTGCCTTTCGTTGACCTTGACGATGGCGTTTCGCTTCAGGTCAGGTCTGTCTCTTCTCAGATCTTCAGATCAGGTCTGTCATTCAGACCCGATCTGAAGATGTGGCCAGCATTGGCCACGAAACGTCATCTTCAAGATAACGAAACGCAGCGGAACCCGGAAGCCATGGAAGTACCTGCACTACAGCGCTGCGAAAGCCTCAAGCAGAAAAGTAAATTTACTCTACTTTATTTTTATAAACCCCGATAATGGTGTGGAGACGAGTTGTCATTCTCTAGGATATTGATTATGTTGCTTATTAAAATAGTGTTCAATTTGACTAATGTGTTAATCTATGAATTAATTCTCAGTTAACATCGGCTTAACGAAGAGGGCGTGTCGTTTTACGGTTTACGTTGACCAGGCATTATACAGCCGAACCTCAAAAGAAGATAAGAATCCCTTCTGGTTCATGTAATTCGAAGATTCTTGCGATATTGAGTGGAATTTATGCATGATACAGAAAGGAAGAATTTGCAATTGTCCGCAGAAATAAATTGTACTGCGACCTAGGTTTCGATGTTTTTACATCATCACCAGTTCAGGTTTTTACATCAGATCAGGTTTTTACATCAGATCAGGTTTTTACATCCGGTGATGACGATGTAGAATCATCGAACATCGTTTTTACAAAATCATCTGATGATGTAAAAACATCAATTTATTTCTGTGGATAATTGCAAAGTTTCCATTTCTGAAACATTCTCTTCTGGCTCGTACAATGTATGTTCACTCCTGATTTCCAATCGTTAAATATTTTACATGTAACCAAGTACTTTGAATATTTCAGCCCTAGCAGTTGGAGCAGATTATTGGGCCAGCGTTTTAACAATCGACCGCTTCGACTCCGCATCGTAATCGTGCCAATTAGAGACACAATGCGGATCCCAGGAGGATGACATCTGAACGAGCTCTTTTGAACCCACTTAAAAAGATCGGGCGGGACAATCGAAGAATTCCATCCGTGTTTATTTTCTCATCGTTATTCACATCCGATGGAGAAAAAAACCGCTTCGAGCTTATAATCGTGAAGAAAGGGAGACGATGTTCTTCGGGGGGAAAAAATTTAAAAAAAAGGGAAAATATGCCCTTCTTCAAAAAAAAATCGGAAACAACCCGTCCCGAGTCCTTGGAATAATAAGAAAAATGGAAATGTTCCTTTCACCCTCCCTCAAGCGTTTGTATGCTTCCTTATTTCTACCCCCTCCCCGATACCTTAACACTCCCTACCGCTCTGCTCTGGAACCACTGTAGTCTATACCATTTTTTTTATCAGTGGTGATGTCCCTCGGTAAATCTATTATGAGATGAAAGTGGGAATAACTGTACTAATAAATTACTGGTGAAGGTTGTTGTCTCCATATACTAATTTATGTAGTTAACAGTCCTGCATTAATTCAATATTTTTCTTTTTACATCGAAAGCTTTTACATGTAACTTTTATATACAACTTTTAGAGGGATTAAGATGGGAACCCCTAGAGACTCGGAGGCTACACGCTAGGCTTAGGTTGCTTAAGAAATTCAGAACTGGTGTGTTTCAGAGAGAGACAGAGAATATTATCATGACGCCTCACTACATCTTTAGGTCCGAAAGAAGTGATGAAATAACAGAGAAACATTGCCGAACAGATAGGTACAAAAACTCGTTCTTTCAGTGCACAATAAGCGACCACAATAAAAACTGAGCTCATCGAAATACACTCCCATAATACACGTCATCATTTCACCTTCCAAAACCTTATGTCTTTACACAGCTGGTGACCTAACTCCCCCTGCCACACGCCCATGCGGCGGCTCGCAGGGTAGTATGTAGATGTAGAAAAGGTTTTACTGAGTTTCACCCGATTGCTGATGTAATTTGTCGGTTTAAATTGAATGTAAGACCATAACAGAAGGTCATAATTCATGAACTTAGGAGTCGTGCGCTTGCGTTGTAGTGGAAGCGGTCTCAGTGCTATGTAATGTCATTACATTGTATAGAGTATGGTTCATGTTCATATTTTATGGTACATCCTTAAGTCGTGCAATCGCGACGAAGCACGAGGCTTTAATTTGTCCAATCTTGAGCGATTATCTCTTCCGCTCCGGCAAAAGCGGGAAGTTGAAATTGTGTGCATAGCATTGTTAGCAAAATCGGAATGGCATCAAAACTCGTAAACTAATGTTTTCCGGTATAATCAGGGTGTCCCATAAATGTCACGCCACAGTGACACTGGAGCTAGGGCAGCCTAAGAGGAACCGAACCAGCCTAATATGACCTCAGTAAAAGTTGCACGGTTTTCGAGATGTTGCCAAATTAAAGCTTTTTCAATAATTTCACTTTTTTTACATTTATAGTCCCAGAATTCACTTGAAAAGCTCTCAGTTTGGCTCTCTGATGGGGCTACTGCCACATGCTAACAAACAAAGTACTCTATCCATCCCATTTTTGAAAGCCGATAAAGTTAGACAGGTAGAGAGGCTTTCGCGTTTCTTTTGTTTGTTCGGACCCCATGACCCCCCTCCCTCTCGGGCCTCTGTTCCAGGTAGAAGTCGGCACATGAGTCACAGTTGGAAGATTAAAAGAGCGGCCCTAATGAGAACGTTAAATTATCCGATTGAATTCTGGGACTAGAAATGTAAAAAAAGTGAAATTTTTGAAAAAGCTTTAATTTGGCAATATCTCGAAAACTGTGCAACTTTTACTGAGGTCATATTAGGCTGGTTCGGTTACTCTTAGGCTGCCCTAGCTCCAGTGTCACTGTAGCGTGACATTTATAGGACACCCTGAATACGTGAGCCTTCCGCTTTTTTATTTCTCAAGACTAAACAGTGTGTACATAAAAGAGACTAGAGAATTTCTCACGGTGTAACTTAAGCGGAATGATTAAGTTTCCTATTGATTGAGCGTATTTGTACGACGACAGCGATACCCAAAATGTGCTCCGAGAAGCCTCTGGGCCTGATTCTCCGGTGGTTCTCCTTCTTTCGCGGCTGTTGTTAGATGACAAAAATCACAAAAATTAATATTTTCCTTCTACCTAGCGTGTTTTTAAAGTTTTATTCGTGTTTCACCCGTTTTTCTGGGTCGGATCTTGTGATTGGAATTGGCCTACTTCCCGGTGACTTGGGGCCCTAAAATTTGGGCAGCGGATCCATATTTGGAGGTAATGCAGTTATCGTTTGAAATATTGACGGTAATTAATATGCCACGCGTTCATTAAAAGGTTTTCTTAATTTGAGTCTGTTTGTCTGGGTAGAATCTTGTAATCGAAATTTAACCGACTTCCGGAAGTCGTTGAGCTCTAAAGTTTTGTCCATGAACCCAATTATCGAGACAGAACAGAAACCAATGTAAATGATGACGATAATTAATAGAATTCTTATTTTCCGAGATGGTCTTTTTGATTATGAGGTGTTTGTCTGCGTCAAATCCTTTAACCAAAATTTAACCATCTCCCCGATGACTTACTGCTCTATGATTTTTTAAGATTTTGTAAACCCGGAAAAAGCACCTGAAGATGACGCTTAAGCGTTGAAACCCGGGTCGTGTGTGTTTTTAAGTTGTGGTTTTGTAAATGTAACCATTAAATCCTCTGAAAGAAAAAATAAACTCGTGTCTGTTGAAATGATGGCTGGTATTAATTATTAATTCTATTTCATGCGAAACAAGTTGAACTGATAATGTAAGAATTAACGAAATATGAAGAGTCTCCAAAATGGCCGTAAAAATTGCCGCCACTCGTCAATTGAACACAGAAATTGTTGTGTTGGTTCGCGGGAATGGAAATTCCACTGCAGAGACCAACCACAGTGAGTGATTGAGTGAGTGATTTTGAGTGCTTGTGAGTGTGATTGTGTTCATAACTAGGCGTCATAAGCGGGGTCTCATTAGCCCTTGCAAACATTGGGTTGAGTGTGTATCTGTAGTAGTCACTGGCGAGGAAGAAACATTCCCGTAAACCACCACAGGAGGGTATTCTGGTTGAGAGGTTGTGGTTGGTCACTGCTGTGGAATTCCCATTCCCGCCAACCGACACAACAATTTTGGTGTTTAATTGACGAGTGGTGCCAATTTTTACGGCCATTTTTGGAGAGACTTCATATTTTGTCATCTAAAGAGGCCTTGGAGCTCAATTTCCCTTGATTCAATCTAAGAATTACTATTGCGAACGGAAAACTACAACTTGCGGTGTCATCAACATGGAGGAAATCCTGAATATCAGTCTGGGATGGTGTATTCGGGTGAATTTATAAAATATAACAACTATATATTTTGAATTTATTATATTTAGATATTGATTATCTATTAATAACCCCCTGCTGTATATCTTATGTGTGTAGGTCTGTGTTAACCCTTTGAGTGCGGCATGACGTGATATGACGTCGTGGTTGTCTAAACGCTGGTGCTGATGACGTGATATCACGTCAAGGGTACCGTGAGATTTTTAACTTTCAACAGGGAACTTTACTACGCCCCCTAGTGAAAGCTGGAACACTCACGATACCCTTACGTGATATAACGTCATCAGAACCTGTGTAAAGACAACAATGACGTGATATCACGTCAAGCCGCACCCAAAGGGTTAACCTCCTCGATCGTATTTCACACCGCATGTTAAAGTTTTAAATTCTCGTCAGACCGTAACGCTCGCAGTTGAAAGCGTATAAAGGGTTAGGAACAAAAGCGGGATTATGACGAAGAGCACGTGGGTTTCATAAAATGAAGTTTAAAAAAAATATATAGCATAGGTTTTCGCTCTATTTAATGACTCGGCGGATGCTCGTGGTGGAAATTCATTTAATCATGAAAAGGACGTCGGATGATGGAAAAAAAATGAAGAACAAATTCCTCCCACGCGCGTCGCGTGGGATCTTTTTTAAATGGGGCACAGTCTTTTATTTTTTTAATTTACTTTTTATATTTACACAAATTTACTATGTCAGATCATGTAGCACGCCACCATACCAGTCCGCTTGCGGAACTTTGAAAAATTGCTGCGTGGCGCTTGCGGAAGCGTTGCGTTGACGTTGTTTACAGTATGTCTGGCTATCAAACTCCACTGAGGGACTGCACCTGAACTAGGGTTTCTGTTGATTTTCTTAGGTTTATTAAGACGACAGGATATTCAAGTTGATCAATTTTAATAATACTTAATCAGAAACAAGATGGAGAACGTCCTTCTTAAAGGAAGACATCAATCAACAACTTCAACAATACGTTAAGAAAAAAATAAACACAACGGAAAACAATAATAAATAAACAAAATACAAACGATTACATTGCACTTAAAGTAAGAGAAATTGCTCTCTACAACAGTATCTGTCTGAGGGACACCCAAGAAACGTTCCTTTAGATGATTCGCCGGGGTTACATCAGATCATTCACAGAATCACATTGGCATCAAATTATTTTCGGGAAATCCATGAAAATGAAAACATTGAAAACTACTTGCTTCCGATGGCTAATTTTTTATAATCACTCGATTACCTGTATATTTTGTTCAGTCATTAGCGAATTACCACGACTTCCAGGTGAAAATGCTTGAGTTCAATAGAAATGGAGGTTTAGTCGGCTCCACGGGTGGAGAAAGTGATGAATAAAACATTCCTCCGTTGAACAATCAGACTGTTGAAGGCATGTTTTTGTAATGGTAGCCTAGATATGGTCCTGCAAATGGTATCCATTGTGGTATCGCTGCCTCGTGTTTAAACGCTCACGTCAACTTAGGGACAGGTTGACGTACTCCACGGAAAACGATCAACATACTTCGTCATAATACATCAGATCATGAGAATAATGGTAGGGAAATAGACTGCAGAACTGACAATTAACTTTTAGAGGGATTAAGGTGGGAGCCCCTTAGATACTCGGAGGCTACTCGCTAGGGTTAGGTTGATGGAGAAATTCGGAAATGGCGTGTTTCAGAGGGACACAGAGAATATAATCATGACGCCTCACTACATCTCTAGGTCTGACAGAAGCGATGAAATAAGAGAGATGATTTTATAATCACTCGATTGCCTTTATATTTTTTTCAGTCATTAGCGAATTGCTACGACTTCCAGGTGAAAATGCTTGAGTTCAATAGAAATGGAGGTTTAGTCGGCTCCACGGGTGGAGAAAGTGATGAATAAAACATTCCTCCGTTGAACAATCAGACTGTTGAAGGCCTGTTTTTGTAATGGTAGCTTAGATATGGTCCTGCAAATGGTATCCATTGTGGTATCGCTGCCTCGTATTTAAACGCTCACGTCAACTTAGGGACAGGTTGACGTACTCCACGGAAAACGATCAACATACTTCGTCATAATACATCAGATCATGAGAATAATGGTAGGGAAATAGACTGCAGAACTGACAATTAACTTTTAGAGGGATTAAGGTGGGAGCCCCTTAGATACTCGGAGGCTACTCGCTAGGGTTAGGTTGATGGAGAAATTCGGAAATGGCGTGTTTCAGAGGGACACAGAATATAATCATGACGCCTCACTACATCTCTAGGTCTGACAGAAGCATGAGAATAATGGTAGGGAAATAGACTGCAGAACAGACAGTTAACTTTTAGAGGGATTAAGATGGGAGCCCCTTAGATACTCGGAGGCTACTCGCTAGGGTTAGGTTGATGGAGAAATTCAGAACTGGCGTGTTTCAGTGGGACACAGAGAATATAATCATGACGCTTCACTACATCTCTAGGTCTGACAGAAGCGATGAAATGAGAGAGATGCATTGTCGAACAGTTAGGTATAAAAACTTGTTCTTTCTGCGCACAATAAGCGATCACAATAATAATTGAGCTCCACTAAATACACTCCCATAATACACGTCACCATTTCACCTCCCAAAACCTAATCCCCTACATATTTATACGGTTGTTGATCTAACACCCCCTGCCTAACGCCCATGTGGCGCCTCGCATGTATGAAAATGTAGATGTAGACAAGTTTAAAATGTCATTTTTACCGCGATCGATATGAGACCATCATGGCTGCCAATGAGACTTTGAAGTAGGTTAGTCGACAGGTAGTGTGCCTGATTAGTTGATATGCCCCTAAATGCTTGTTTCTCAATATGCCACATTGTAAGTACATAATGTTTTTTATGATCTCTACTTGACTCTTTTATCTCGTTCACGTAGCTGCATTTTAGATGAATTCAATAGTTTCTGAGGCGTTGGTAGGATACCTATAGTGTAATTCATGTTGGTGAATGTTACTTACGTATTATAATGCATATTGGTGATAAATCACATCCTGCCAAACATGCTTGATGTGGCTTGTAGGGTAATATGTAGATGTAGATCAAATTCCGCGTCTAATTTGCGTTTAGGTTACGTCATCTAACGATATAAGTCCACAAAGCATTCCAAAAAATGGGGCTTGGGCCTCTTCGATTCCAGTTTTTTTTATAGACGCCAGTGAAAGCAATTGGTACATTTGGAAAAAATAACAAAAGCGAATTATTTGGCGTCTAGCATTTATATTTTTTAATCTCGCGATCGCGGGCGAACGATCCTTAAGGTTTTACTCGTAACCTGTCACTACGACTACGCTATTTCTCCCAACCCGTACCCTTTTCCACCCTTCCCCAACCCTTTAGAGCCCTTAGAGAAATAAAAAAAATAACTCCTTCCTATCCGACGCCGTACCTACCTACTCCACCGTCTTTCCACGGGACACGTAAAATGTTAATCAGTTCGTGAATTGTAAAAGTCAAATATGTACTCGGGGTGCCTACGCTGCGGCGGTACGGCTGCTGCTGGCGGTTGGGGCGGTTGACCTACAAAAGATACGGGCCGGGTCTTGCGGCGGTATAGGGCACGAAGGGAGAGACCGGGAAAAAAGCAGGACCGGGCTGAAAGACGGAGAGGTAGAACGGGAGAGGGAGAGAGATGTATAGCAGTCGAACGCGGGGAGGTTTTTCGCCGTTTGCCCCTCGGGGCGCGACCGAATATGCACGGGAGCCCTCTGCAATACTTCACCCTTTCCAGTCACCCGTCCTCTCTTTCGCCATCCCCCCCTTCGTGCAGGGGTGCCAACTCAACGAGCACACATTTTATATGTAGGGTATCGGGACCTACCAGCGGTATTGCCTCTCACGTAGGCATACGCTAGTGCATGGTAAGGTGGTTTGAGCGTGATAGTTCCCCAGTCATAATGGAGACTATATCCGAAGTGTGCTTGTTAATTTCAGCAGCTGTAGGAAGCATAAATAAATATTGCATTATTGATTGTGAAACGAAATACTTTTTTGTAACTGACGGTCTAAATAATTGAATAAAAATTTCTATTTAAGTCTTTGACTTGAGTCATTTTTCCCGCGGTTGGTTTAAAACTCCTTCACAACAGACGGTTTTTTTTATAATTCTGAAAAAATTATCGCTGTGACAGTATGATTTATCAATCAATTATAACTTTCCCGACCAATATCATACAGATAATTATAAGATTCTTGTATATTTGGTCATTCATGTGTTTAAGGTAGTCCGAGCGAGATAGATTCCTAGTCATAATAGAGACCATATTCGAATTAGACGTTTTAATTTCACCAACTGTAGGACTCATGAATTAATATTCCATTATTAATGGTGCAATACTATTATAGTTTCATACCACAGAAATGGTAAGTAATTAAATGAAAATATCTAAATAAGTCTTTAACTTGACTCATTTTGATTGCGCGGTGCGTTTGAAACTCCTTCCAAACGGAAGGTTTTTTGTGATACCCAAGAACCTATTGCGGTGGCTGTATGATTGATTTTCAAAAATAGTTGAGAAAACCCACAAACTACAGTGTGTTGATTTTTTGACGAGATCTTAGTGTAGGGCGTATCTCATTTTGTAAATAATGTCTCTCTGGAGTGCTTACACGTACCATTTCCCATGTAAAATGGCTGGTATTTTTTTGGCAAATAACTCCGAAAGTATTATATATCACTTTTGTTTCATGGAAATTAGATGAATGGTTGTTTTTTATTGCATGATCTGCTAGTGCATATAATTGATTGCGCTTCATGGAAAAAATCAGCCTATTTTGTGATCACAAAACCCAGGGATTTATTTTCTGTCGGAGTCCTTCATTACTCCGTGCTTGCATGGAGACTGGGCGAAAATACTTCGGTGTGCACATTTTTGAAACGGAGTTTCTTCTCTTGTACTGCTGTCGTTACTCGTCAGGTCATCCATAGCTAACGTTTGTTTTAGGCGATACACATGTTCTAAAATGGTTGTTTCTGCTTGGCTTTAGTATCTAAAACTTTTAGTCACAAGTCATCTCATTTAATGATGACTATATAATATTGTCATTTAATAATAATTATGCTTTGCATGGTAATCTCTACTAGTTATTGTCAGCCCTCCTAGCGCGCCATTTTCCCCACTCCGGGTCTCTTTCTCCCCGTTTGTGTGCTCTCGCATGAATACGGGTGCAGCTTCATAGATTCAGGAGGGCCACGAGAGATTTAATTGGTTAAAGTAAGGATAATGTCTTCAATGTTTTTTGCTCCACATATCTTTGACATAGCTCTCTCAGCTCAAAGATTATTGGGTTTTGTAAACCGAATGTCAAGGTACTTTAAGTCTGAGAAATCTCTCCAAATGTTGTACTTCTCCTTTGTAAGATGTAAGTTGGAGTATGCTTCTGTAGTATGGAATCCTCACAGTAAGAAACATGTTCAAATATTGGAGAGGGTACAGAAAAGGTTTTTACGTTATCTATGTTTTACCCAATATAATGTTTATCCAATTTATGAAAATTATGTTAGCTACGAAACTTTGGTAAAAGTGTTTGATTTTACGATATTTGCAAAAAGGAAGAATCATGTGTGATCTATCTTACTTATATAATTTACTTAATACTGGAGAAAATAGTGACTTAATTAGACAAATTAATTTTGTAGTGCCTAGTATCAATGTGAGGTTACCAAGGAAATTTAAGTTGAGCATGGTAAAGTCAAACTACTGTGAAAACTCACCATTGAATAGAATGTGCCGATCTTTTAACATGCACTGTGATATAATTGATTTATGTAAAAAAAAGGAAAGTCTCTTTTGGAAATTGATAAATGATATAGTTTCTTGACATGTTTCGAAATTTCTGTAAAATTCCATTGATTCCAATATGTTTTGTGTTTTCTTCTTTTTTTTTGTTTGCCCTGTAATAATTTTGTTGGGCAAACGTTAAACTCTATAAATAAATAAATAAATAAGGTGCTAGAGGGGGTGGGTGGGGCAGAGAGTCGGATTGTCGGTGGGTGTGGGGAGGCGGAGAAGGAGGAGGAAGCCTCTAGTGGGGGTTGGAGTTCGGAAGAGGAAACAGGTCGGGTTTCGTAGGGCGGGGCTCGAACCTCTAAAAACCGTGTCAGGAGAGTTTATGATGGAACTTTTCGATCGCTAGGTATCGAGGTATGGGTAGAGGTTTTCGATCATCCTCTCTCATTTCGCAGGATTCTAAATGTTCCGCAGCCCAAGTCCCCAAATGATCCACTGCGCTGCAGCAAAACTCGTCGTGATACGACCGAAGCGGGACGACGGGTATTGTTGAGTCGCACAATTACTCGAAGCACACGTGTTGGGAGTAATTAGAAAGGTTTACTCACTGACCATCCCCCCTCATTTCGCAGGATTTTAAATGTTCCGTAGGCCAAGTCCCTAAATGATCCACTGCGCTGCTGCGGAACTCGTCGTGGAACTAGTCGAAGCGGAACGGCGGGTATTGTTGAGTCGCACCATTTCTCGAAGCCCATGTGTTGGCACTGACCGTCCTCCCTCATTTCGGAATCATGTGAATGTTCCGTAGCCCATGTCCTAAAAAATCATCCACTGCCCTGCAGCAAAACTTGTGCTAAGGCTTCTCCTGTATACTTCGATAAGATTTCATAAATTAGTACTTGAGTGACCGTTATGAAAAAAAGGAAGAAATTTCGCGGGGTAAAATGCAAAGCAGAATCGCGAGTTAAGTCTGCAGTGACTTGAAGAGAAAATGAGTTGGATGTATATTCGTTTACTTTTTAGCAGAGGAGAGGGTGTGTGCTTAGGGGCGAAGGGTTCGAAGGCAATAAAGAGAGACGAGAGGCCCGGAAGTGGTGGAGGGTTGAAAATGGGGAGGGATGAAATTTATTGCCCTCTCCTGGGGGGGGGGGGGGTGGACGGCTAGCTGCCTCTCTTACACATCTCCCACCTCCCATCCCACAAAGAAACCAATTACAAGAAAGCCGTAAATATTTGTTGATTACCCCACGTCTCGGTCGAGAATTCAGCCGAGATTTGCGCTCCAAAAGCCACCAGGAATGATTGTTTCATTTAGAGTAGTCAGGGCGAATCGTAATTTCTCCTAGAGATCAATAAATTTGCTCTCATTCCAAAGATACATGTCTCACTCTGCCAAGGATACCAAAATATCAGCTCTTTGACGAACTACGTTTCGAGATTTTTACCGAAAAATACCAGCCATTTTACATGGGAAAAGGTACTTGCATGAACTCCAGAAGAGCGTTACCTAGGAAATGCTACATTTGGAAATACCAAGGGTGTGACCTACATAGACACGTTAAAAAAATGAGGAATTTCTAACTCCTAGATCTCGTCAAAAAAACTAATAGTGTGTAATGTTTATGCTTTCTCGACTATTTTTGAAAATAAGCCATATTGTCACCTCGGGAATTATATCAGGAATACAAAAAAAATCCTTCCATTGTGAAAGAGTTTTAATCCTACCGTGTGAAAAAAATGAATTAAATTAAAGACATGAGCATATATTTTTAGTAAATTACTACTGAATTGAACTCATGTAAAAGTTTATGAGTATATATACTCCAGAGAGATCATATTTAAAAAGTGGGGAATTTCTAACTCGTAAGTCTCGTCAAAAAATTAAGAGCGTGTAGTTCCTAGGTTTTCTTAACTATTTTTTGTGAAGAAATCTGATTGTTACCGCAGTATTTTTTTCAGAATCGCCGAAAAGCCTTTCGTTGTGTAAGAATTTAAACGCAACGAATGAAACAATTGAGTCAAATAAAAGAATTATGTTGATTAAAAAATCGTTTAGAAATTTAGTCTTCTGAAAGTATGTTATTGCACTATTAAAATGCTCTATTTGATTCCTGCTTCTTACAGTTACTGATCTAAAAACGTTTAATGTATGATCTCCCTTATGACAAGGGAAATACGAGGGCAGTTATTTTTCAACCTCCGATAGGCCATACATAAGACAAGTGGATATAAAAAAATTATTTTTTTACTAAAAGTTATTTACTTTTATGGTTACTTTTCGACATAATCACCTTGACGATTGAGGTATTTGTCGTACCAGCGGACTAGCCTTATAATACCCTCATTATAAAATGTTGACGCCAATGAATTTAAATGAGTCTATACGTTGTCATGAAGCTCCTCGTCAGTTTTTGATGCGCTGGCCTCCCAGCCACTTCTTCAGTTCAGGGTAAAGATGGAAGCTGGGCTCGGTGCTTAGTTGGGACTGTATGGCGGTTTATCGAAAATGTCCCATTGAAATTGCTCTAAAAGCCGTTGAGTTGCTCCAGCACTGTGAGGACGGGCGTTGTCACGGATCAAAGCGTTGTCAGTCGACATGTTTGGGCCCCGGCGAGCACAAAGTTTTTTGATGCCTAAATGTTCTGTAACGATAGACAACAGAGAAGATCTCGAAACTTCCGGAAATTCAATAGGCAAAGCACTTATCGTGAAGCTTCGGTTTTCTCTAACCACTCTGTCAACTCTTTGAACAAAACCGTCTGTAGTGGCAGACTTCCATCATTGACCCCCTTGATCATTCACATCATTGCGGCCATCTTTAAATTTGCGATACCATCCACGCTCAACACCATCACTCGTAAAGCTTTCTCAATACACACGGCTCATTCTTCCTTGAATTTCTGCTGCAATATTCCCTGCTGCTTGCAGCAATCGAATAACGCTTTGCAATTCGCATTTGGCGGGAGAATCAATTGAGGCGTCCATGTTTATGCGACTAATGCTCTGCACAGACTGACGACTTGGACTCGGCAGTGTCAGAGCGTGAAGTGCGGGAGATGCGCAGTCGCCGACTGCGCTCACTCCCGCCTGTCGCTTGTCTGGCGTTTATGCCGAGCGATCGGAGGTTGAAAAAAAACTGCCCTCGGATCTCGCTCAAGTTACCTTAAAGCAACGGATATTGGTTTTATAAAGGTTTCCTTGTGAGTTGGTCAAGAAGTGTAACTGTATGTGGATGCAATCTGAGGGGTGGGGTGAGGAGGAATAACGTGCCCATCGCAATGAATTTCGGAGTCAACGGCGTAGGTGTCTCAATCTCTCTTTTCTCAGTCTCTCGTATGCACTTAATGGACTGAAGATATTCGGGTTTTTGATCGCGGGTAGTGGAGAAAATACTCAAGTACTCATTTTGACAAGAATACTTTAAACTTCTGTACAATTATTTAATTTGTACGACGAGCTTCACAGCTTATTATATAATCATGAAAATGTCAAATTATTCTTTTCAACATGGATTGTAATGTTCCTCTACGAAGTGACGCCTCGTGTCAAGTTTATTTGAAAATTCAAAAATGTGTTCTTCACGTTCAACCCTTTCCGTTATTTAATCGATGACTTGTTTCATTCACAACGTTCCCACTTATATGTCAAGTATCCACTAAAAATATTTACCGATTTCTGTGCTAAATAATTACTATTTTCTTATATTTACTAATAATTGCGAAATTATAATTTAAAACCGTCGATGAACGGTTGTAAAGTTAACATTGTACATTGAGCACCTCTGGGGATGTAATAATCGATATCCGTTACAGAGGGAAAAATCTTCGTTGATGGAGGGAAATTTAGTCGAACTCTGAGGGCTGAGCAGAGTAGAGGATGCAACATTTTTGAACGATCCTAAACATGTAATACACACGTGTACGCGCAAACCTCAGAGTTTATAAATGGAAACTTATAGCGTGAATTAAAATGTAAAAAAAGTCACCTGGGGTGAGATTCTGTTTCTTCATAACGCCATAGCGCCGAGACCATGCGGTAAAATTGTGAGTAGCTACGTGACAATGGAAATCTTATTTTCGGATCTCGCACCATTTCAGCTTTTGCAACGCCTATTTATCTTATTGTCGCAATGGTCGTTACGTCGATAGAAACAGAATCGGGCGCGGCGCTTCGCTAGCGACAGCAGACGCTATTATATCACCGCGTTATGGTAACGTACGTAGAAACAGAATACCCCCCATGGTCTGTATACCCGTGGTAATTTGACGTCGCCGCACGGTACCCATTCTCTGCTCCGAACGTATTTGAAGTAGAGGAATCGAATCGTTCATGGTCTCTGTCTTCCGTAAATAATAGTAAAACGATTATTTTCGTCATATCAGGAGGGGGGAAAAATAGCCGCGGCAGTTTCCTTTCTCCTAATTAACCGTGATTAATTGGGGTGATGTCGTTCCGTGACGTCATCCGCCAGATAGTTGATGGTGTGGTGCCCCGCCGTTTATCACCGCCGAAGGGCGCTTACTTTTTTTTTTACGGATAATATTTTCACGGAAGAGAATTCATTGCTCTTAGTATACTTGAGGAAACCATAGCATGGGAAAGTGAAATCGAGAGCTGTAGATGACCAATCTTAGGATTGTTAATTATTATTGGTTATTTATGCATTCATCTCTTGGTTCATTGCCCATTGGTTAAGGCCGTTGATATTTATATACATATATATATATATATATATATATATATATATATATATATATTTTTTTTTTTTAAAGCTGTGTCCCAATTCGCCATTTAGGCAGCTAAATTGGCAGATTTAGGGAGGACGCCATCTTGAAGTGTGTCCCAATTCGTTAGGCATCATGGGGGAGCGGATTTAGGTGCCTTTCTCGGGGGTGAAATTTAGGGTAGATGGAGTTTATCCTGAATCCGCCTCCATATTGAATTTCCCATCATGCAAAGCGCTGCATGCGTCGTACAAGGACACTCGTACACAAGGAAGTAGTTGAAAAGTGGCAAACATGGCCGGCATGTATTTTGTCTGTAATTGAAAGAATTCTCTAATATTTCGCAACCCAACACCCGACTACAAAAGATACAAGTCTACTTAGTACACTTAAAAAAAAACGAATTTACATCCCAGAACACCGACACAAACTTAAATACCCCGAAAACTAAAAACTAACGAATCTCCAAACAACGAAATGGATGAAAAAAATGTTATTTCACTTTCCAAATCTCACAACGCATACGAAGGTAGCCACATGCGCCAAAAAATGTCTTAATTTCAGGTTTCATTTGTTTCATTCAGTCCTTTATTAATTACTCACATGTTTTTCATTCCTTTCAAGCTCGGTAGACGGCAACACTAGCGAAGGATGTCCCAAATCAAGCTCCCTTAGCGAAAGGCCTCTAAATATTTAGGTAGCTAACCGCATCCTCCCTAATGGCTAACGAATTGGGACACGGCTATAGAGGAGGGCACTTGCTATGCTGGCCAGTGCTAGAAGCTGAAGCCAGTCCGCCATCTTCGTTGACCCTCATTTTTCTATTGCTCTTGAGGGATAACACTCTAACTTTGCCATTCTTCGATGTTTTCCGTCGATAATGCCTGAATCACACGATCCTTTTTTCCGTCCCTTTTAAGGGATAGCTCCAATGATAGCTCAAATGATCGCTCGAAAATGATCGTGCGACTCGAACAAAGTCAGGGACGGCTCCAGCGATAGGGATCCCTATAGCTTTTTTTTCCATCCCTGGGCACGTCCCTTTTTCCGTCCCTGGAGGCATCGCTGACTCCACCATTTAGCCAATCAGAGTGCTCGGCCGCAAAGAGCGACTCTAACGCCACGTTCGGCTTTCAATGGAATGAGAGTAGTTAGCATAGAAATGATGCGAAAAGGGACGGAAAAAATGATGGAAAAGGGGACGGCCAAAATGACCGTGTGATTCAGAAAATGATAGCTCGAGCTATCATTGTCATGGTCCCTGAAAAGCTATCATTGGAGCTATCCCTTAGAAGGGACGGAAAAAATGATCGTGTGAACCAGGCTTAACTTACTAGACATGCACTTTCTTCTTTCATATTCATTCTCCGGAAACACATTGTAAATTTATTAAAATTAATTATAACCTGCATTTCCGGAGAAAACTGGGGTAAAATCGAGTAGAATCCATAAAACTATGTAACAATATACATGTTTCATGAGTTTCTTGCCTTAAATTGCAAACAGATGATTGATATTCTTGCTTTTTTTTAAAATGTATTCCACCGGTAAAGGCAGGTTTTGTTGAATGTCAGAGAATCTCCTCCCGGTTTTCTACACATTCCGGGGCCTATCTCCCTCTAATATATCCTTTTTCGCCTCTGCATACGATCTACCCTTCTTTATCCCGTCCATGAAACCTATTCTCTTTCTTCCCCTTCTCCGCTTGCCCAACATCCTTCCCTCTATCACACTCTTCAGCAACCCCTCACCCTTTATTACCTCCTTCAGCCATCTTTCATTTCATTCAAAAGATTCCTTTCCTGGCCCACCATCTCAACCACTTCCTCGTTAGTTTTCTATTCCGTCCACCTCACCTTCTCCATCTTTCTCTACATCCACATCTCAAATGCCTGCAGCCTATTTTCATCCTCCTTTCTCAGGGTCCACGTGTCTGCCCCATACAACGCCACGCTCCATATCAAGCTCTTCACCAGTCTCTTCTTCACATCCTTACCCATTGTCCCCGTCATCAACTCTCTTCTATTACTAAACGCCTCCTTAGCTAGCGCTATTCTCTTCCGTATGTCTTTACTACTATGCCCATTTTCCTCTAGTGTGCTACCTAAGTAATTAAACTGTTCTACTTGCTCGAGTTTGTGTCCTCCAACTTTAATCACAACCTTTGCTTTCTTTGTCCTAGAGAATCTCATAACTTTTGTTTTCTTATGATTTATCTTCAATTCTTGCTTTACATCCCTCAATTTGTTAATGCCGCGGTGCAATCCATTGGAAAGTATATCGAGCGCGGTTACACTATATGATTGTTATTTCGGTTGCCAGGGTACAGTTTGATGACGTAGTACCCTCTCCATATTCCTCAATGGTTAAGGCGATAAAATTTGGATAACGATGACGTACATCCCTGCAAAGGAAACAGTTTACTTTCCCATTCACTTGGAATATACTTATCCATCTCACAGTCATTTTCGCGGTATTTTCATGTTTATATTAGTTTAAATTTTCCGTGGTACTTTTCAAGATTACTGTGTCATAAAGATTCCTTCAAACTCAGTATATAGTGTCCGTTTCATATTTCATATACCAATTTTAGCTGATATAAATGACGCTACAAAGGCCATTAAATCAAATATTTGCGTACGCCATGTTGAGGATGTGACCTTGTTAAGTGTTTCTTTGCATCCGAAGCAAATTTCTTGGTTTTGCAACTCGGTGACTCGCATCTTGAATTCCCGGAATTCTCGCGCCAGGCTCCACCTAGAGGTTGAACGCTAACGTATCCTCTTAAAAGGTTTAGCAAGCCACCCGCCTGACTAAACCCGGCAGGCATTAATTAAATACGTTTCTTATTATACATTCAGCGCCCTCTCATCACGAGTGAGGAGATTTTGATGGGTAATTTATGCGGGTGTTCTGGATTTTCCTGGGTAACGGGGGGGAGAAGGGGGAGGGGAGGAGGGGAGAAAGGAAGTGTGGTGTGAATTTTCCTTTGAGTCCCCTTGTGCTTCAAACCACTCGGCTACCTCGCCACCCCCACCCAGCCCCAAGAGTATACGCGGGCGCCTCTAGTGTTGGCTCAGGAGTCATTTCGATTGGCTAGGCTTGGAATGGGATCGTTTGAGAATTAGTGTCGTCAGCGCTAAGGGGATACCGCAAGCATCATTCTATTGATTACCCTTAGAGAGTATCCTTGACTGCCTTTGATTTCAGTTGCGGGACATATCGACCCCGAAAAGCATATTTTTCTTCGTCAAAACGTTCCGTAATTTGCTCTGAGTTTGACTTGGTATAGTTTGGGAACATTGGGGATGTCCGGAGATTTTAATATACTTTGACTTTGCTTCGATCGACATTTCTGGAATACTGAAAAGTTCACATTTCAAAAGTCAACACGCTACCGTTTTTTTTCAAAGTCGGACGCAATGTTATTCCTTTCATCGACGGTGATGAAGCTTCTCTACTCTTTCCTTTCTGTAGTAATCATTTCTATGTTATAACTTGTAATAATGTGTTTTATGCGAATGTAAGCAAGATGAATTATTAGTATTGTATTTGCGTTTCTTGTTCACATTTGGGCTAAAATAAAATCGTCTTTTGCTAATTATTATATATGCTTTTGGAAGTATTTCTATTTACTGCCAGCAATGCATTTCATTTGCGGTGGGCAATCTCCACACATACCTGTGATCTTTGAGGCTGCCTAAAGCACCTTGGTAAATGTAGACAACTCTGTACCATAAATGTTGAGTGAAAATAATAAATCAATATATATATATATATATATATATAAACACATGTAAATGTTTATACAGAAAGGTAGAAAGAAAGTGGATAAGAACACAAAATAAAACAAACACAATGGTGGTGTGAAGATGGAAAGATGGCCGAGATTCCAAGCAGAAAAAATTCGACTGGACTGGGAGTCGAACCACGGACCTTTGTATTTCGCGTCCAATGCTCAGACCACCAACTTACCCAGTCTCCTTAGAATCCGCTGGAATCAGCGGGGGTTTATAGGAACAAACACTCCCCAAGGCATGACCCACGTGAGCGGCCAATAGATGGCGCCAGGGCTGCTTTTCACCGACCGGCAGAGAGAGAATGACACACACAGAAGGCGAAATGAAAGAATGACTCATGCAGACAGTGGTGAAAGATGTAGTACAGGCATTTCGGGGTACGCCATATTTATGCAATATAGGTATTTATTTATCCTTCAACGCGTAAATTCTATTAAGATCAATTATAATGAAAGGGTAAACCCCGTGGCATTTGTCAGATGATGGTGTTACCTTCAGGCAAAAGATGATTCTTAAGGCGGTTTGATCGATGTAGTCTCTAGTCATAATGGAGACCATATTCGAATCATACGTTTAGATTTTAGCAGCTGTAGGAAGCATTAAATGAATATTGGGTTATAAATGGTGCAATAATATACTTACTTTAATATGACTTAAAATCATAAGTAATCAGATGAAAATTTCTACATGAGTCTCAACTTTGATATGACTAATGTTTTTCAGGCAGGCGCGTTTGAAACTCCTTCACTACGAGAGACTTTTTGCAATTCTAAAAAAATATACTGCTGCGACAATTTGATTCATGTTCAAGAATAGTATGGAAAACATACAAACTACAATCTGTTGAATTTTTTGACGGAGTCTAGGTGTTGGAAATTCCTAATTTTTTAAATAAGGTCTCTGTGGATTGCATACACGTACCATTTCCCATGGTTTAGGGGTCTAACATTTTGACATCGTTGGAAGGGTGAGATATTTTTATTTAAAAATGAGGCCAAATGCATCGATTTCGTAGCGTAATGATATTTCGCTCAAACTACCTTAGGCGTCGGCATCGATCTGAAAATTCGGCGTATTTACTCAAAAAATTGCTGATCTCAGGTGATTAGTGGTTTCAGGATAGGGGACTGCCTGTTTACATGCCACTATCTTTGATCTGAGGGACATGGAGGCTTTGATCAGAGTAAACAAGATTTCCTTCAACACGATGTATTGAAGGGAGGTCAACTCTAGGAGTTAAAATGTCACTCACTATCTGTAGTAATTAAATCGTGATGAATGATGCAATGGTCGTGAAAGCAGAGCCATTTTAGGAGTATGGCCTTTAATTGTTTCTGTGATTTAGTTTGTGCGATAAGCCAGAATCCGGATTCAGCCCGAGTTAATTTGGAAATCACCAACACAGAGAAAGGACGTTGAGATTGGATCGTCCTGCACCACTGAATGCAATTCACAGTTAATTAATGACTTGTGAGGGCTTTAGGATCCAAAGCCAATTGGGGTATTAGTTCATCTCTGTGCTTACTTCACATAATTCGTATTCATATTCTCGAGATTACGAGTAATGTTTGATTGGTTGATCATTTTTCTCGAAAACGACGAAACGGTTGAATTTAAACTTTGATTTGAACACTATTTTCGGTTGAAAATAAAGCTGGTTAAATCCCACCTCATCCCTAAAAACAATCGTTTTACAAGGGAAAAGTTTTTTTTTTTTTGTTTCCACCTTTTTTACGCGGGTTCAAAGATGTTGCCATATGGATTCGAAATAAACTTAACATAAACAGATCTCAGGATTGATGACTGATGATGATGAGATTATAACAATGATATATATAACTAATATATAAAAATAAAAAAGCCGTACGACTACAAAAAATTGCCTTAAAAGCGATCATTCTTAAAAAGATTCTACATCACTCGGTCAAACTCAGTTGTCGGTATTCGGGATACATATATATAAGTCTGAGGAGAAATGGTGGGGTCAGGTGGGGGGAAGGGAAGAGGGCGGACTATTGCGGAATACCGTGGCGTCATCCTCGGCAGTAAGACCGATGTAAATACCCTGACAGTGTCTCCATAGTCTACCCTATGCCATTTCAACCCATCCCACCCACACCATTTATCCTCAGACTTATATAAATATACCCTGATGACCGATTTTAACTCAGTGTGCCTGAAGATGACATAACTGCAGAAACTGGTCGTGCTTTTTCAAATAAAACCTTGGAAGATGCAAAGTTTGATTTATTACAATGGCGACCTTCCACCATGTTAAAACTTCAACTTTTGGAACTATTGAGAGAAGCCGGGTTGTCATCATGGGTCTGGGGGTAAAATGACTAAAAGCAACGTTAAGGGATTGAGGACGATAATGTTTTTGGAAAGGAAAACGGAATCTTTTTGAAGGCCAATCGCTCGTTGTTAGTGGGTGTCCAGCTTTTTTGTCTTTCTTGGTGCAGAACACAACTTCTTGGTGCAGAACACAACTTCTTGGTGCAGAACACAACTTCTGGGTTAAAATCACTGGTATGGCCCCACCCCATCAGATGTCTGGCGAAGGCAGGTGTATCATCTTTATTCTTGAAGCACGTCTGTTATTCTGTGGCTCTATTTTTGAAGTTGCGCTCAGTAAGACCCAATCAGATGTCTGGAGAAGGCGGATCAGTCATATTTATGCTTAAGGCACGTCTGGCGTTCCTTGGCTCTGGTTTAGAAATTTGGCGCCCAGTAAAACCGATGTAAAAACATTCACAGTCAGAACAAGAAATTTTATACTCACCACATTTAGATTTGGTACCCACAATGTCTTTAGAACTGTGACTTTTATTTTGAGCCGACATTTAAACCTAATTTAGAAAGGTTTAGATATCGTGTTTGGGCAATTAAATGAAAGATGATTGGCTGAAAGATATACGATGTGAGGTCTATGTCAAATTTTACCTGTCGGAGGTAGAAAGCTCTCCTATAATGTATTTTGCCTCTCGCGGACGCTTGAAGAGCTGGCTTCTTCGACCGCAGCCGCTAGCATAATGGCCACGCCCCTGGGCCGACCTCACTTCGCTGTAAAATACCCTACTTTAATGGCATCCAGTAAACTTCTTACTTCTCGCTGTACCTTTTTCACGTAGGCATGCATAATTTAGTCGTACGTTTAGGTGGGCAGCGTAAAACGCTGGTGGTCTAGGCGGCGCTGATTAATATTTCACGCCAAGCTGCGAAACTCTGGGATGAGGGGCTTTGATCGCCAGGGTATGGTCAATGAAATAGAGAGAGCCGTTCGGGGAGTTTGGGATGTCCATATTTTCCTATCGTTCTACGTGGTCCGAATGGAATTAGTTGTGCTGTCAAGGCATTGATTCGGTTCGGAAAAGGAAACTGAAAGATTAATGACCTCTCGGTTCTTTTCATTCTGATCCTGGCGGTGTGTGCGCGAACCGTTCGAGATAATTCCTATCACGTGACTGAGGAGTCACGTGGAACAATAACGAAACGTTCGAAAATGTGTGGTGTTCGAGCCTCTCAGATCCATTGAGGTATATATTCAGGCTTCACTTACGTGCGTCACGACGACATCTTCTCCATTTATTTAACATTTGAATGAAATACACGAATTTAATAATCAACTCGGACCTTTCTCGACCACTGTATATGTGAATCAATGAAGTTTCATGAGTTTCGGTCTATTTGGTCTGGTTCAATGCCGACATTTCGCCAAATTGTTTGGTATTTGGGCTTTGAAACCAGCATACTTCGCACGTAACCTGAGCAAATGCCGATATGAGCAGTAAAGTTTCAGTTGACGAACAGAAAATTTCAGTTCGGTCGTCAACTGAAACTTTACTGCCCATGTCGACATTTACTCTGGTTATGTGCCTACTTTGATGGATTCAAAGCTCTGGAAATGCCAATAAAAATTGGCGACACTTCGGCATTGAACGATGAAACAATTGACCAAAACTCTAAGAAGCATCATTGACACGCGAATGAAAACTGTAGGACTACAAGAATTTTTATAAAAACTTAGGAATGTAAAGTTTTGAAGCTTGTGGGAGAGTGGATTGGAAGAGCCACGGTCATTGAGGTAGATGGAGAGGGCATTGCGCATTCTGCACTGCATCCTGGCAACCGAAATAACAACCTTATTCTTAAATCTTGCTCTTGCCTTACTTTTCTTTGGGAAGCACGACGGAATGGACGAATTAGCGGATATAAAGCCAGAATATCCATGATACTAGATGACCCGAGCGAATATTTCGCACATTATGCAGCTTCTTTCTGTTTCTTCCTTCTTTCTTCCTGTTCTTCTACCTGTCGAATATTTCGCACAGTATGCAGCTTCTTCCTGTTTTTTCCTTCTTTCTTCCTGTTCTTTTACCTGTTTCTTCCCATGGACAATTATATGTTATTTATGTTTGTGATAGAGATATATAACGTAAACAGTAAACGGTCACACTGATTGCATGTAGAATGTAAACAATCTAATTAAACGATGTATTAATAGATGGCACCTCCTACAGTCTTTTAGGCACGTAACCATTGCCAACATATTAGTTGATTATATTGTCAGCAGGTGGCGTTGTATCATTTTTTAACAAAAACTTTAATTTTTAACAATTTGTCTAATTTTCATCAATATCGGGGAACATAAGCTTTAGAACGATGTTTGAATCATTAATTTTGATGTATAATTATGGGAGTTATGGCGTTGCGACAAAAAAACACCATTGGAAATAATATACACCGATGATGTGTGGAGTCGATACACCTCGAGCGAGTAATCGACATGGAAAAATCGAAACTTTTAAGTCAAATCTATGGGTAAATAGTGACATTTGAGATTGAGATTGTATTTTTCGTCAGAAGCCGGTGATTCAACGTTTAAAATGATACCTCATTTATCACTGTAGGTGCAGTATTAACGGAGCATATACGGAATGACAGAAAAAGACCTTTCTGTAATAATATATATGATGTTAGAAATTGTAGGCATGTAACTCCTGAAACATACAGTTGCCCAGTGCTATGGATTCTACACGATTTTACCAGGATTTTAACCGGGAATGTGGAATGTTATCAATCATTATGTATGAAAAATATACGTTAGGAGAATCCAAATTAAAGAAGTATGTTCATTTTTCCAATCATTGCAATTTCAAATTGTATGGTACGAAGTCACTAGCACGGGTACGTATACACCAAGGGTTGAAATTCGCCGTGAAAAAATCATTTGACTTGACTGGAATTCGAACCCAGAGCACCCAATCGCAGGTCAGATGTGCCAGCCAGTTACACCACCAAAGCCGTCTTCCTTCAAGGTGAATTTCGAGGGGGGTTTATGCGAACACTAGGTGTTCACGCCTCAAGTCTACATTGTGGCACATGAGACGGGTAGTCGTGCGTACAAAGCCACTGTCGCGGTGGATAAAACCAACATTGACTTTTAAATAAGCACGTTTGTAAGAAGGACTCTCCCCAAAGCAAACCCAACGTTGTAAGCGCGACTATCGTCTCATGTGCCACAATGTATACTAGAGGCCTGGACATTTAGTTCGCGTAAATCCCCCTCGAAATTCGCCTTGAATGAAGATGGCTTTGGTGGTGTAACTGGCTATGGGAAATAATTAAAAACATTTTTAGAGACTTCGGCACGTTCGGAGATGGGGATGTTGGAGAAGAAAACCCATTTCCGTATTTACCTGAATATAAGACTCCCCCCTACATATAAGACTCTTTTGAGGCTCAAATTCCAGGAAAAATATAAAACAGGTGGGAGAGAACGGGAGGGAAGTACCCAGCCGGTTTTGAAAGAATGCGTGATGCTTTGCCTGCTTTGTAATTCAGCAGTAAGTGTTTCTAAATGTTGTTTGAATGCTAAAGGAAATAAATCATTCAAATTTTGAATAGAACACTTTAATTAAGGGTATCTTGGTATTAAAAGGTGCCCCCTCTGGCTTATTCTCCCCGTACAAGACCCAACCCCCACTTTTCAAACATATTTTACGGGAAAAAAAGGGGGTCTTATAGTCAAGTAAATACGGTAACTTAAATTTTAAATTATTTCTCGCCAAGAAAAGCATAATTTTAACAGAAATAATAGCAACCCTCGTGGAAAGTCACTCAGGTCGGAAAAATATAAGATCGGCTGTTATCGATAAAATTTAAATAGTAAATAAACAGATACCCTCCTCGGAGTATGAAAAAGCATGGATGCTAAACGTATTTTAACATTATTTCATGTAAAAAAGAGATGTTGACTAAAATATGTAAAATATATGCATCTAAGTGTCTAAAATACTTTAAACAAGAATGTATTACAAATGTATGTATCATTGGAGCGGGGTTTTTTTCGTTGTATAATTACCATTTTTGAATATGCTAACGAATGTAATGGCAATATGATGATGTTATAAAATAAAACATCGGAACAACACGCCGGACCGGCAATTGTGAGATCCGGGTTCGAATCTCAGTTAAGTCAAATGATTTTTTCATGCTGACTTTCAACCTTTGCTGTATAATCATATTGATTTCTTGTAAGTTATCGATGGAGAAGTCGTCGTCAGTCGTTAACACTAAATGCAATTCGGAGTAAACATAGCTGGCGACCGGGCCACGCTCACTCTACAGCTTTTTGCATTGGCCGCAATAGCTGGAGCCCTCTCCATCTAACTCAATAGCTACGTTTAGGTAGTTGGAGCGAAATATCATTTTACTTAAAATTTAATGAATTTGGTCTCTTTTTTAAGAAAAATATCTCACCCTACTAATTACACCATTAATTCAACCCCTTACCACATTACTTTCGAAGAAATTTGCGAAAAAATACCAGCCCTTTTACATGGTAAATGGTACGTGTATGCACTCCGGAGACACCTAATTTAAAAAAAAAATGAGGCATTTCCTATGCTTTGATTTTGTCAAAAAATCAACGGTATGTAGTTTTTGTGTTTTCTCAACTATTTTTGAAAATAAATCATATTGTCACCGCAGTAAATTCTTCGGGATCACAATAAACCTTCCGTTTTGAAGGAGTTTCAAATGTACCGCGCGAATAAAATGAGTCAAGTTAAAGACTTATTTAGATATTTTCATTTTATTACTTATAATTTCTGTCAAGTAAAACTATATTATTGCACCATTAATAGTGCAATATTTAATTTGTGTGTCTCACAGCTGGTGAAATTAAAAAAGTTTAATTCGAATATGTCTTTATTACGATTAGAGAACTATCTCGCTCGCACTACCTTGAAATTACATTCAGATCGATAATCGTTGAAATGGGGGTGAGTTCAGCGAGTCCTCATTTCCTAATATCAATTGAAATCTGCCTAATTTTCTATTAAGGTACACATTTTCTCACTCCACGTCTTTGTAAGTCGATTGGAATCCGTTTGAAATTTTCGTCGGTGTAGTTGGAAGTTGAAAAAACGACGTGAAAAAGAGTTTACATTAGGTGGGGCGAGCTTGGAATGTTTAGAAGTTTTTTCAAAATTATTTTTCCGTACTGGAGCAAGACAAAAACAAAAGAGGGTTTCGAATGGTATCGTTCGCGACTCATTGGTTTGCCACATGCGAGCTTCCAGTTTGGAGTTTTGAGGCCGTAATCAGGGTGGATGGAAAGGGTGCGGCCGGAACTGGTGTATTGCTTGCTTGCGGACATTGTGTGTGTACAACCCTTTTCTAGGAGCCCCTTTCATTCACCTGGAAAGCAGTCGAGAGGGAGAGAGAGAGTAGGGAAGAGGGGGCTTACATCCATCTTCTGTTCCTCTACCTCATGCTATGTAAGGGTGTGGAGGGGACCCTCGGCTCGTTCGCCGATCCTGATCGATCATAGCTCTCGCATCGGAGGAAAAATACCTCGGGCCTCACGAGCGCTCCAGTCACTACAACCGGAAGCAATTTGCGCTAGTTGAATCCCCCCCCCCCAGTGTTCCCTCCCCCGCCCGTTGTATCCACCGAGTCGGAAACAAATGAATGACCCAGAAGCCGGTCTTATTTTTTTTTTTAACCGAAAGAAAGTCGATTCCATTTTCAGTTCTAGTTTAATTTTTTTTTTTAAACTTTGGAAACGAACGTTTTTAATGATCGCTCGAGGTAGTTGTTTTTTTTTACGCGAAGCTGAGGTCAGCAGTGACAACTACTGATATCAGGAGCGGGCAAGTGCGATCAAAATTTGGAATTGAATTGGAATTTGATGCCTTATCGAAGCCGGTAATTTCGCGATGCCATGGTACTAATTATGCGAGGTAGGTCATTTGCGCATCGTTCGGGTCGAACAATTGAGGAAGATGGATCGAGAGGGCGCTTCTATGGTGGCTAATGCTAGAAGCTCTGACGTGGGCGTGGTCAGTCCGCCATTTTTGTTAACCCTTATTCTCCTTTATTGCTTTCTTATTAATTGAAGCGCTAATTTTGCAATTTTACGATAAGTTCCATGGATAACTTACTAGATGTCTGCTAGAATTTTCTTCTTTAATATGCATTCTCCTTAAACGCATTTCTTATTTGCTTAAGTTTGTAATAACCCGTATTCCAGTGATGACTAGGGTAAAACTGAATGGAATCCATAGCACTAAGCAGCCAATATACGTTTATAAGTTACCTGCCTTAAATTTCAAACAGATAGTTGATATTCTTGCCATACACCCACTAATTCGTCCATTTCTTCGTGTTATCCAAATGAAAGTAAGACGAGAGCATGGTTAACCAATATGTCAGTTGTTTCGTTTGTCAGGGTGCAGTTTGATGACCTAATGCATTCCCCATGTACCTCAATAAGTCAAACGCTGTGACCTAGGCCGTTTTCGAACTTGGCAAATCTAGCATCTTGCCTTGAAACCTAGTACGCATCGAAAGCTATGACGTCATGGACGCGTCATCACCATGCGCTTGTTCACTAGCTATCGAGGAAAGATACCAAGTCAACGAAAAAGGAGACTTGTTATGCTTGCTAGGTTTTAAGTTCGAACTCGGGGTGTGATAATATGGGCTTGTATGGAAAATAGAAGTGAAGAAACTCTCAAATGGATACTATTTTATCATTACTACGTATATTTGTGTGATATTAATTTTTTTGCGGAAAAATTGATGAATTCGTTATATTTAAAGGCTTTTCAAATGTGAATATACTGATAAAAGATAGCTGTTTATGTGTGTTGTAGTAAGACCTAATAGTTGTGTGAATAATTCCATACATTGTAAATGTTCCGTCCTTGTTTACTTCATTGAACCTACAAAATCTATCCTCCTTACTGTGGAAGGAAAAGAAATGAAATAATGATGAAAGAAATTATATGAAAGAATTATGGTCCGATGGAAAGTACTCTAAGGTAGCCATAATTTCATTGGCAGCATTATTTTTAGCTAACGAACATAATAATTGTTAATAACGTTAACATTGGAGAGGTTTTCACAGCATTCATCAAAGAAATGGGACAATAAACCTTTAGAGTAAATGAAATTTGTTTTCAACTTAATTACCTATGTTAGTTACGACGCGCGTATTTATCAGTCAACAGTCGGAGATCATAGGTAGTTAGTTCGGAGTGTAATGCATTAATATATTGTTACGTGTTTTTTCATACAGGCAAAAATATTATGATGCCCTTTTTTGCATAAAGAGGTTGATTGTGGTGAAATACAGTGAGTGATATGTCGTTCACTTTCGCAGCCCCAAGTAATCGAATCTTATTAGTTAATCACCATATTATGGTATATGAGAATTATTTTATTCATAAGCAATAAGATTTAAAAAATAATATTCTCTGTTACTTTGCCGTATAAGGTTGGGAAGCATTTTAAAGAAGTAATCCACTTCCATCACCCACAATAATTATGGACACGGATAGCGCTTTTCGTATGTTTTACGAAATGAAGGCCGCATGGTGTCTCTTCCACCGTAAAAAGGGCTACGAAAGTGTCAAGTCAAGATTCTACCCGGTCGGTCTTGGGATCAAGTTAACTTGATATCAAGTTAACTAGGCGTTTGCCAAGTTCGGATACGGCCCTAGGCTGGATTACACCAAGCGCTAACTAGGTACGGAGTGCATTCTGTATGTGAGAATATGTGGAATTAGGATACTACTGCAATGCGAGGAAACATATGGGGGACAGGAGTTTTTGTAGATATCCCGTTGATACGACTTCTCGAGCGAATCGGGTCTGGATTTGCCGGAGACAATGTAACTTTATGTTGAATATGGAATTAGTTTAACTTTCGTTTCTAAATCAATAGCTGTTAGGGATGTGAACGAGATTATATTCTGAGCTGACTCGTTTACTGATTGTAACCGATCAATTATGTTGTATGTCAATACTTCATCAGTATTTAAATATCTAGTGGACTCCATTCTGTCGTTGCTGGAAACTTAAATTACCAGATATATCATCCATAATTCCTCAGCTAATTCTCGAGTCGTCTGCTGCACCTGTCAGCCGGGTTATGTCATGCGCAGAACGGTCTCATTTTGGTCTCGGGAACGCCCTACTTCGTGTTAGTACCACCGCAGTAGAGACGATGTGATTGTGCAGAGGAATATTGAATCCGTTAAAATTCACTCTCGGCCATGAAGAATTGGACAGTTCTACTCTTAATGCTATACGCCCATAACAGACGCAATCAGGGAAGACTAATCTTGGTTCAGTGGAGATTTCTCTGAAAATGAAGGGAGGGAACATATAGGGAAGGCCTTTTAAAATTCAACGGAAAGAAGGATAAAATTCGAGTCGTTGCATAGGATTTTTGAAAATAAAATCCCAGCATGCACGAGTCATTAGCCTCGGAGAGGGTGGGGGCAAAATTTCCCCATTAAAATCTCACTGCAGTTCTCATAATGGTCGTTTAGCTAAAGTCATAAAGGCCTCATTAAAAGTGAACAGATTCCGGATGATAGCAACTCCTTTTAAAAGTTGCTCTGGTTTTTGGTCGGTATTAGGTCATGATTGGTATTCCTGCCAAATTTCAACTAATTTGGTCACTTGGAAGCCCTGGAAATAGACGAGACGGACAGACTAGTTTAAATTTTAATATATAGATAGATTGATTGATAAGTTTCTATCTTATCAACTTGACTTAACTTCTTTCCCTGAAAAAATATTAAAATTAATTTCTACTTCACGTACCATTTCCCATGTAAATGGGCAGGTATGTGTCGTCAAAAATCTCTGAAAGTAATGTGGTACGGGGTTGAATTTTTTGTCATTGAAAAGGTGAGATATTTTTCTTTAAAACGAGACCAAATTCATTGATTTCTAGGTGAAACGATATTTCGCTCTAACTACCTTAAGTGACGATTCCCTACCCATCAGAATTTCAGGTTGAACGCTACTGAGACGCTACTCAATGTCGTACCTTTGAGTAGGCCTTCGCCCTAGCAACGTTGCCCTACTTCACTCACAATTACTTCCATCCTAGTACATGCTTGATCTAGGGTAATCCTTTGTGCTTCCAAGGGCCTATGATACCTCTTCTCCCGCTATCTCCTTATCCTATTGTCGGCCCCGGTGGCGGCGGGGTAAAGTCCTCGCCTGCTCACCCGAGGGTCGCGGGTTCGAGTCCCGCCTGGATAGATTATTCCAGGCCCAGGACGCGGGTGTTTGTGTACGTCATAGATATATTAAAAAACTTGTAATTGGGGCAAACCTGTAAGTGTTCAAGAAATTATTATTATTATCCACTGCCTTCAATTCCGATGTGTGCTTCGATTATTTCCCATCATGTTCCGCTCCGCCTCAAGATAATTTCTACGCACTCATTCCTCTGACCAATTTAATCTTTTTGTCAAACCTTACCTCATACTCACGTCTCAAAAATCTTCCAAAAATGCTTCGCCCCTCGTCTTTATTCTCGAAAGCCAATATGGATTCATGGGCGTAATTTAATTCCGAGTGTCAAGCCCTCTCTCTCTCTCTCCCTATAACTCTATCTCTCACACTGTAATTCCGCATTTCTAAGTCATAACTTTTCCCTCCTCTCCAAAACTTCCCAAACCCGCTGAGGGAGATGATTCTCAAAGAAACTTCCATCAGTCCACTTTAATCACGCTACACCACATCGTTTGCCGTTTTCATGCAGCGAGACTTCCCGCCGAATGATGTTCCTTCCTCTTGTAATTATAAGGGATTTAGGCATGTTTTCCCTTTGCTCCCATCGCGTGACATTGAAAAAAAAATAATGAATCCGATTTAAGTTGATGGAATTCATTGGCGTCGAAAAAGTGCCCGCAAATTTCAATGAAAGTGGCGAGCGTAGGACTGTCTTGGTTTGTATCGTTACTTGCCAGGAACGGTTCTGCTTTCGCGTTACTTCCAAGTTTTTGCGAAGGATTTGGACGAAGAAAGTAAACTATGAATGTGGCTACTTAAAAAATAGCCTAAAATTGGCAGTCATTGCATTAGTGTATCGCGCTTTCTTCAAGTCCCTCAGGCACTTGTGGGTTTTTATAAATTTGCAAAAATTGCATTGAATTGCAAAATTGAAGCATAAATCTGTCAATGAAGCGTATCCAGTTTGAGAATTGTGGTAATTAATTATTAAAAGGTGATTAATTATTTATTTGAATATATATTATTAAAAATTTATATTATTAATGAATTATTTTTTATTATTAATCAATTGGCGTTATTCATACAGTTCATAATTATAATTATTCTATACTATAATAGTTCTCAGCGAATACTCTCTCCATCTTCCTCAACGGTATGTTCCATGTCCATATGTTCCATACCGTTGAGGAAGAGCCGAGAGATGATAAGCGTCGAAATTCTTGTCACAAAAAAATTAATGTTTTATTTTTGTGACAAGAATCTCAACGCTTATCGTCACCATTAGTCGTATAATTCATCGATGTGCCAAGTTTGCATCTCATGTTTTCAATAACGATAACTGCTAGCTTAGTGATTCCACATACTTTTATTTGAAATGACCCTAGTTTCGACGTTCAACGTCATCTTCAGGAGTCAATCTTCTGCGCGTCATATTCAGGACTGAGACCTTATCTTCAGGACTTTAACGTCATCTTCAAGATCTACCTGAAGTTGACGCTGAACGTCGAAATATAGGTCGTTTAATAAGTATATGTGGATTCACAAAGTTGCCAATTGTTATTATTAAATTTCCAAACGTTGCATGTAACAAATGTTGTGGTACGAGGTCACTCGCGACATCTAGTTCGCATAAACCCCCCTCGAAATTCGTCTTGAAGGCAGATGGCTTGGTGGTGTAACTGGCTAACACACCTGACCGGCAATTGGGAGATCCGGGCTCGAATCCCGGTCAAGTCAAATGATTTTTTCATAGCGAGTTTCAACCCTGGTGTTATTATTAGGTTTAACAAATTCCACAACGTTACTCCTGAAACCGCCAATTACTCTTTTTCTCGTTAGTTCTTCGCTTTGCTTGTGCGTCGGGAAGGAAATGTAAATAACAGAATGAACGAGCTACGGGTTGCAATGTAAAAGTAATTTATTTTTTAAAAGACCAGCTCGGAGAATCAAGTAAGACGAAACCATTGGGAAGATGAACGAATAATGTCGTGAACCGGAATGAATCCTCAGAGGCACGGTATGGTAATAGTAATCCGGAAGAAAGTAGCTTAAAAATACGGCAAGTGGTTTCTTCTCTCGGCCCGAATTCCCGAGGTTTTTTCCGCCTCTTGGAACGTCGAGAGAGCCAGATGAGGAGGAAGATGAAGACCAAGTGAGTGAGCGCATGTGGTCGAATCGGATTGCGGGGAAGAAATGTATGTATATATGTATGTATGTATGTATGTATATATAAGGGGGGAGTAGTGGAAGCAGCGAAGGAAAAGAACGGAAATGTGCGATTCTCTTCGCCGTTTTATTTTTGTTTTTTCATTTTCACGGGGAAAATAAGAAAGTAAAAAAAAAACAAAAGGGGTTCCGGAGTGCGGTGGTCGTGCTAACCGCGGATCGATGTACTCTGGGGTTCCCTTATCCTTCTCTCCTCTCATCCCCCCCTTCCCTCTCCCTTGCGGTGGCGTACGCACCCCTTCCATATTCATTCCGTATCCCTGCCTTATCCCTACCATTTCCCCTTCACTAATTCTTAGTGTTTCCCTTCCGTAATCCGACCATTTTCCTACCGTTGCTCAACGAAATCCCTGGCATATTCCTTAAGTTTCTCTCCCGTGGAGATTGGACATTTCGGCGCAGCCTTTCGGGTGCGAGTCGTTTTGGTGCAGGGACGTTTGGGCGCGAGCCGTTTGGACGCTGGTCGTTTGGGCGGAGGGACGTTTCGGTTACCACTGGGCTGGTAACGATGTGTTTATGATGTATCCTTCCTTAAGTTTCTCTCCCGTGGAGGTTGGACATTTCGGCGCAGCCTTTCGGGTGCGAGTCGTTTTGGTGCAGGGACGTTTGGGCGCGAGCCGTTTGGACGCTGGTCGTTTGGGCGGAGGGACGTTTCGGTTACCACTGGGCTGGTAACGATGTGTTTATGATGTATCCTTCCTTAAGTTTCTCTCCCGTGGAGGTTGGACATTTCGGCGCAGCCTTTCGGGTGCGAGCCGTTTTGGTGCGGGGACGTTTTGGGCGCGAGCTGTTTAGACGCTGGCCGTTTGGGCGGAGGGACGTTTCGGTTACCACTGGGCTGGTAACGATGCGTTTACGATGTATCCTTCCGTAACTATCTTTAGACTTATCTATTGTTTTAAGAGTGCTTTTAAAGATTTTAAACTTATGATGTTTTGATTTACACCTGACCTAGCATATACAATTTTACGCTTAACATTTTATATTACTACCACTATTCTGCCCTGATAAGCTAAAGGACAGTAACTGCATCATTTTTGCTTCTGAGTTATTCCATGGTTAAGTTTTCACCTTCGAGTCTTCAAGTCTTCTTCTTGTCCATCTTCGAAGAGATCATAAGCTTTATCTGTTGCTTAGTTTGTCAGTGATGAAAATACGCAATGAAGACAAATCATTAGGGAACACACGTAATGAGATTCTCTGGGTGAAAGACTTGTAGGTACTGTTTTCAGGCATAGAAAACTGAAATTTATGCTGTAAATACGGTGAAATCTGAACGTGATATCAGTCAAACCGCTACAGATACGTTTTTTGTTTAGTTTTTTTTGAAATCCTCATGGTTGAAAATAACAGAATCAACTCTAACCTCAGAATGTGTAATTTTGCCAGTTACTGTCTTTTGACTTTGCAGGGCAGTAGTCGCGTGATAGGGTAGCAGATGACATGATAAATCGTTAAAACACCTTTACCAGTCAAGTGGTAACCGGAAATTACCTGCGCCAAAACGGCTCGCACCCAATCGGCCGCGCCCAAAGGGCTGCGCCGGAAGGACATAAACCCCTCTGCCTTATCCCACTATGTTCCTTATGTGTCCCTGCCATTTCTCCACCGCATAGCTTCCATTCCCCGCTGTATGCTTGCTATTTCAATGTACTGTTTTCTTACCTCTTCCTCGTCTATCACTTTACTGTTCTTACTTTCTCCCTAATGTATTTATACTACTGCTCTACGGCATCCCCACAATTTACCTTCCGTGCTCTAACCATTTCTTTAGCCTATCTCTACCATATCCCTGTCGTATCCCTCCCTGTATCTGTCTTGTCTTTGCCGTATCCTCCTTCGAGGTCCGACATAAGCGATGAAAAAGATACACATTGCCGTGCAAATTGGTGCAAAATTTCGTTCTTGCCACGCACAATTAGTGACCACAATAAAAATTCAAAACTTTCCCATAATACTATTCGCCATTTAACCCGTGAAAACATTATCCTTTTACACGGGTGGGGCCCTAATATACCCAACCACACGCCCATGTGTCGGGTCGCAGGGTAATATTTAGATGTGGATATATCCTCACTGTTAATTTTCCGTCTCCATACCTCCGTCTTCTTCACCCTTTTTCCTTCTCCATACCACCGTCTTCTTCACCCTGTCTCTACTCCCATTTTGTGCATACTGTTGATGTTCACCATTTTCCTCAATAATCCATCTTATATCTCTCTGTAGTCCCTACCGTATCCTCTCAATTACCCTTTCGTGTTCTCACCATAACTCTAGCCTATCCCCACCATTTCCCTACCTCATCTCTGCCACTTCCCCACCCCATCCCTCCCAATAATTTCCTATATTTTTAAAAAAATTTTTTTAATTAAATAAATAAATTTATTTACAAATAGTTTACACGCTGTAAATTCCCTTTGGATGGGTCACAATAAATTTACAACAACAAGGAATATTTGTTCTTATTTTTGGTCATAAATCATTCATAAATATAATAATCACAAATAAAAATGTATATTTACCTTCAAACAAAGATTACTTTTTTATATTATAATATAATAATACATTAATAAAATAAAATAAAATTAAAAATAAATAAATAAAATAATAAATTAACAAAATAAAAAAAATTAATAAAATAAAGTACTACCACTCTGTAATTCCTTTTCAGGAATTACAGAGTGGTAGTACAATAGATAGCCCCTAAGGAATAACCTGTGTTGGGGCTACTGACAAATAAATTAGCCATGCAAAAAACGATAGCAAAAAACAAAATAGTTTACAATTTTCGATAAAACGTTTACAATACAGTGAAGAAACTAATTCAAAATAGAAAAGACTCAGAGATATACATAATTAAATAGTGGTTACAAATAGGAGACACATAAATACAAGATCGGGCGAACTTACTTCAACAATGATATTACTATATCACTTAATTCATTACATTTAATTCGTTAAATATTTCATGTAAATTACGAAACAAAATCTCGATATTTTTATAAGTAATAACCAAGTTTTTACTTTCTTAAGAAATTTTCTTACGTTTTTTTCTTCCTTAATGTGGTTTGGAAGGACGTTAAATATTTTTCGGGATATATACACAAAGCATCTTTGAAACAAAGTCAAATTAGGCTTGGGTAGAGAAATCGTATTTCTTTCTCGCAAGGTCAGAACTTGAGTCCTGGGTAACAGAGTTGCTTCGTCGCCACTTCTTAGATAGAAATTATTTAACACTTTATAAAAATGCGTATACCTGATAGGCAATATGTTCAGTTCTAAAAAGAGTGGGATTGCATGAGAGAAACGGTTTTTGTGCATTATCACACGTACTATCCTCTTTTGCAGAAATAGTACGGGGTTTATTGTATTTCTGTAAGCTCCTCCCCAGCAAATTAAACCATAACTTAATTTTGACTGAACCAGTGCCAAGTAGATAACTTTAAAAAAATACAATGGACATTTGTTTCGTACGAAGTATAAATTTGAGATATCCCTGCTTTATCTATATTATGTCTTCCACGTATCTCTTTTATTTCTCCATCCTATCCCTACGTCTTCCCCATATTCGTCATAACCCTGCCCTATCACTAACATTTCTCTTCTCTCTCTGTACTATTTCCCTCTACTTCCCTACCGCATTTCTCTCCTATCTCTCTTGTACAACCCAACCTTATCCCTACTCTTTCTCAGGCGTACCCCTCCATTATCTCTCTTGTTTCCCTCCAGTATCCCCACTATGTCCCCTCCACATCCCCATTGGCTCTCTTCCTCCCCCCTTTCTCCTCCCGGTTGCGCGTTCGTTCGGTCGTGTTCATATGCATAAACTCCCCGTGGCTCCATCGAGTTGCACCCCGTGTGTGAATCGCTCGACCCAGCTCGGATGACGACGGGAGCCAGTGGGCGTATCATGCATATTTCCCATTTTCTATTGGTGTTCCACGAATGGGAAGGTCGGCTGCTGATGGAATATTTCTGCGCTGTTTGATTTCCTTGTGTAGTTTTGATCGAGGGATGTAAAACGTGTCCTAGATTTTTCATCTTGTTCGGGAAATGCTCCAAGGCTTACGCCGAACTGGAAGCTGGGTTTGAAACGTAGCAATCATGCATGGTTCAAAAAAAGAGCCTCCAGTGCAAAAAAGACATAGTTTTTACGACTGCAGACTGTCCTAAATTTGAGAGTTTGACGGAATCATGAAACATCAGCATGAAACAATACTACCACTAAATTGGTTTTTTAAAAGAGTGATATTTAAGCATTAATAAAAATGCAATTCATTTGATAATAACATTTATTTTGAAATGTGACGTATTTGTATTGCATATATGTAATTTAAAATTATTCTCTACATAATAATATTTACACAAGGTATACTTCAACATTACCTTCATAACGCACCTTTTTTAAACTTTCCCAATGTTTTCTTCCTGTGACAGCTGAGACTACTTATTTCAGAGCTCCAGCAGGCACGCCATCGTCAGTGACTAGCGTCACACATTCATCTATTAACCCTTTGAGTGTGGCATGACGTTATATCACGTCATGGTTGTCTTTACGCTGGTACAGATGACGTGATATCACGTCACGGGTACCGTGAGTGTTCCAGATTTCACTAGGAGGCCTAGTGAAAGTTTCCTAGTGAAAGCTGGAACACTCTAGTACCATTGACGTGATATGACGTCATCAGTACCATCGTAAAGACAACCATGACGTGATATCACGTCATGCCGCTCTCAAAGGGTTAAAATAGCTTTCGACAAACCACCGAAAGAGACGAAATTTTCCACACACTTAATCCGAAGCGTTGCAATTCTGTCTAGCGCAGCAACTTAATGGAAAAGCCTCTTAGAAATCTGATATTTCAATGATTTTTGAAACGTACGAATTTGACTCGCTCGTCTTTAGGGGATTAATTACCCTCCTACAAATGATTGCAGTGTAGTCTCTACTATGTGCACCTTACGCCATATCGTGAGAGACTTATCACGTAAAAAACCAATGACTGATTGAATATTTTTGGTAATCCGCGACTTCCGTCACACCGGCGAAAATTTTTTTTGTGAAAACTTTCCATGTTTTACGAAAACTAATGCTGGTGCACAAGAAATACACACTTCACAGGTTTGAATGCTTCTCATCTCTTGTGGGATTAAGTTATTGGCAAAATGAAAATATAGCACGAATGCGGCTAGTCGGCATTGTGTGAGACGTAAATTTCGTTGTGATACGTTAACTGAATTGGGTGAAAACAACTTTTTTGCTAGTGTGACTCAAGCCGAAATTTACCCATTTTATAATGCATGCAATAAAAAAACTAGTCTCTTTAGTAAAACTAGTAACAAATTCGACTCGCTCGTCCATAGAAGGGTAACTCTAAGAATGTTTTGAATAATTTTTCATTCAGCTTTTTGACAGAATTCAAGATTTAAGGAACAGTGGCAGTACCATAGAGGATTGGGTGTTTTAATGAGCCCAGGCTCTTATAAAACATTTAAGTTTTTTGGAGACGTAGAGTGATGAATACCGTACAAATGACTAGAGTCCTGTACATATCTAATTCTTATGTTTGTAAATAATTAAATGGATTTGAGTTGAGTATGTGGAAGAGCTCCTCGGCTTTAACGTGGTCGATGTTTAGATTTGAATTGATATTTGGGGAGGCGATTGACGGTTGAGGTCATTTGCGCCATAGGGGATATGTAAGGGAGGAAGGTTGGATAGAAACCCGGCGTACGCATTAGCCTCCTCTTAACGAAAGGCGCCAAGGGGACTACAGTTTAACGTATCATCCGACAGACGGAGTATTGTACTTGAATTGCCCTCCACAAGACACCCAAGTAAAGAACGGGTTTCCTCTGAAAAACATCCTCTTCTGCAGGGATTTGAACCCTGGCCGCCCGTGTGATAGGCGAGTACTTAGCCACCACACCAACCCGATCCCCCGGTTGGTGTTTAGATGGCATTATAAAAACAAGGCCGAAATTTTGAAAAGAGAACTTGCCTTATACTTTCCCCACTGTTTTATTCTCTCCGACCATGGTTTTTTACCTTGATAGTGTCTAAACTTTGTCGATGCCATGGTCGGAGAGAATAAAACAGTGTGGAAAGTAGAAAGTGAGTATTATTTTCATGTGTCGCTTTTCCACCAAGTGAATCTTGAAACTTAACTTGTGGCGGAAATGTTTCTCAATCCTCTATCATGAAGTGTACCCAGGTCATCTTAATACGCCTTAGTGCTAAAGAACACATCCTTGTTTCTGCCTTCTTTATATTGTTCAAGGGGAATCAAAACTTTAAAAAGCCTGTGAGCTTTTTACAGTGCATTGCTTAGTGTTTTTGGGACTAGGTTTTGCGATGCTTGAAAATTTAATTTAAAATTAATAAACATTGTTAGATATTTATTGTGTCATTTATTTTATTGTCATTCAGGTATTATGAACTGTTGTTGTAATTATCTTTCATATTTATTTCAAACTTGAATGGTCATAATTTAAAATCACCCGTTACTGGGCGTTCTTAGATATGTTTTTTGCTCTCAGTGTCGGACGTATTGGGTTGACCTGACCGAGTCCATTTGTAGAAGATTTTCATTTAATTTGGTAGGGGATTGTTATAAGCTCTCTAAAACTCCTCTCGTTTGGAAAACTATCTTCCCATACAGCTAGCATTCAGACCTGTGAAACAAGTGTCTTATCATGTGGGTTATGGAGGGGAAGTTGGTGTTCAGGAAAGATGTTTAATCTCAACACGTATTTCCAAAAGATATTTTCCAGAGCGTCAATATTCAGTAGCCGTTCTCTTGCTACAGCTGTAAATGAAAGGAAAAGAGCCTATATTCTTTTTTATCAGGAATTGAATACTGCAGGTCCAAAGCCGTGTTTTCGATTGCATCAATGCCAAGTTTCCTATGCCGTGAGAGTGATTTCTAAGAGATATTTCACGATGTTAATGGGGTGCGCCGTGAAAAAGTCACGTGTCGCACCGTATCTGACGTCTCGACAATCGGCTTGTCCTGAGTAGGTGAGCCCTCTACTGTTTACTGATTATTTTTTTTATCTAGGTTAGATATTAAAATACTCGGAATTTTTACGCACAGTTTCCTTCGATTTCCACGCCGTGGTGTGCCTTGAATTCTTGTCGTACGGTCAATATGTAGTTCTGTTTAGTGATTCTCCACCGTGTGCACGAAGCGTACTGAGGAAAACGCGAAGATTGGACGATAAAAAAAAACTCATTTTATCTCCACCACGATAAAACACATGCTCTAACTTCCTTTATTTTGTTTGCTTGTTCAGTTATGTTTGTTCAGTGTTTTGTCGAGAAATTTTAGCAAAAAACAACTCCCGACATAATGTCTCACTCTCGATTTTCTCCGGGCGTGGGAACCTGAAATTTTTTCATATTCCAAAATAAAAAATATCACTAATGGACGACGTTTTGCCAACATTGAGGAGTTACGAGAATAATTGGAGGATCTGAACGCCACACCGTATTTACAAACGATATGGTACGAGGTCACTCGCAGGGGAGAAAAAATTTAATGCCGAGGAATATTAAATGACCTTTTGTTTTGGGGAAACGAAAATTCTACATGATATTTTTAAATCAAACTTCGGAGAATGTATGTATATAAGTTCGCCGGTCGTAAATTCGCGACGATCGCGCCACCGAAGCTCTCCCCGTTCCACATCTCCTTCGCAGAATAAGAAATGGATTTTCGTTTTCATTCTAACTCCCATTGCGCATGCGCAGAGTATGGTATAAAAAATTACTTTTGGTGGTGGGGGCGTGATATGTCTGCGCGTATAGTGAGATACGTTAATTATTTCCTGGCTCCAGGGTGTTCGAAAAAGGGGGAGAGTTAAATAAAAAAAATCAAGTTTTTTTTTTTTCCTCGCATAATTTTTTTTGCGAGGGTGTCTTGATGGTTGGATGTCAAGAAGTGTTGCGTTTGGGGGGGGGGCGGAGGGGGGAATGGGTTGGTTACGGGGAAGACTGTTCGTTTACTTTTTTTAAAATTATCTTTTTTTTTTTAAAGAGCCTGTTGGTTTTTTCTCCCCTCAGCATCGTTTCTTGGAAGAAAAGACTCAGGGGGGATGGAGGGGGGGGATGGGAGAGGGGGGGGCGGTGGATGGATGGGCGCAAAAAATGGCGAGGAGTTTGGGGGTGAAGGGTTTTCGTTAAAGCGGAGTTGAGGGAGGAAAGGGGATGAAGGAAGGCTGAGGGGCGAACGGGGTTGACTCCTCCAACTCCACGCCCGCACCACCAGAGAGCGCGCGCGAATGTCTTTAATTATTCCCTTTCGTTAAGAACATCGCGGACGTTACTTATTTGTACAAAAAGAAAAAGTATTTTTTTTTTCGGGCAGCTCGGGCGTGTGTTTGAAACAGGGGGGGTGAGGGATCGACGTAATGATTAAGGAGAAAATTGATGAACGGTTGATGCCTCTCGTTTTCCGATGGTGTCGCGTTGCTTTCCGTCTTTACATCTACATCTACATACCACCCTGCGAGCCGCCACATGGGCATGTGGCAGGGGGTGTTAGGAAACCAGCCGTGTAAAGATGTAAGGGATAAGGTTTTGGGAGGAGAAACGGCGACGTTTATTATGGAAGTGAATTTATGGGAGATCAGTTTTTATTGTGGTCGATTATTGTGCGCGGAAAGGACAAGTTTTTGTACCTGTCTGACATCAGGATACCTCTCTTATTCGGCAGTGTATCTCTCTTATTTTGTCGCTTCAGTCAGAACTAGAGATTCAGTGAGGAGTCATGATAAAAGTCTCTGTGCCACTCAGAAACACACCAGTTCTTAATTTCTGAAGCCACATCAGTCAAGCGTGTAGCCTCCGAGTATGTAGGGGCTCCCGCTTTAATCCCTCTAATAGCTGTAAAACGCTGAATGTTTGCATGTAGCAGTTTTTTACGAAGCGTGCAGATTTTCTTTTCTTTTTATTGATGTATTTGGTTCAATGTTAATGACTATAACAATGTATGACCATTTTTTCGATTGGCCTTTATGGTTGATGCCTTCTGCGATGGTGTCGCGTTACTTTCCGTCTTTACATGTACATCTACATACTAACCTGTGAGCCGCCGCATGGGCATGTGGCAGGGGGTGTTAGGACACCAGCCGTGTAAAGATGTAAGGGATAAGGTTTTGGGAGGTGAAATGGTGACATGTATTATAGGATTGTATTTATTGGAGCTCAGTTTTTATTGTGGTCGCTTGTTGTGCGCGGAAAGACCGAGGTTTTGTACATATCTGTTCGGCAGTAGTATCTGAGTACAATGAGTTTTTTTATTTTTTGTTTTGCCTGTCATCATTGTATGTATTATGCATTGTATGCATTGTATGACATGTATTATGGGAGGGCATTTAGTGGAGCTCAGTTTGTATTGTGGTCGCGTATTGTGCGCGGAAAGAATGAGTTTCTGAACATATCTGTTCGGCGGTGTATCTCTCCTATTTTATCTCTTCTGTGAGACCTAGGGATGTAGTGAGGCGTCATGTTTTTATTCTCTGTGCCGCTCTGAAACAATTTAACAAACATATTTATTTATTAATTTTCACTGCCCCGAGTACAGCAGCTTATGCCATTTTACATCGGGTGAACAACATTAACAGCGAACGAGAAACAGGCACCCATGTCCTGGGCAGGTAATATTCTACCCAGGCGGGACTCGAACCCGCGATCCTCGGGTTAGCAGGCGAGGACTTTACCCCGCCGCCACCGGGGCCGACAATATATAATCAATTATTATAATTAATTAATATTGAATGATGAATTTTGACAATTCTCAAGCTGGATACGCATCAATGATTACTACACGCTTCAATTATGCTATTAAATGAAATTTATACAAATTTTTGCCGTCGAATGGGCGAGTGTTAGGGGGTGTTAAGTGACGCATATTATGGAAGTGTATTTAGTAGAGCTCAGATTTTATTGTGGTCGCTTATTGTGCGCGGAAAGAGCGAGATGTTGCATCTATCTGTTCGGCAATGTATGTCTCTCAATTTATCGCATCTGTCAGACCTAGAGATGTAGTGAGGTGTTATGATTATATTCTCTGTGTCGCTCTGAAACACACCAGAAATGAATTTCTCCAGCAAGCTAAGCCTAGCGTGTAGCCTCCGAGTCTCTAGGGGCTCCCACCTTTATCACTCTAAATCTGTGAAACACTATATGATCGCTCGTAGCAGTTTTTAACAAAGCGTGCAGCTTTTATTTGTATTTTATTAATTTTTTTGGTTAAATCTTTATGACCGTAACCATTTATGACAGTTTTTTTGGTTTAACCTTTATGGTTGATGCTTTTCGTTCCCCGATGGTGTCGCATTGCGTTCCGTCTTTAAGATGACGCATTCGACGGATGTACATGTTTGGATCGGGAAAGTATGAAAACTGTACAGGAACTCTTCGCCACGGTTTCGCATGATTATTTATGATTCTTCATTGGTCAGAGAGAGTCTCTCCTAGAAATTTCTTTACTGTGTATCGAATTAAAAAAAAATGAAAATGATATAATCGCCAAAATTCAGAAGGACCTCTCTCAGAGCCCTAAAGAAGCATAAATAAATATGCAAAACTTCGGCGAAAGACGAGTGAAGTGTGCCATTAAATAAATGAGGACATATACCTTCAGAAAGAAAACTAAAATAATTAGACACATTATTAGATGGATCCCTCTAGTGAAAGAAGCGTCCAGTTGCAGAAGGGATCTGATGACGGGGAACTTGGCTGAAGATGTGAAGAAGAGGCTGGCGAAGAGTTAAATATGAAGCGTAGCATCCAGATTTCAAGAATACAACTTTGTACTTTTCCACAGAATTTTATTTTGGATGGTACGACGCGGTTCACTGATTTTCGGCACCATCGGGTACTCATCATACCTGATGCTTCGTCGTACCTGATGATGCCGCAAGTCGGTGAAACGCGTCGCACCATCCAAAAGAAAATTCTGTGGAAAAGTACAACATTGTATTTTTTCAAGTATGGATAGTATTATCTTCCACGAAGTCAAGCCTGAATCTGTAGAGTATATGGAGCGTAGCGTTCTACATCCGCATCTACATAATACCCTGCGAGCCGCCGCATGGGCGGTGTTAGTTCACCAGCCGTGTGAAGGTGCAAGTTTTTTGGAGATGAAATGGTGACATGAATTATAGGAGTGTGTTCAGTGGAGCTTAATTTGAATTGTGATCGCTTATTGTTCGCGGAAAGAAAGGGTTCTTGTACATATCTGTTCGGCAGTGTATCTCACTTATTTTATCGCGTCTGTCAGACCTAGAGATGCAGTGAGGAGTCATGATAATATCCTCTATGTCGCTCTGAAAAATATCAGTTCTGAATCTATCAAGCAACCTAAGCCTTGCGTTGTACGGTGCAGAAATGTGGACCTTTAGAAGAAGAAAGAAATACGCGAGTAAGCTGTAGAAATTCGAGATGTGGGTTTGTAGGAGGATGAAGAAGGTTCGGTGGACAGAAAGGAGGATAAGTGAGGAAGGAGGCTGGGCTGGTAGAGGTAACGAGGGGAGGAGGGTGGATAAATGCTGCGTTTTAGGGGAGGTTTTTTGGTAAGCTCTCAATGGCGTGATAGCTTTGTTCCCCTGTGTATGAATCACCCTGGCCCTGGCTCTGATGACGACGGGAACGAGTAGGCATATCATGCATATTTCCCATTTTATATTGGCGTCGGTTGCTGGTGGAATATTCCTGCCCTGTTTGATTTCCGCGTGTATTTTTGATCGTGAAATTTTAAACTTGTCCTTCATTTGGGAGCCCCCAGTACATAATGGATCTTTTTCTCCTAAGTAGTAAATACACTAATGTTGTTACTAGACAAGACCCCTGTTTTTTGTATCCCCCCCAGTTCCGGACAGCTACAGTCCAGAAATCGTTTACAGTTGTTGCCTCAAAGCTGTGGAATGACTAATGTGGCCTAAACTGGTAAAAGACAGTGCATCACTGGTAATATTTAAGAGAAAGATTATCACACACTTACTTTCCGGAATGCTGACCATGAGTGCTGACCATGAATGCTGACCATGTAACTCATTTATCAGTTCATTGATGTGATTAATGTCCATTGTTGCGTAAGAAGAAGCAATTCAGTTCCTTTTTTTCTTTTCATTTGTTAAGCTAAATTTCCATTTTAAAAGTTGTGTAATTTGTTTATTGATATGTTTAAAGTTCGTTTTTCTGTTAGAAGAAGAAATTCAGTTTTTTTTTTACATTGCTTACTGATAATGTTGTATATGTCTATTGTTAGCCATTCATATGATAACTTCCCTTTTTTGTTTCCTGATTGGCTTATTCACTTATTAATTGTCTTGCACACCACTGTATTTCATTTCTATGTTCCAAAGGAGTTCACTCCTAGAACAATAAACGAGTTTATTATTTTTTTTTTTTACTTCTGTAACTTTCCCCTCCGAGTCCCCGGCTAACATCGGGTTTCGTTGCCGTCATAATGGCCGAGAACTCGAGAGGGGAGGTGCAGAGTTCGTAGCCGCTTCCGATTAACCCATCGGATCAGTGGCTACGCTGCGTTCGGGTCGTGCGCACGGAGCAGACGGAGCGACCCTAAGAGGACGGCCTTCTGCATGCGGGCTGCAAGTGATTCCGCCTGTGCCACGCAAGCAGGAATACACTTGATGCTCTGTATCAGCGAGCCCTTGATTCCACCGAGCACACCTATGACTAGGACTACTAGTTTTACAGAGTGTCCCGGGTACATCTGCCGAAGTTCGAACAGCAGGTCTTGATATTTCGTCCGTTTTTCCGCCTCTTTCGCGTCCAAGTTCGTATCGGCCGGAGCCGAAAACTCGATTACGAACATGGAACGAGATTGGCGGTCGAGGAGAACGATGTCAGGCTTGTTCGCCTCCAACTGCCTGGTGGTGGGGAATGAGTAATTCCACCAGATTTTTATTTTGTCGTTCTCCACGACGGACTCAATATCTCCAGGGGCATAGGGCAGCACATAAACTTCGTCGATGCCGTAATGATGTCGAAGGTGGAAATACAACACTCGCAGAGCTGCATTGTGCCTAGTTAAATACGCTGATTGCGCGTAATAACTGCAGCCGGAGAGAAGGTGACTCAAAGTCTCCGGCTTGGCTCGGCACGCTCTGCATCTCGTGTCCGTCACCTCCGCCTTGAATATCATTCGGCGGTACACGAGAGTGTTGATGACACCATCCTGGCACGCGAGAACGAAACCCTCTGTTTCGGACCTGAGACCCGCGGAACGAAGGAAGGCAAACGTCAGCTCCTTCGATAGCCCATGTTTTTCCATGTTTCGGTAGAAACCTCCATGCATGGGCTTATCGGTGTGCGTCTTGAGCAAGGTCTTCTGCTCAGCCTTTTTGACCTCGAGCTTTAAGACGTCTGCCCTCAGTGACACGATTGACGTGCCACTGTCGTTACCGTCGGATGACAGGTCAAAGTCCAGACCGATTTCGTCCGCTGCCCTCTTCGCCGCCTGGAAGAGGAACGCCCCCACCCCGGCACCTTCGTGCTCCCTTACGAGAGTGAGCAGGGGGTCCGTGCTGTTGAACACACGGCAAACTCTACCCAAAACAACTCTGTTATGTAGACACTCCAGGCTCAACAGACCTCTACCGCCTACACTGCGAGGGAGATACAATCTGGCGACGGAAGATTTCGGATGAAGACTTCTATAGATGGTCAGCATCTTCCTCGTTCCCCGGTCGAGGTTTTGCAACTCGTTGACATTCCATTTCATGCATCCGAAGGTGTACAGCAGTGTTGGAACCGCGAACATGTCCGTGGCAAGAACCTTGTTCTTGCTAGACAGCTCAGAACTCCAGATTTTTCTGAGAGTCTGTCTGTACTTGGCGGTGAGTCTTTCCTTCACTGCTGCTACCTCCTGCATTCGACGCTGGGGGACGCCGAGGTATTCGTAGCATTCGTCATCTTGCAGATGACGAACGACGTTCCCGTCAACGAGTTGCGAGTCTTCCTTGTCCTCCGATATTCTTCCTTTCGCCAGGTGGATGGATGCACACTTGTCCAATCCGAATTCCATCCCTATATCCTCACTGTATTGATGTACGGTGTCCAGTGCAACGTGCAGTTCTTTAGCGTTGGAAGCATACAGTTTAAGGTCATCCATGTAAAACAAATGGGTGACCTTGTGCTTCCTGTCACCAGGAACGCCGCACATGTATCCTCGGCCTCGTCTCAGCTTGAAGGAGAGGGGGAGGAGGGAAATACAGAACAGGAGGGGGCTCAAGCTGTCGCCTTGAAAAACGCCACGGTGGTATGTTACCAACTCAGTGGAGACGGTCCGTTTGCCCGAAGTCAACACGAAGCGCGTTCTCCAGAGTGGTAACAGGCGTTGGATGCAGGACACAACCTCTGGGTGGACTTTCATCAACTTCAGCACGGCGATGAGAAGCTCATGCGAAGTGGTGTCGAAAGCCTTGCGATAGTCCACCCATGCCATTGATAGGTTTCGCTTATGTCGGGCGGCATCCTGACATATGCACCTGTCAATGAGCAGGTTGTCCTTGCATCCCGCGACTCCTCGTTTGCACCCCCTTTGCTCGTACACCTCCTCCCACACAGGCTGGATCTGCCGGAGGATAAGGTCGCTCAAGATCGTGGTGAACGCCTTGTATACAGTGTTTAGACAGGTTATAGGGCGATAGTTCTTCGGATTGGACAAGTCTCCCTTTTTCGGAATGAGAACCGTGCGTCCCTCAGTCAGCCAAGGTGGAAATGGTTCTCTACCTGTGATGAGGGACGTGAAGATTCTGGCCAGATGTTTGTGGGTAGAAGTGAACTTCTTCCACCAGAAGCTATTCACGGCATCCATTCCTGGAGCCGCGAAATTCTTCTTGCCAGACAAAGCGTGCTTCACGTCACTTTCCGTGACTGAAAGGGGTCCATCCACATTGTGTAGGTGGCGGTCGCAGAACTCTTTAAAGAGTGCGATGGCCGGAGTGTCTCCATTGAATGGCCTCGTCGTTTCGTAGGTATCCTTCCAGAAACGCTCGACCTCATGAACGGGTGGCGGGGATTCAACAGCAGGCGGAGGAGGCCGAAAGAGACGGGACGGCTGAAGGAGAAAGGTGGAATTCTCCCTTACGGCTTTACTCCTTTTCAGGAGTTTTTTCTTGGCCGATGTAAGCGCCCGTACCCTATCGACCTCGTGCTGCTTAATAGTAAGCAACACGTTTTTGTTCAGTGTGTGATGGTTGAACCTGAGGCTGCGCGCAATGCGCCGAACTTTGGATGTAAAGGTTCGCCCGGCAGTGATGTACTCAATCACACACTGAATCTTCGACGCCTGCTGTCGCGCCAGCGTGATCTTGGCATCCAGCTTTTTCAGCCTTGCTGCTGCTTTATCCTCCCGAGAGGAGTTCTTTCGGGGGGTTGCCAAAACCTTGGCCGCAGCGTAGACCACGCAATTCACCGTCCAGAGATCTGACGTCTCTGTCAGGATCTCGTCGATGAGTCCATTCATTTGGGGCAGGTGGTTACCCCGCAGAGAGATCTTTCGATGGATGCTTCTCTGCCTAGTGTGTCCTTCGTCATAGCTAATTGTGCTTCTTAACCGCGATCGTAATAGTTCAGAGTCAGTCTGACCTACATCCTCCCTCTTAGGAGATACCGACAAACGTGCGGTACTCACGTCAGCAGGTGGAGGCGCTGCCTGTGACGGGGAGGGTGGTTCGGCTGGTGGTGTGTTACTCTGAACCTGCGGTTGGTGGATGTTTTCCCTTTTTCGCAGGTGGTTGGCCTGGTCGCGCAAGTTCTGCTGCGACAGGTGGGCGTGTTCCGGATGCATCTCACACCACAAAGAGTGCATCCTGGCCATGTAACCCCTGCGTTCGGGCTCGCTGGCAGCATAGCAGGCGAGGAGGTCGCCCCTTAAGGCTTCCGTCCACTCCATGCGAGCTCCCATCTGAGGTCTTCTTTTTCCTTGGCCACGCCCAACTCTACTGGGGCCCCCATCCGAGAGGGGCCGGTTGTGGGTGGCCTTATCTGAATTCATCATAGGAACCAGATTATACTATATGGCGGGAGGTTAGCCCGCCACATAGACGTCCACCATTAGCCGGCAAAGCCGTTGCCAGGTACGCCACGAGGAGGCTGGTGGTCCGCTTTCGTACCCTTATTATTATTATTATTATTACATTTTTCATTTTGTTGGGAAAATGCTCCTATGCTTACGCCGAGCTGAAAGCTGGGTTAGAAAAGTATCAGCGTTGCATAATTCTGAAATTTTGACTCCGGTGCAAAATAGACGTATTTTTTTATCAGCGCGGGTTACCCTAAATTTGAGAATTAAAACAATTGAAAAACAGGGAATATATTTTTCACTCAGGTTTTCACTGAGTTTTTCTGACAGTGTTCAAGATTTGAGTAACGTTAGTAGCGTTGTAGCGTGTATTAAATACTCTAATGAGCAAACGTTTTAAAACATTTTGGGATAATACAATAGTGAAGTGTCGTACTGGGATTTACGTGTGTCTGTAACGAGTCTAATTATGTTTGTTGAATTTGAAATGGATTTTAATTAATAATGTGGATGAGCGCCTCTACTTTAGCAGGGTCAGAATTTTGATGGATGAGTTTTCGTATGGATTACACTTTAGACTTTGTTGCAAATTTTTATCTCATTAAATTCTCTCAGATTTGAGTGATAAAATTAATGCGTTTGGTTTCTTCATTTTTTGTGATCCACGAGATGAGAACATCAAAGGAAGTCGACTAGGATTCGAGGTTAATATCTTCGTTTTAGAAATCGGACGGATTAGGGGTCATGATTTGAACGAATGGCCTCTTCCCTTAGGGGGCCTAATCCAATTTCGACAAACCCTTTGAACGAGAAAACACCCCCTGGTGACCGCTTCGAAGTGAACGGAGGCCATTCGTTCCTCATCTATCTTTGAATCGGGGCCGTGGGAGGCTTTTTAGTCTTTATTGTTCTAATTGTAGAATCCATAGAACCCCGCCGCTCTGGTCCACGCCTTGGTGTGGCAACGGATAATTCCAGCGATGTTCTGATGAAGGCTTCCGCGGGGGATAGATGAAGGTGGATTCCTTTTTTTCGGGTTTTCCGCCGCGTTGGTTCATGTCGAGGACAATATTTCGCTGGCTGTCCTGCTGGCTTCCTCGTAACATGGACCTGAGGAAGCCAGCAGGACAGCTGGCAAAATATTATCCTCAATATGAACCAACGCGGCGGAAAACCCGAAAAAAAGGAATCAACCTCTAATTCCAACGATTGCAAGGAAATGATTTTTGCCGCGCAATGATAATGGGAAATGAATATTCCATCAGTGTCCAACTGTCGGCAGCAATATTTATTGAGTTACTTTGATCGAAATATGTTAATTCTCCACTTATGTATGTCTGTCTCCAAGTGTTGACCGTATCTTATCGTGTCGAAGCGATTGAATTAAATTATTTCATAACACTTTACACTCATTTTATTCTTCTCAATTCTCATTCAGTCTCTCGTACTGTCATCAGAAAAACCACACAACAATCTCTCTCTCCAATCCGTACATAGCAACCCCTTATGTGTGTTTTATTCTATGTTTATGATATTACGTCAATCTCTTCTTCTCCTCCTCAACCACTGAGGTTGGTGGGCATTAGAGATGGGCTAAGTCGATCATTTTAGTGATTCAATCATTTTGATTCGAGCCACTTAAAAGATTCAATCAACTGATTCAATCATTTAATTCATTATGACTCGTAGGTCAGATTGATTAGATGAATCACGAGGCTCGCGTGAATCGAAAGACTCGAATGAATCAAGATTGAAGAGACTCAAACACTCGAATGATGCTAATTGATGCCATCAATCTATTTGAATAATTGATTTCGAATAATTACTATCATGCGTAGAAATTTAGGAAGGCTGATTGATTTCCATATTCCACAAACTTTGGATCCGCATTAAATTGGAGATTTCCAAGTACTATAGTCACGAGAATATTTAGAGAGGCAAAACTGTCACAGACTGAATTCAAGAAGAATAACGTCAAACTATGCACATGAAAATTAAATCACTAGCTCAGACTAAACAAATTAATGTGCATGAATATTTTCTGATCTGCTGTATTGAATTCCATTCAATTAGGAGCTTTCAACTGAGCAGGTAATTAATATTCTTATCAAGTTGACCAACTGTAATGATGCGATGATATTGTAACAAGGGTTAAATTTCATCGTTTTTAAAATGAGCGCCTTGTCTCTAACTATGCTATACAAACATAAACTCACTGACCAAATATTAATGGATATATGCCCATGAAGATATCTCTCTGAAATTTCATGACTAGACATAACGGATAACGTACATGTGAATATGTTTTTCCTCTTAAAATCACATTCAATCACACGGCAGACGGAAACACAAAATGATTGAATGATCGAATCATTTTCCCGAAATGAATCATGAGTCATTTGACTCACTTGGTGATTCAATCATTTTGAACGAATCGATCATGAACGTGGGCATTCAAATGTTTCTTTCCAGAGCAAGTCTCTTTATTTCTGCGTATCTCCTCCCTTCTCCAGTCCCATTCAGGAATCCCTGCCTGTAGGTCTTCCTCTTCCTGCACGTCTCTCCATCATTCCTTCCATCAAGGCAGTCATCCAGTTAGGGAGCCCCAACAGATGTCCAATCTATCCTTCAATCCTTCTTGAGGTTGAAAATACCAACGTCCGCCCCTCCCCAACTCCTTTGTGAACCTCGCTCATGAATATATATTATGGATTCGGATGTTTGGCATTGTTGCCTAACCTACGTGTTGCCTAAATTTCCAGTTTTAGTTCACCCAGTCCTGGCGCCACTTTGATTAGAGTCTCAGTTGTTATTGTAAATAGACGTAGTTAATTGTTGCTAACGTGAGACTGTGGTGAATATTCAATAACGATCGAGGAGATATGAATTACCTGATGCTTTGAATAATATCTTGCTATTTTTGTGATCTAAAAGTTACTTTGTAAATGCTAGAGAGGAAATATATATGACGGATAATGTGCACGAGGTTTATAAAACGTCCATCGTGTGCCGACGACGATGTTTGCCAGACTCTGATTCAAATTTGAATGCATTAAGGGGACGTCCATTAATTATGTGAGGCGTTTAGGGGGGTGAGGAGGTCGAGCCGAATCTCACCAAATCTCGTGTGGGGGAGAGAGGGGGTCTCGGCAAATATCGCGTAATTTTTTTTCCGCAAGAAACCAAGTAAAATTGCGAGAAAACTGGGTTAAATTAAGTAAACCATGTTTCTCCACTTCAATATGGCTAAATCCTACACAATAATATTTATCGCGGTTATGCGAACGCCACAAAGTAGCACAGTAGCCCCTCGATTGTTCAGCCGCCACCGGACAGCCAAACGCGCGACTCGACGAACGCTGCGGCTTACGAGCCGTTCTTAGTAGTCTTAAATACTAGTCTTAACTAGTCTTAAATAAAAATAATTAAGCAAATTGTTTTTTTTAAATAAATACAACGCAATCAAGCACAGAGTAATGTATTTACACTAAAAATATACATTTTCAAAAATCTTTCGTGAGATTATGGGGGGGGGGGAGGAGGAGGTCGAGCCAAATCTCACGACATCTCACCAATGGGGGAGAGGGGGGGTCGAAAATTCGCCAAAATCGCCACACGAAATTAATAAGCCCGTTCGGCTTAAATAAAGAATTTAGAATGCCTTGTTTAAACAGAAATTGCTTCGTACCAGGCTGCAAAACAGGGTATGCTTCTACGAGGACCAGAAATGGGAGACGTGGATTGAAAAATAAGAATCTGTTCAAGGTGGCGGTAAGTGCATTCATTTTTACCTACACTGCAATGATGGCCATTGGGAATACTCGTGAAGTCACCTCGCATTATTATTAAATTCCCGTATAGCGATATTCACGAAGTGTTAAGAAGTTAATTGTGCATTTGTGTAATTAAATTTAGAGAGGAATTTAATATATCTGTAGACCGGACGATATTAAATAAGTGTATAATTACGTCCCGCGTGTAGTACTACATTTTTTATTCACTGCATTATGATTACTTGTAAGTAAAAACCGTGTATATTCATGGTAAAACCGGTAAGACTTGTTTATTTACAATCCTTCGACTGTAGTTACATTTGAACTTCCGTCTTTCTTCACTAGGCGGCACCACTTTCAATAAAGTTGTTCGTTTACGGAATTCTAGACAACAGTTTTTGGCAATGAGGTCCTAAGAGCACTGAATATATATGAAAGATCATTACGTAGTAAACGATATAAGTAAAGAAGTTAAATACACTATACACGCGATTAAATGTGCAAGTATACTTACGCGCAGCGAATAGTAATGAAGGACATCTGTGCATGAAAATTGGCAATTGCTCTAAGAATCACCTTAGATTTTTGATTCAGTAACCAAAACCAATGATTATAGCTACCCTTTACGCTGAAGGCACCGTCCTGGTGACTGGGGGTTCATATCCAACGCAGTTGAGCATTTCTCGGAAACAGGACACATGCGTGTTTGCGAATCCCTTCGGAAAAATCAATACGCCATTCGAAACTCACTCGCGTTCCACTTTCCAATTTGCGGTCGAAAAAACTGAAGGGGCGGTTGCGCAGTTGTCGAAGTTCTTGAAGCCACGAAACGTTGAAATGACTGGATAATACCCGAACGCGTAAATACCGATCCACAAATGGAAACTTTTGAGAGTTTTTTTAAGACTTCGCACAGTGTCATATTTCACGACAGACGTGCTATAATACTTTCGCAACAAGAAACCGCGATACATACACTAAAATACTTCGCGGAAATTTATTACTTCCCCCACCCACATCTCAAATACCTGCAGCCCATTCTCGTCCTCCTTTCTGAGGGTCCACGTTTCTGACCCATGCAACGCTACGCTCCATATCAAGCTCTTCACCAGCCTCTTCTTCACATCCTTACCCAGTGTCCCCGTCATCAGCTCTCTTCTATTACTAAACGCCTCCTTAACTAGCGCTATTCTCTTCCGTATGTGCCAGTTTTCCTCTAGCGTGTGCCAGTTTTCCTCTAGCGTGCTACCTAAGTAATTAAACTGTTCTACTTGCTCGAGTTTGTGTCCTCCAACTTAAATTACAAGCTAATATCGAATCCATTAATTCCCTTAATTCATCCCCGTATTTATCACAATTAGCATATTGAGATGAATTATTGCGCTAGAATATGAAAAAAAAATTTGTAGAACCCTGAAATTACTTTTGTCACTCTCTGTAGATTTTTTCTTGGCCTTACATTGAAAAAAATGTGAATATTTTTTCGACGCATTATTTGGTCTGGTTTAGGTTTCCGTGAATAAGCATTTAACTCATGGTTTCATGATTTAAATCCTAATTTGAATATCATCCATCAATATAATTTTTTAGCTTTACTCCTCATCTCTCGATATTGGTTAACGATTCAACTAACGTAGAGCTTTGATCTGAAGAGCATAGCCATTTGAATTTTCTGGTTAATCTGTACGCATCTGCATCTTACGATACGAACATCCATTCGATTCATACTTTTTTAGATCTCTGTATGCGTGTTGGCAATTTTTGTACGTTCGCAATGGAATGAGCGTCCTTGAACGATTTTCGCGGTATTGTTCTACCGGTTAGCGATGTGTGAATTATAGATTATAGTCGCCTGACTGGAGGTTTTTCGTACGAGACAAACTTAAGCTTTCTCATTTTCTTAAAAGAAGTGTAACCTAATGACATCTTCATGTACATACCACCCTGCGAACCGCAGCATCGGCGTGTGGCAAGGGGTGTTAGGACACCAGCCGTGGAAAGTTGAGAGGGATAAGGTTTTGGGAGGTGAAATGGTGACGTGTATTGTGGGAGTGTATTGAGTGGAGCTCAGATTTTACTGTGGTCGCTAATTGTGCGCGGAAATAACGAGTTTTTGAACCTATCTGTTCGGCAATGTATCATCATATAAATTATTACAGAAAGGTCTTTTTCTGTCATTCCGTATATGCTCCGTTAATACTGCACCTACAGTGATAAATGAGGTATCATTTTAAACGTTGAATCACCGGCTTCTGACGAAAAATACAATCTGTATCTCAAATTTCACTATTTTCCCATTAATTTGACTTAAAAGTTTCGATTTTTCCATGTCGATTACTCGCTCGAAGTATATCGACTCCACACATCATCGGTGTATATTATTTCTCAAAGGTGTTTTTTTGTCGCAACGCCATAACTCCCATAATCTATATATATAAAAACGAATGTATGTCTGTGTGTCCTGTATGCATTACTACACTGTTCATCCGATCGCCAAGAAACTTTGAGAAGTTGTTGAGTACACTCTTGCGAAGGTTTATGGTATAACAATTTTTTAATTATCTCCCCCCTTCCCCCCCCAAGGCCCTCTTAATCTTTCGAATACTTTTCGCGCAACAACGCCCGACGGGTAAGCTAATAATCCTAACCTCAGTTTTAATCCTATCGTGCTGAAATTTTGCCGAGTAATAGTTCAAGGCAGGAGGAAAGTTATAGGCTACTTTAAAATGATCTCAGGGCCCATAAAAGTCCCATGGCCCTCTTAGGTGGGCCCTATAGGTGGGAGTCTCAGGGCCCTTAGATGGTTCGCGGTACGTATCGGGTTTTGTGCAGTGGTTTCATTTTTTACTGTTTTAAATTATTTCCGCTCAAGATAGAGAGTTGGAATTTTTTAATTAAATGTCTGAATGAATGAAGTTTTTAATTCTGTCAATTAATTATCCTTTTCACTTCGTAACTGACTGAAAATTGCGTTTTTAGCTGCAGAAACACATATTTTTCAGTGAAATCAACAATGCCATATTCGCTTGACAACCAGATTTCGGTTATTGCTGTTGGAATTCTAAGCATTGGAATTTGTGCATCGGTTAATTATTTCGCTTTTTAAAACAACTTTAACTAAAGATATAGAGTTGAAATTCATTTTATCGCATACCCGAAAGCATGATACTACTAAAATTAGTGGTATCATGCCCGAAAGAATGAAGTTTCTCTCTTTTTCAATCGATTTTTTTTACGCATTTTCCTTGACAACCAAATAAACAAACAAAAATAAACATAAAATCAAATCTTAATTAACGAATCGCCAAGAAACTTTAAGAAGTTGTTGAGTACACTCTTGCGAAGGTTTCGAAGGTTGAAGGTATAAAAATGTTTTAAATATCGCCGCTCCCCCCCCCCCGCCCCCCCAAGGCCCTCTTAATCTTTCGAATACTTTTCGTGCAACAACGCCCGACGGGTAAGCTAATAATCCAAACCTAATTTTTCAAATACGATCTTTATTTTAACCAATGAGAGATGTTCTTATTTTAACCAATAGAAATTGAGAAACCATTGAATCGTTGTGCGCTCGCCCCTGAAGGTTTCTGAATTATTAAATCCATTTTACATTAGGTGGAGCGCCAGTCGTTTCAAAATATTAGTGTTGGCACGCGAGCTTCGCAAAAAAGCGAGGAGCGGCAATCAAGCAAGCGAAGCAGATCGTTTACGAGTTGCTCAATCACGTGCATCAGAATCATATTAGTGAGACATTATTTGTTTTACAAGGTACGTAATTTATTTTTGCGTAAAATATATTTTGGTGCAGTGGTCTCTTTGTCTGATTATTTTAAATTCTTGCATTCGATTTTCGTATATCCTTCGCTTTTTCCTAAAATTGTACATTTTAGCTCGAAAATCTTTAATGTTTGTACTGCTTCAGCAAAATAATATTTTATTAACTTGGAAGCCCCAGCATAGGCATGGAATGGAAACTCATAGCATCATTTGTACGTTACATATTTCTGTGTAGGTACGAGGAATTCATTGGACTGAGTCTAAAAGTCGTTTAGGGACCAATTTTGATTCCGGAAAAGATTTGTGGGTCAAACCATGAAAAGTGTAAAAATCAGTAGGGAATTCAGGATGGAGTATTTTATTTTTCAAATTTAAGTAGGCAATTGGAGGAATTTTGTACATGCCAATGTGTTTACTTTTTTCATGTTCAGGAAGCACCATACTTTGTAAGTTTTACTCAGAATATTTATTGCACAACCGGTTCAGTTTACAAATTTAAGGCTAAAACTATTGAATTTGTTGAGTGTGTACTTTTTATGTGTGCCTGCTAAGAAAGAAAAAGAGGCAATGCAACGCATGCAGGGGAACACCTAGCTATTCATAAAAATTAATGATTCAAACATAGTTTTAAAGCTTATGTTCCCCGATATTGATGAAAATTAGACATTGTTTAAAATTAAAGTTTTGGTAAAAAAATGATACAACGCCATCTGTTGACAATATAATCAACTAATATGTTGGCAATGGTTACGTGCTTAAAAGAATGTAGGAGGCGCCATCTATTAACACATCGTTTATTTTGATTGTTTACATTCTACATGCAATCAGTGTGACCATTTACTGTTTACGTTTACGTTATGTATCTCTAACACAAACATAAATAACATATAATTGTCTATGAGAAGAAACAGGTAGAAGAACAGTTGAACAGAAGAGATGTAGTGAGGCGTTATGACAATATTCTCTGTGTCACTCCGAAAAATAACGATGAAAAGAAATGAAATACTGAACAACAAAAATTAGAAGGCCAACCATGAATACCTCATAGTCGTTTTTTTTGTTTTTGTTCCGTATTAGATTACGCCAAATCCACTGGCAGTCCACACCGAGCGTTAAAATTGAAAAAAAAAATGAAACTTTCGCATAATCGCCGAGAGTTGGCGTGTTCTAGATAACCACCCGACTCGCGCCCTCTAATCGCTCGCCCCTGCATGCAAGAATGCAGTTACGCCTTCCCCCAAAGAGACGACGAAAAAAAAAACACTGTCGGTGCACTGAGCGCAATGAATAACTGCCGCCGACTGCGTCATTCGATGGCGACCCATTCGAGAATTAAAAAAAAAAAAAAATGTTATGAAATGCCGACCTAAAACGCCTCATACACGCAGATTTCTACCGACTTCATGCAACAGAGCCCCGCCCTCGCAGCTGACGATCTTTCTATGCGCAAGATAGCTTTCCGTGCTTCTATTTGAAAGGCAAATGAAATAACTGCGCCGCCAATCATTGAAGGAACGGGTATCAAACAGATGATTTCCACACAAGCCCACCTTCAAAAAAATCCTGAGCGGGAATAAGGGGGTGCGAGCGAGATAGTTCCCTAATCATAATACAGAAAATCATTCGATGTATACATTTCAATTTCACCAACTGTGAGACACACGAATTAAATATTGCATTATTAATTGTGCAATAATATAGTTTTACACGACAGAAATGGTAAGCAATCAAATGAAAATATCTCAATAAGTCTTTCACTGGGCTCATAATTTTCACGCGGCGCGTTTGAAACTCCATCAAAACGGAAAGTTTATTGTGGTGGCAATATGATTAATTTTCAAAAATAGTTGGAAAAACATACAAACTACATACACTGTTGATTCTTTTGACGAGATCCAAGTGTAAGAAATGCCTCTTTTTTTAGTATAAGGTCTCTGGAGTGCGTACACGTACCGTTTCCCTTGTGGAATGGCTGGTATTTTTGTTTGGTAAATATCTCCGAAAGTAATGTGGTAAGGGGTTGAATTTTCGGTGTCATTAGAAGGGTGAGATATTTTTATTTGAAATGAGACCAAATTCATTGATATTTAGGTGAAATGATATTTCGCTCAACTACTTCGGTGCTGTAGTGATGAGATATTAGTGCAGTCGTGAGATAATGGAGGCCGACTACTAACAGACTATAGTGATAATGTAGCGATATATGAAGTAGTAAATGTACCATATGCAGTTGAGTTTATTTAAGTTTATTTTTGAAAACAAATCATATTGTCGCCGCAGTAATTTTTTTGAATCGTAAATAAACTCCCGTGGTGAAAAGTTTTAAACGTACCGCGTGAAAAAAATTAGTCAAGTTGGAGACTTGTACTGATATTTTTATTCATGCACTTAGGATTTCATTCACATAAAAGTATATTGTTGCTCCATTATTGATGCAATAAGGTATAGTTCATGCTTCCCACCGCTTCTGTAATCAAAAGTATAATTCGAATATGGTCTCCATTATGACTAGAGAACTATCTCGCCCTTATTACCTTAATTGTGAGATGTTGTAGGGACCGACTCCTGGTTTGGTAATTGGCTGCTGCCGAAGTTTCGATGGATAACACTTCAATCGTCTTCATACGGTTTATTCTTTGTGGACCTTTTGCGGTGGAACGTCGTGAAGTTGGCTCCCACGTGAAATTGCGTTACACCAGAAGTACCGGACTTCGCGGCATGCCTATAGTGCTCGCAGAGTTTCTGTGCACTGGAGAGTTCCTCCAAGCCTAGCACTCAAACATCCTGGGTGTGGCACTCAAACATCCTGGGAAATTCCATGCTTCAGTAGGAAATGAACTTTAACCACTGGCAAAGCTAACCAAAACATACAGCAGTCCAGTAAAATATTGGAAAAAAGAAAAGGCACATGATACTGGAAATGGTAGGCTGAAAGAGAAGAAATCAAGAAGAAAAATGGGCTAATTTTGAGTATATCGGGACTAGCCACGGATTAACTTGACTGAGTCACCCGCAATGCACAACGTGAGAAATTCAACGGGGGAAAAACATCCGCTTCGACCGGGACTCGAACCCGGATACTTCGACTTCCGGCCGATTGCTTTCGCCAGTTGAGCTCTCGAGGCTTCCTCTTCCCTTGCGGACATTGGTCAGTTAAAATGAACAGAAGAAAGGAAAAAAGTGCTTGAGTGTAAAAGAAGAAAGGTCCATTGTGATAGCGATACGACGGAAAAGAGCTAGGTGGCTTTGGACGCTTAAGTCAATTTTCGATCAAACTTTAAATAAACGTAAAACAGCGATACAGCGATTTCCTCAGGGAAAAAATATTTCCTAAAGGAAAAAAAGTGAATAAAAAAGGGGGTCAACGGGACTCCAGTCAGTGTCACTATAGTGCTCGCAGAGTTTCTGTGCACTGGAGAATTTCTCCAAGCCTAGCTGCCAATGGTAGATGAGCAGCGATTGGCTGCCGGCGTCCAATCCCGCAAACCGGTTCATAGCTCAGTGCGCGACGCGTACGAATACCGTAAGTGGCGACCCAAATGAGTCTAGTCTTAGCTCACTTTAAATTATGCTGCAGTGGGTGCCAGGCTTTCTGAACTGAGTTAAATATGGTTCGATAAATTCTGATATCTTTCCCAGCAATAAAAATATTGGTTGTTATGATAATTAGTCGCAATTTTCGTATTTGTATTTTTCAAAATGTTGGTGAAGAGGATATAAGTTGTGCTTATTTATCGTGTAACCACAATGGTGGTTTTTTGTCGTATCGCTATCACAATGGGCCTTTCTTCTTTTACACTCAAGCACTTTTTTCCTTTCTTCTGTTCATTTTAACTGACCAATGTCCGCAAGGGAAGAGGAAGCCTCGAGAGCTCAACTGGCGAAAGCAATCGGCCGGAAGTCGAAGTATCCGGGTTCGAGTCCCGGTCGAAGCGGATGTTTTTCCCCGTTGAATTTCTCACGTTGTGCATTGCGGGTGACTCAGTCAAGTTAATCCGTGGCTAGTCCCGATATACTCAAAATTAGCCCATTTTTCTTCTTGAGTTCTTCTCTTTCAGCCTACCATTTCCAGTATCATGTGCCTTTTCTTTTTTCCAATATTTTACTGGACTGCTGTATGTTTTGGTTAGCTTTGCCAGTGGTTAAAGTTCATTTCCTACTGAAGCATGGAATTTCCCAGGATGTTTGAGTGCCACATTCCATTCGATGTTCTTGCATCCGAATTACCGATGATAAGGGTTGAGGCGGGCTGGCAAAAGACTCTCCCGTCCCTGGTGCAGTGTTTTTTACTCATTCTCCAGAGGGTACTCCGGCATCGTTTCCGCGAAATTTTCTCGTCGGCGTCACTTCATGATTCTCAATTTCGGTTTCGCCCTCTCCCTTTCTTTTTTTTTAACCCCCGTGGTTTACCGCCAGAGGGAGGGGGGGGAGAGATATATATACACGGCCTTCGTGTGCCCTCTGTGTGCATGCATTTGTGTTGGTTTGTGTGTGTGAGAATATCCTCGCTGATTCCCTGAATATATATGTGGGGGAACGCTGTTCGTTTCAATTAGGCGTGGAGGATAGGGGTGTCGGCACAGCACTCCATTACGTCGTCAGGGAAACCTCCTGCAGCACTCTCTCGCTAACCTTCCTCCCCGCATACCCACCCCAGAAAGGGCAGGGGGTGTGAGTGGGTATTCATGGGAATGGAAGGCGGGGTGCCATTTGACTTCGTCTGCTCCCAACGCCAAAAGGAAAGGAGGGTGTTGAATGGGTCTCGGCAGTCGGGGCGGTTAAATGCGCCGCCCCTTCCCCCTTTCCCCCACCTTCAGGCTTTGGCGGCGGCCCCTAGTGATACGAAAGGCGGAAGGTGCCATTCTTTCCCGCCGAACGCTGTTAAGGTTTTTCAGGGCTCCGTGTGGTGGCGCTGTCTCCCTCTCGCCCCTTGAGGTGCGGCGGATCGATTTCGCATTTCTTTTGTTATTTTTTTTGCAAAAAAATTGTAAATCTTTTTTTTTGCGCTGGCGGTGGCTTCATTGAGATCAGAAGGGTTCGCGATCGAAACCAGATGCCATTTGGCATTAGTTTGGTTTATAAGCAGCTAGCCTCGCTACGACAGTCTAAAATTTTTAAAATTTCGCTGCGTATTGTGGTATTTTAACAAAAAAAGTATGCATTTCTATTCAGGCTGTTTAGAATTGGCTTCTGTAGTCAAATTTCAGTGTTTTACAAATATTGTTCACCTGCTAACTCCACTTTTCTGGTTTTTCGCTTAGGTCGCGGAGAAAATAGGTGTTTGAATCGTCAATAGGTCCTCGCCATTAGCCGTTATTTTTATGTTAATTTATTCGGAATACCGCATTGCCGTGGTGCACGGCAATTTCACGATTCCTGTTTACTTTCGTAAATAAGGAATCAATTCCTTGGAATTTTTTATTTGTGTGCTAGATGGGAAACCTTGTCGCAAGGAAATGAATAACCCATGCTGTTGTGTTCCGACCGCGGACATTAGGGATTAAATGATAGCTACTGTAAATTCTCTTACAGTTTAGAAAGTCACGTGATCCTTAACGACACCTTTTTTGGTCTGACGCCACTTCACCCAATCGCTTCACTCCTCTTCCCATGTGTATGTCGACCGTAAGGGACCGATAATAAAAATTCCTTCATTTCCTCTTGAGATAATAGAATCGATTATATTCGTCACGTATGATTTTAACCATTTATTACGTAGCGAGTCGGATCACCGGCAGCAATACCGTTTCGTGTCGTCATTGGTCTTGTTCCCGATTTCGTTTTGTTTTCGCTCCGCGGGAAGTAATTTTTAACAAGGTAGTATACTTTCAAAAAAAGAACGTTCATCGCTCACTGAATGTTGGTCTCTTAAATTTCAGTGTATGAACTTCTTGTACATGTTCATTGTTAAAATAATGCATTTGCCCCATTTTCTTGGGTTCTGTCGATGAAGTCTCCCTTCGAAGTATGTTATAACTAGGGATGAGTCGATTCCACTTTTTTTTCGATTCCGATTCTTTCAAATCGATTCCCGATTCTCGATTCCGATTCCATCGATTCTTTTTCCTAATAACAGGTGGGATATTGATATACCAGTAGCGTACGACTATTATTTAAATTCAAGTATTGGCTGGAATAAGATAACAAATACGATTAAGTCGCTCAAAAAGTATATTTTCTAACAAATAGCAAAAATATCCTCAGCTTATTGAGGTAGATAAAAATTACAAATTGATAGCCTACACCCAAAATTACTGAGACAAATATGATGTGATTAATGAAATTTGATTTGAATATTTATCTATCTGGAATCGATGCTATCGGAATCGACTTTAGGCGATCGATTCTCGATACCGATTCTAATCCTGAGAATCGGTGGAATCGAGAATCGACATTTGGATTCGACTCATCCTTGGTTTTCACTTTAATATATCAAAAATATTCAAACATGGCGGGTTGAACTTTTTGAATAAATTGCCATGAGAAAAATTCGACCTGGACCGGGAATGGAACCACGGACCAATACGCAGACCGCTACGCTATCCAGGCTTCCTAATTCCTATGGCAATTTTTGGTGGATACTAGGCAACTAGATGTTAGGCCCTTGCGGTCCAAAGATGGCAACGCAAAGGAGAAGAGGGCTTCAAAGAAGCCACAACCAATAGACAGTTGTTGTCCTTCACCAGCACATAATCATCTAATTAAATATATCTGTTTATAAAAAATATATGGTTTGATTGTGATATTAGCTGACTCTTTCACATTACGAAAAAATAAAAAATAACAATATTATTAGAAATTTGCCTAACCTGATTGTATAAATCATAGGTTGGTTCATTAGGGGTGGGGGGTTGTGTTTCTATCTTCTTATCTATTAAATTTTTATGCATGGTGAAAATCATATTTCGTTCTTCGGCAACTGGAGGGTGGTAATTAAAATACATACAAACGTACGCATCCGTCGCGTAATTACCTTTTAAAGATGGGGGGGGGGGGGTTTCAGGCTAAGAATTTAGTTATAGCCGTTAACCCTGGATAACTGGCTCCCTAAATGATATCCTTCTTAATGCTTTTGCCTTATGAATATCTATCGCTTCTCCTCCACGCTTTGTTTCATATCCATTCGATTCCATACTATTCTTAAGACTCTTAATCTTCCTCTTCTGCAGTCTTTCTTTTGCCACATTTGACGGTGACTTTACGCTATTCACCTCTTCCTCTCTCATCATTACTCCCATACATCTAATTCGGTATTCGACCCTCCCCCACACTCTCGATATCTATCACCAAACCAATGAAGCATTCTCCTTTCTTGTGCAGGGAAAGGATTAGCATTCCAGACGGGTGGGACAGAGGTTTATAATATTGCCGAGTGCTCAGCCATTAGTTTTATCAAAATGGTGGATGCCTGATGACCAACTTATAGACTTCATCACTTGTTAAAAGTGTTATTATGCGACGTTTGACGAGTTCATATACTCAGAATGAATTTTAATGAAGTGCACCAGTAATTTGAATACATATTATTAATCTAAGGACATTTGAATTAGTGGAACGAGAGTAAATATATTATTGGAAGTTGCGTTTAGTGGGAGATAAGACGGGAATGGTTCCTGCTACCCGAACTTAGCGATGATGCCAATATATTTACGGATTCAATGAATATTTACCATGTAACTAAATATTTATGCAACTGGCCATGAGGTATTTATATAAATAGTTATTAATATTATTCCTATCTCATTACCTATTTAATTATGTTCCTGTTATTTATTGGAAGAGAAAAGATAAGTGTTATGAGTATAATTTTAAGAATATAATTTAGGAAAATAAGGAGTAGAGTGAGATATGTTTGCAGAGATGAGAAAAGATATTATTCGAAGAGATTCTCTCGCGAATAGAAACATAGAGGGTAATTTCTATCTTCAATTTGAAACTATATTTACCGTTAGATTATCCTAATGTAATAGGTAATATATAAATAAAGGTGTCCATTCTTTTGAGTATTTTACCAGCTGATTGGTAGGTTATTGGACAGTACTTTTTCTAATGTCCTAATTTCTGGCATATCGTTCTGCTTTCCCTCCTATGCGTGATCCACCATTAGATCCCTCATAAAAATCCTCATATCGTCTTCCTCTTCTCAATTCGTCCAGAGATCTTTTTACTTCCTCTTCCACTCTTCCCCGGTGTTCTTCCACCCATTACCCTCTTCAGCATTCCCTTCCCTTTCAAAACGTCTTCCATCCATCCTGAAAGATAAGTTTTCGTTTGTGAAGACATCCACTGTAGGAAAATGATTATAACCGGAATCATCTGCGGAACGCATTGCGTTTTCCAATTGACTGCGTCACGATTATGTTCATTGAAATACCAGCTCAGCAGTTTGTTTAACTACAAATATTTGCTCAAAAGAAGTATTCTTCCCTACAAAAAAATGTATATGAACTAAACGCTCAAATGCATGGTGTGTATAATAGTAACCTAGTGAACATGTCTTGAATGGAGGTAAAGATCTCATACTTCTAAGACGAATTCTACTTAAGTTTTTACTTAGGAAGTTTTACTAAGGGTATGGTCGAAGCGCACGCGCGAAGAAAAATCAATAATTGGTCGTGTTACGTCAAGTATTTGAAGAGTTAAGTATTTTACAGAATTCCACTGTAAAATTGGCTCGCGGGCCCACTGATTTTGAGATTTTACATGAATTATTCGTGAAATATAGTACTCACATGTATTGCGATATTTCACTGGGGAATAATCATCCGTCTTGACCAGGGCTTGATCCTGAATCCCTCGATTTCCGGCCAAGTGCTCTAGCCAGTTAAGCTAGTTAAGTATTCCCCTGTGGGTTTTTCTTCGAGGCGTATGATTTTTCCGCTGTGAAATTTCGCGCATATGTCCATTGCGGAAGACTCCGTCGAGTTAAACCGTGGCTCGTCCCGGTCTACTCAAAATTGTACGCACATGCAATAAATGTACCACAAAAAGTACCGGAGGATACCGACTCTTGTGACTGCAACCGAAAGAGAACGTGGCTGCGAGACATAGCGTTTACATGCAATACAAATTTCTCACCTTCCCCGTCCTTTTCCCGTATCCCGCCCCGTTTAAATGGCTGGATTGACTACCCTTTGCTCCACGACCCCGCGGTCGCTATCAGGGTGCTGTGTAGATGTATTGCGCGTCATTAAATGTCCAAAAGGGGTCCAGGAATCAAGTGTGGGTAACGACCCTCTGCATCCACTCATTAAAGCCGAGCCGTGTGATTTTCCCTCCAGACTCAGGCAGAGGCAGTTAGTGAGTGGTGGGTGACGCGAACGCCATTCCTATTCGACCCCGAACCGGAGAATTTCATGCGCCCCTGGGCTTGTCACCGTGGAGAACTCGGTTGCTCTTTTACGCCACCTATCAAAAGCGAATTTACGGTGTAAGATCGGAGTCCTGTGCTTTCCATTGAAGCATGTAATGGGAAACGAAATGTTTTCCTGCTGGCTGTGACAGACAGACAGACGTGGGGAAGTAGAGAGCTAGCGACTCATCTGGCTCGGCTTTCCAGTCGCCGCGCTTCGCAGCGTTGGGACTTGGGAAAGGAGAGTAGTGAGGTTGAAAGCGGGTCGTTCCTCGGCTGCCATATTTTCCTTTAATCAAGCAGTAATCAAAGGGGAACAAGGGTTTCGCAGCGTCTGAGAGCTCGCGTGTCGTAAAGCTTTCCGTCGGAGCGAAATTGAAGCGGAGTGTGGACGACCGATTGGGGTTTATTGTCGCCCTTGGTCTCGTCTTTGGTTTGGATTTCGTCTGGGTTTAGTCGATTCTGAGAGGCGGATTCGCGAAGGTGGAAATCCTGAATTTCTATTTGCCGGAACGTGAAGGACAGAGTCGCGCGTTACATTACGAAGGCGATGGATGTCATGACGCCTCACTACATCTCTAGGTCTGACAGAAGCGGTAAAATTAGAGAGATACACTGCCGAACAAATAAGGGGTTGACGAGAACTACTGAGAGGAGGGATGTACTCACGCTTCGACCAGAATTGGTCCGAATTGACCCTCCATGGGACCGGTTTTCCCCGACTCGAGGACGTACTTCGGCAGACCGCACGGCGTCAACCCGTAAAGTGAGTCAGAGAGATACCGAATCCCAAAGAATTGGGCAACGAGCTCTCTCGGTTCACAAAGAAGTGCGGAAGGTCTTTCGCGAAAGCGAGACCGACGGTCACTCGTCTCAGTTGTTTGGGGTAACCAAACTAATTTGAGCACTTCGGGGAGGCGGAGGCCCTTGAGGTCCTTTTGACCTCAATCCACCTCATTGGTGTCGGCCTCGAAGGGGCTGTGATTTTGCTAACCTTCCCTTCCCATCCTTTTCTCCCACCTCTTCCTTGCCCCGGGCATAAGCGAGAGCTTGCAAACCAGGGCGGAAGTTGTAATCCTGCGGCGTGAGCCGAAACACCTGCCGAACAAATAGCTTAGGTGATAATAATGGGTAAACGGGGAGCTTTTGAGGTGAAGGGACACACATTTGACCATAATTGGTCCGGTGGGGCCCCGATCCGTTGACGAACCTCCGGCAGACCACACGACATTTACCCAAAAAGGGAAACCAAGCGGACACCCTATCCAAAAAATATGGGCAATGGGCTTCGCTGGCTCTCATAAGATGTGTGGTAAGTCTTCGCGTAGGCGAGACTGGCGGTGACTCGTCTAACGTTGCTGGGGAAACACAACAGCTACGAGGACTAGGGGGAGGCGGGGCCCGTTGTCTTCCTTTTGACGGCAATCCACCTCATTGTGTCGGCCTCCTAGTGGCTGCGTTTTCGCCTACCCTTCTCATTTCTTTTACCCTTTCCTTCCACCACTTACCCATCCCGGTGATAAGCGAGAGCTTCGGAGCGGGAGTTAGATTTTTTTTACCCTGTGAGGAGACTCGAATCAGCTGCTGAACAAATAGGCACAAAATCTCGTTCTTCCCACGCACAATAAGCGACCGCAATAAAAACTTAGCTCTACTAAATACACTCCCATAATACACCTCATTATTTCTCCCCCCAAAACCTTATCCCTCACATATAATATACACGGCTGGTGACCTAAAACGCCCACGCAGCCTTTCGCAGGGTAGTAGGTAGATGTGGAACGGGAATGAACGGGCTTTCTCGCAAAAAATAGAGCTAGAACGCGGGTCTAGATTGACGTGTTGAGTTGGCCATGCCGAGTTTTCTAGTCTCTTGGCATTGATTTGAGGGGTGGCGCGAAAATTTTGATTTTAATGGATCACCCTGATGATACAGCCGAGATCTAACTGATATAAATAGGACATATTTTCCTGAACTTGTAGTGATATCATCAGATTGATTGGGAACACCCTGAGGCCCAGTGGATCTGTGGAGAATATAATTGCAGGTAAAATAGAGGGACAAATCACCAGAAGAAGGCCCAGGAATAAGTTCATGGACCAAATAAAGAGGAGAGTACATAGGAAGATCTACTTGGGAGTAAGGGTGACTAGAATCAGATAGGGAAGGGTAGAGGGCTGCAGTCAACCAATCTTAGGATTGAACGACCAATGATGATGGTTGTGATATCGTAATAAATATCGTAATGTGTTGCTCATTAGATTTATTTCTATAACTTAAACATGATGTCAGGAGAGATGACCTCTCATTTCCATCTATCTATGTATATAAAAACCAATGTATGTCTGTCTGTATGTCTGTCCTGTATGCATTACTACACTGTTGATCCGATCGCCAAGAAACTTTAAGAAGTTGTTGAGTACACTCTTGCGAAGGTTTCGAAGGTTTTAGGTATAAAAAATTTTTAAATTTCGCCCCTCCCCCCCAAGGTCCTCTTAATCTTTCCAATACTTTTAGCGCAACAACGCCCGACGGGTAAGCCAGTAATCCTAGCCTCAGTTTTAATCCTATCGTGCTGAAATTTTGCCGAGTAATAGTTAAAGGCAGGAGGAAAGTTGTAGGCTACTTTAAAATGATCTCAGCGCCCATATAAGTCCCAAAAAGGGGCCCTTAGTTGGTTCGCGGGACGTATCGGGTTTTGTGCAGTGGTTTCATTTTTTACTTTTTTAAATTATTTCCGCTCAAGATAGAGAGTTGGATTTTTTTTATTAATTGTCTGAAAGAATGAAGTTTTTAATTCTTTCAATTAATTATCCTTTTTACTTCGTAATTGACTGAAAATTCCGTTTTTAGCTGCAGAAACATTTTTCTGTGAAATCAACAATGCCATATTCGCTTGACAACCAGATTTCGGTCATTGCTGTTGGAATTCATATTGCTTAGTTGAGCCGATTACGAATGCTAAGCGTTGGGATTTGTGCAGCGGTTAATTATTTCGCTTTTTAAAACAACTTTAACTAAAGATAGAGAGTTGAAATTCATTTTATCACATACCCGAAAGCATGATACTACTAAAATTAGTGGTATCATGCCCGAAAGAATGAAGTTTCTCTCTTTTTCATTCGATTTTCTTTCACGCATTTTCCTTGACAACCAAATAAACAAAAATAAACATTAAATCAAATCTTAATTAACGAAAATGAAATTCTGAATAGCTACTCAACAAGTAAGTACTCGAATTATGTACTTAATTATAATGTTCTTTTAACCTGGCTGTGCAGGTAGTTTGATTACAGTAAAGGGTTTCAAAAAATTGTCTCTCTACTCTATATTAAACAAGTTTTACAAATTTCATTGTTTTTATTTCACCATGCTATTTTTTATCATTCTGTCAATTTTTCAGTCATTTGGCTTATAATTATTATTGTTCATGGGAGATATTGTCACATTGTTTACTTTCTATTGTCTCACAATTGTGTAGATGCTCTGCAGAAGAAAATATTAATTTAATAAAACAATTACTTGAAATGTAGTCTGTTATCACAACTACTTACTAACTCCTCACCTCTTATATAAAGAGTTTTGAAGGAAGTATGATCCCGAGCAACGCCGGGTAATTCAGCTAGTGTACTTATAAAAATGACCTAAGTTGTCGAGTTATCAGTAAACTAAGATCATTTGCAGACGATACTGTCTTATACCGGGTAATCAGCGAAGGTAAATATTCAGAAGTCCTATCATCGGACCTTAACAACGTTCATTCCTGGTGCCAGGAGTGGAGGCTAAGACAAAGTCTTTGCAAATGCACTAGAGTATACTTCTTGCGGATATCATCGCACCAACGCCAGATCCACACTTTGGGTGGAGTAAACATGAAGTCCTCAGAAAAAGTCTTACACTTTCGAATTACCTTAAGTTCTGATATTACGTGGAGAACACGCATACAAAACATATGCGGCGCAGCATTTTTAAAAAAACTAGGATTTATCAAGCGTATAATAGGAAGGTCCTAGGATGAAAGAGGAAGAGAAACTTGCTACTTCGCTCTGGTTAGCCCACACCTCAAATACGCCGCGAGCATTTAGGATCCTGGTCAGAACGATTTTACCAAAGAGATAAATCAAATGTAAAGGAAAGCTACACGCTTCGTTAGTAACTGATATAAGCGAACATATATTGTGTCTGAGCTTTTAGAGGGATTAAGTTTGGAGCCTGTAGTGACTCAGAGATTGCGCGCAAGATTTAGTTTGAAAGAGAAATTCATGACAGTCGTATTTCAGGGCGACACAGAGTGTATCATTTTGACGCCTCACAACATTTCCAGGTCTGACAGATGCGATATAATGAAAGAGAGAGCTGAGACACAGCCGAACACAATAGGTACAAAAATTCGTTCTTCCCTTGCACAAAAAGTGATTGTAGTAGAACAGTAACTCCACTTGTGGTAGGCCGAGCGAGATAGTTCCCTAGTCATAATAGAGACCATATTCGAATTATACGTTTTCATATCACCAGCTGTAGGACCCACGAATTAAATATTGCATCATTATGGTGCAATAATATAGTTTTAGACGACAGAAATGGTAAGTAATTGAATTGAAATATCCACATAAGTCTTTAACTTGACTCATTTTTTTCGCGCGGTGCGTTTGAAACACCTTCAAGACGGAAGATTTTTTGTGATACCCAAGAACCTATTGCGGTGACAAAGCGATTTATTGTCGAAAGTAGTTGAGAAAACATACGAGCTACTCGCTATTAGTTTTTTTGACGACATCCAAGTGTTTGAAATTCCTCATGTTGTAAATAATGTCTCTCTGGAGTGCATACACGTACCATTTCCCATCTAAAAGGACTGGCAATTTTTGGAAAATATCTCCGAAAGTAATGTGGTAAGGGGTTCGATTTTTTGTGACATTCGAAGGGTGAGATATTTTTCTTTAAAATGTGACCAAATTCATTGATTTCTAGGTAAAATGATATTTCGCTCACCTAACTACCTAAAAACACTCTCATAATACACTATACCATTTCACCTCCGAAAACATATTTCGCTATACCTTAACACGGGTGGTGTCCTAGCACCCCCGGCCACTAGCCCATGCCGCGGCTCTCGGGGTAGTATGTAAGTGCCTATATGTAGATGAGGCTGACACATATAAGAGTGACTTCCATAACAAGTTTGAGTCTTGATGTAGTATATTCGTGATCAATAGGATCATGACGGCTGACGTACTGCGTGCTGTGACTGAGGACAGCTTCCATTTCATTCCAATACATAGCTGTTTTTCATGGTACTGAAAGATCGTGATTTTTGGTGATACAAGATCAATGGACTCAATGCGAAACTTTTGCCCTGTGGTGCACTGTACGTCCTGTCAAGCTAAGAAGCTAATAAATTTTAAATTAGCCAGTCGAGGAAAGAAAGATCTTCCTGGGCTAGTGGCGTCGTCGCAGAATGTTTCTCCTCACGTGTCTTGGTAGACATGGAGACCAGGACCTTATGTTTTACTCCTCATGTTTAGTTTATCTTTACGTGATATTACAATATTTATAATATTCTCAAAATGGCCACAAAAGCATTCTGAAATTTATTCCATTTTTTGGATGCTCAAAATGATTCTTACTCACAAGCAAATGTCATTCTTTACCATCTAGACCTGTTGCCGATATCAAATTGAAAAAAAAAGCAGTCGAATTTCGTTTAACCGAGATTAATATTTTATTTCCTTAATTTGCCAAGTTTGACCATTTATTGTAACAGATTTTTAACTGTGTTTTCTTTTTCTTTCGCAGGTAAGAAAGACTCTTCCGGCGCATATCCTCAATGCCGCTTTGGTAAGAATAGAATGAATGATCTCCTAAACCGTGATCTTATCGTCAATATATTTCATCAGCCAATTATGTTACTGCGCTTGATAAGCATTGATCTTATAGCAGATGAAAAAGACCGATATCAATCGTCATCATATAAAGAGATTTCGGAGCCTATTCTGAAAACCAAGTACATTGTCACTAATTACATGCAGAATGAAAATCTTTTTTGAGGTATTAGGACAAGAGCAGTTTAAACTGGAGAATTTTTTTTGAAATTTACAATGAGTATATTCGTGGATTACCATCCATTCTGTCATCCTTGAATTCGAAGTTGTTATTATAGATAAAAATTGTGCTGTAAGTTGGGTGGATCTGTTCTCCTACTCTACTGCCACTGGACTGGAAGTGTGCTCACGACCGCACTTAAGTTGAAACATGCAGTACAGTTTGCTACATTATTCAGCATTTTTTGCAGTCCAGTCATTGAAACAGTATATTGCAACAGTGGGTTAATATTTCTCCTCAACTTCCCCACGTGTGGTCAATGACTGCTGGATAGTAAATTCAGCTGGGGACTAGCTGAATTTACTATCCAGCGTCAGTTCGGGAGGCTATAGGAATATGGTTGAAATACTTACATTGCAACTATTTAAATTATTTCTTCTTCCCGTTGAAGTTCAGCGAGCATAAATCATCTGATACTATTTATTTCCCTGGAATTCAACGTGTTGTGAATGTATTGAGATGATGAGTCGTATGATTTTTTTTTTTCGATTCGCCCAGTCATGGCGGAACATCCTCGCAGATAATCTCCCTCCCCCGCACTAACTGGCTGTTCCTTTTAACGTTTTGCTCTTACGGCAACTGGCCAGCAGTCCTGCGCCCGGAAATGTCGGGTGAATTGAGGGCAACCGATTGATGAAAAAACGTTTAACTCTCATTTACAGACGAAGCCAAAAGAAGTGACCAATGGTCTATTGCAAGAACATTTAGATATGGAATCAATAGTTATGAAGTCTGTGAAGTTCCAGATCTCATAAAAATATTCGGGTTGGTGGAACTCATCTACTTGTTACCTAACTTATTTACCAATAGTCAATAGCTTCGAATATTCGATATAATCTTAGCCTATGAATAATTGCTAATGCACATAATAATTATTCAGCGAGAGTAAATTAACTGGGGGGGATCAGGTTGGTGTGGTGGCTAGAGTACTGGCTAACCATACGGACGGCCAGGGTTCAAATTCCTGCAGAGGAAGATGTTTTTCAGAGGAAACCCGATCCCTACCTGAGTGCCTTGTGGAGGGCACTTCAAGTACAGTAATCCGTCTGTCGGATGAGACGTTAAGCCGTGGTCCCCTTGGCGCCCATCGTTAAGAGCAGGCTAATGCCGACGCCGGGTTTCTACCCACCCTTCATCCCTTACCTATCCCCTATGGCGCAAAATGACCTAAGCAGTCGGTCGCCTCCCCAAATATCCAATCCAATCCAAGTTAATCAACTGGTCTTTTGTCTCAAAACAACTCTTGGATCTAGTAATTAAGTCTCCAAGCGGTTCATTGCGCATCCGCCATCTTGGCTACTTAGGGAACTCATAAAAAAATGCCATCAGTTATGAAACCAATAAATTTATCAAATGTTTCTGCAACACTTATTGAATGGTTGCCATGGCTTATGGGTCCCATAACTGTATGGAACACGTATGTATTGTTCCTGCAACTGCCCAGAAACGCTTTAGGTCGTGTGAATGTTTTGCATAAGGATGGGTGAGTATCAGATTTAACCTCGTCAATGATTTTGTAACTTGAAATCATTTATTTCACAAAAGGTAAAACCTAAGCGTCGTTTTTGTTACTATTGTCATTGACGGGAAATGTGGACGTTTACAATGCATCTTTGCATAATTACTGTGGCGAATAGATGACGAGGCGCTTTAGAAAATAAATCGATCGTTTTTGATGCTCACAGATTAGTTGAATCAGTATTATGCGCTTTCATTTCAAACTCTTCCCCGTTATAATATTCTGTGCATACATTCGCATCGATTTTATCTCATTCCTCCTGTTGGCATGTTATTTGATGGTTCAAACGGAGAAAAATAACCATTTGTGAATTCGCTTGCCAGTAATGGTGCCATAAACGTCGCAGTGTTTACGGGGCAGTGGACCCAATTATTATAATATTCATAAGATACGACTGAGGGCAGGCAACGTGTTTCAGAGTTGGATCGCCGATATGGATGCACCGCTCGTTTAGTTTGCCGCGATACTTAATTAAGTCATCGTACATTAAATTCCAGTTTACCCCGTTTCAAATGGCGTGCGCTCTGTGCGGTCGTCCTTATCAGAGCCATTTTATCATTTCCTGGCTCTTGTGTTTGCCCCTGACATTCCGGCCGTAACGGGTTTTACTATCTCCTCCTCGAAGAGGGCTGAAGCGGTCAAATAATGGATCGGACGCAAGTCAATGCTCTCTGTAATCTCTTCTGAAGGGATGCGGCGTTGTGTGTCGGTTGGAGTGCATCCGCTTTGCCATAACAGGCTTCTTCCCCCCCTTAAGGTTGTCCGAGCGAGATAGTTCCCTAGTAATAATAGAGACCATATTCGAATTATTCGTTTTAATTTCACCAGCTGTAGGACACATCTACTAAATATTGCAATATTAATGGTGCAATTATATAGTTTTATATGACAGAAATTGTTAGTAATTATATGAAAAGATCTAAATAAGTCATTAACTTGACTCAATTATTTCGCGCGGTGCGTTTGAAACTCCTTCAAAACGGAAGGCTTTTTGATATCCCGAAGAATTTACTGCGGTGACAATATCATTTATGTTTAAAAATTGTTGAGAAAACATACAAACGACACGTTGTTAGTTTTCTTTACGACATCTAAGTGTTATAAATTTCTCATTTTGTAAATCATGTCTCTCTGGAGTGCCTACACGTATTATTTCCCATGTTCCCATATTTCGCATAGCAGTTTATATATAACATATACAACTTGCTCCTTAAAGCCCCCAGAACGTTCACTTTGAAAGAGGACGCCTGGGTAGCTTAATTGGCTAGAGCACTCGGCGCAAAATCGAGGGATCTGGGTTCGATTCCCAGTCCAAGTGACTGATTTTTCCACCGGGAATTTCAAACAAATAAAGGTAACTACACGCAACGGACCAAGTTATCTAAGAATACAACATGTGGATAAATAATACGAAGAGTGAAATCCTAGTGTGCAGAAGAGAAGCTGAATGCAGATTGTCACCCTGAAAGGAGAGAAGTTGGAGTAAGTGTGATTCCTTCACCTATCTCGGAAGTACCATCACGTGGGACGGATGAAGTACAACGGACATCAAGCGGAGAATAGCCCAAGCCCCTGCGTTGGCTGATTAAATGGATTACCTATTCCTAACACAAATTAAGACACAAAATATGTAGATTATACTACCCATGATATTTTACTACTATATTTTTAATGATCACATTCTTCTGGCAAAAGGAGCTGACTGCAGCGCATCATTTTGACTTCAATCGCGATGGTTATTCGCAGATTACTATAAAAAATAGATGGTGTGATGAAAATATTTTGTCTTTATCAAATTTCCCAGAAGTTTTTTTTCTAGATTTGAACAGTTTTCATAAAAATTTTGAAAATTCTTTCTCGTCTGAATTGACATTTTTCTGCCGTAATCTGAGCGTTCTCCATAAGTGCCCATGTTAAAATCTCTACTTTCAAAGCTGAATCACCGTGGAACTAGCCTGGATATACTGTTTTATTTTCATCTCAGTTTATGAAACGGACTTCAAAGATGCTTTATACTAGGGATGAGTCAATTCCATTTTTTTTCGATTCCGATTCTTTCAAATCGATTCCCGATTCCGATTCCATCGATTCTTATTCCTAATAACAGGTGGGATATTGATTTACCAGTAGCGTACGACTATTATTTAAATTCAAGTATTGGCTGAAATAAATTTACAAAGACAATTAAGTCTCTTAATAAGTATATTTATTGACAAATAGCAAATATATCCTCAGCTTATTGAGATAGATAAAAAGTACAAATTGATAGCCTACACCCCAAATTACTGAGGCCAATGTGATGTGATAAATTAAATTTGATTTGAATATTTATCTATCTGGAATCGATAGAATCGGAATCGACTTTAGGCGATCGATTCTCGATACCGATTCTAATCCAAAGAATCGGTGGAATGGAGAGTCGACATTTGGATTCGACTCTTTCTTCCTTTATACTAGTTTGCATACAATCTGGAATAAGTGACCCGGACTCCGGAGCCACGTTAATCCCTTTGGGGCAGTGTTTTTACGCGCCATTTCATTCTTTTCTCCGGCAGATTCAAATCGTGGACCAAGCTACATCTCATCGCAGCTTCAGTGATAAGTCCCGGACATTAAAGTGATGGCAAACATTTTTGTCGGTTGACCGACAAAGCCGTATCTGGTGCGGATGAAAATGTTGCACCCAATTTTCTGCTCGAGTAGCCATTTTTTCCATTCCTCTGCGCCCATAAAGGCCGGCTGTGGAGAAGTGTGCGTCTAATGGTCGATACTCATTCATCATCGTCATCAATGACCATCAATCCTGAGATTGGCGTGCTGTCATTGTCCTCTTGACCCGTAATTTCCTGCCAATTATCTCTCCGAGTGATGCACATTGGGCAGAGAGCGACGTTTTGTAACAGCTATTGTTTCCATATGGTCGAATGCTTCATTAGAGTGATCCTCCCGTTTGGGATTGTTGAGGGCCGACTGTATACCCCGGCCGAAAAGGGTTCCGCAGACGTCTGCGCACTTTCACGGGTCTATCATGTTACTCAAAGCAAATCTGTTTTCACAGGCCTCAAGGATGAGGATCAGTATTTACAATGGGTGTTAATACGTTTCCCTCTTCGCTTTTTACATGAATATTTCGACTACGGAAAAAAACCTGAGTCTGTCGAAAATCTGGTGATCTACATCAGTAAGGGATCCGGTGCTTACCAAGTATATTTCTAAATAATCTTCGCAGTTTTTGTAAATGGGATTCCTTCATATCTGTGGAGAAGCATCAAAGTTTAGATGTGGGGTAAATGATCAAAAGAGGACTGAAGACTCCCTCTTATGATTGGGACTAAGCCCACAACATGTTACACGGAAAACGAAATCAAGTAGAATGTAAAAAGTTGGTTCTGGATTATACCGGCAGTAGACGGGCCTGGGAAAGTAGCAGGCAGCAGAATAGAATAGAATAGAAAATAGTCTTTATTGTTCTGGGACTTTAAATCCCCTGGAACGTAGAAAAGAAATAAATAAATGCCATAACATAAAAGATTACAAAAAACTAAGCAATTTTACATACGAAATCAGTCATGTTTCTCTTGAACATCGAAATTGTCATAGAGGTTCTAAAATGTACAGGTAAACAATTCCATAACTTGCAAGAGGAAATAGGAAAGAGTGCTCAAATAACAAGGTATGGAATTTAGGGACTAAGAATAACTCAGTGACACGAGTTGATCTTTTTCTCGTATCTACATTACGTATAAAATTTTCATACAAATAGGTGGGGTTTTTGGATTTCAGGACCTTAAACACGTATAAAGCCTTTTGCAGTTTTCGGCGTTTATCCAATTTCAGCCATTTAATTTTTTCGTAATAAGGCGTGACGTGTTCATCATAGCGGATGTTGAAAACAAAACGCAGACAGGAGTTTTGAAGACGCTGCAGCTTAATGCACAGTTCTGAGTTAACATCACAGACAATGATTGAACAATAGTCAAAATATGGGAATACCAGAGTTTGAACCAGTTTCTGGCGAAGTGAAATTGGGAGCAGAGGATGGCTGTAGCTCGGTGTGTCGCCAAAGGGGTGACCAGCATGCAGAGGGTAGTTTGAGGGAGCAGTTTTATTTGCCTTCGAAGAAGTTTTCACTGATTGACTAATATTTATACAGTTCTGTAATTGGATACATATATCACATCCTTCTCCCTAGTCATCAAAAATGCAATAATTGAATATTGTAAGGTAATAACGATCTTCAGCATATTTTTTGGCTTTTTTGGATTGGTTGAAGTAAAAATAGGAGTAGCTGAAGATAATATAGTTAAGTGCCCTTTTTATGGATGGTATGATGTAACACCCACTGCTCTACGCCCTGTGCGGCTGCACCCTTGGTATTACTGGGACGAGAATAGGCAGTTTCCCTGAGGGTTAAAAAAACACCATTTTCTCGTCCGTTGACCTAGTGTTATGAACGTGTCACTCGAGGATTAGCGGAAGAAATGTTCACTAAATAACAAATATTAATATATTTTTGTATTTGGAAACAAACAGATTATTCTATATTTTTCTCGCATCCTTCTCCTTAGTCAACAAAAAGGCAATAATTGAATATTGTGAGATAATAACCATCTTCAACATACTTTTTGGCTTTTATGGATTGGTGAAAGACGTAGTAAAAATATGAGTTGCTCAAGATAGAATTGTTGAGCGCCCTTTTTATGCATGGTGTGATGTAACACCCACTGCTAAATACGCCCCGTGCGGCGGCACCCAGGGTATTACTGGGACGAGAATACGCAGTTTCTCGGAGGGTAAATAAAAACAGCATTTTCTCGCCCGTTAACCTAACGATATGAACGTGTCACTCGAGGATTAGCAGAAGGAATTTTCCCAAAATAACAAATATTAATGTATTTCTCTAATTGGGAACCAACAGATATTTCTATATTTTTCTCGCATCTTTCTCCTTAGTCATGAACAAGGCAATAATTGATTATTGTATGGTAATAACCTTCTTCAGCAGATTTTTCTGGCTTTTTCGGATCGGTAGTAGACGTAGGAAAAATTTGAGTTGCTGAAGATGGAATTGTTGAGCGCCCTTTTTATGCATGGTGTGATGTAACACCTACTGCTAAATACGCCCCGTGCGGCGGCACCCAGGGTACTACTGGGACGAGAACCCGCAGTTTCCCGGAGGGTAAAAAAAACACCATTTTGTCGCCCGTTAACCTAAGGATATGAACGTGTCACTCGAGGATTAGCAGAAGGAATTTTCACAAAATAACAAATATTAATACATTTCTGTAATTGGACAGAAATAGATTTTTCTATATTTTTCTCGTATCTTTCTCCGTAGTCTTCACACATACATACCAATCACGCCGTTCCCTTCCGGGTGTCATCAGAAAGGCAATAATTGAATTTAATAAGGTAATAACCTTCTTCAACAGAACATTTTGGCTCTTTTGGATTGGTAGAAGACGGATTAAAAATATGTGTAGCCGAGGGTAGAATAGTTGAGTGCCCTTTTTATGGTTGGTGTTATTTAACACCCACTGCTATACGCCCTGTGCGGCGGCACACAGGGTATTACGGGGAGGAGAAAACGCAGTTTCCTGGAGGTTAAAAAAAAAACACCATTTTCCCGCCCGTTAACCTAACGATATGAACGTGTCACTCGAGGCTTTCCCGATCTTCACGAAGTTTCTCGTGATTACGGGGAAACTCCATCGGGAAAAATGACCTTCCCTCCTTCCCCCCCCCCCCCCCAGCGCCCCCGCTAAGTATCCCTTTGATTCTCTGGAGACTCGACGTCACGGCGGCGACTTAGCGAATTTCCAACTTATTCCCTCCCACTCTCTCTTTCTCTACGTCTCTCTCCTACCTTCCCCTCGCACCCCCTGCCTTCATCCCCCCAGCAGCAGCGGCAACACAAATATTTGATCTCTTCAGAGCGTGCTTAACCCGCTCCCAAAAATCCGTAACTCCGGCCCAATCCCCATCTCTCTGCTCGCGCCATGAAGTTCTTGTTCACACAAACAAGCTTCGGAAGGAGGAATCCGGCTCTTCTTTTTTTCCACGGCCGAACGACGAGAGAGTGGAGAAACTAAACCTTTCGGGTCATTTCCAACTACTCTCCTTCTCCAGGGTCGTACAATTCGAAGTAGGAACATATATATATACACGATGTGGATAGGATGGAGGAGATAGACACACAAAAAAAAAGAGACGATCACACTTACATAGCTAGCTTTCGGAACTAGTCCGCCTTCAAGGCGTATCACGGAAAAAATGAACACACTTACTGAGTTTCTTAATATTTCGGTGCCACTAGCACCTTGTTCACAAGAGCGAAGAAGACTGACTTTTATATATATATACATATATATATATATATACACATACAGATAAATGTTTACACAGAAAGGTAGAAAAAAAGTGGATAGGAACATACATACATATATATATATATATATATATATATATATATATATATATATATATATATATATATATATATATAATATAAATCTTCGTCACAGGGTGACACTAAACATAAAACATAAAAAAAGCAAACTCACGAGTTTAAAATTTTCGGTGGGTCGCCCGCACCTTCGTCAGTGATAGAAAACTATATATATATATATATATATATATATATATATATATATATATATATATATATGTTCCTATCCACTTTCTTTCTACCTTTCTGTGTAAACATTTATCTGTATGTGTATATATATATATATATATATATATATATATATATATATATATATATATATATAAAAGTCAGTCTTCTTCGCTCTTGTGAACAAGGTGCTAGTGGCACCGAAATATTAAGAAACTCAGTAAGTGTGTTCATTTTTTTCTGTTTTTCTGTGTTTAGCGTCTGCCTCTCTCTGGCAAACTGTTTATATATATATATATATATATATATATATATATATATATATATATATATATATATATATATATATATTTATTTATTTATTTATTTGTTTATTGCTCTATCGATATGGGTCTTCTAAGCCAATTCCACTGTCGGTCTGCCGACAGCACCATTACAGTAATTTTGCACTGATCAGTGCAAACCTCTCTCCTATTCAAAGACTCCTATTAATATATGCATCAGATCCTATTGACTTCTAGTTTTGAATAGTTGTAATGTGCTAGGTACGTTTGATTTAATATATCGTGGGGATTACACGTACATATGTGGAACAGCATTAAAAAAATAGGTTTTGTTAAACGTATAATAGGAAGGTCATTGGATGAAAAAGTCAAAGAGAGATGCTACTTCGCTCTGGTTGGCCACGCCTAGGATACGCCGCGAGCATCTGGGACCATGGCCATAAAGATTTAACCAAAAAATATACAAAGGAAAGCAGCACTCTTCGTTAAAAACTGCCACGAGCGTACCTATAGTGTCTCACAACTTTTAGAGGAATTAAGGTGGGAGCCCCTAGAGACTCGGACGCTACACGCTAGACTGAGGTTGCTTGAGAAATTCAGAACTGATATTTTTCAGAGCGACATAGAGAATATTGTCTTGACTCCTCGCTACATCTCTAAGTCTGACAGATGCGATAAAATAAGAGAGATACCCTGCCGAACAGATAGGTACAGTAACTCGTTCTTTCCGCGCACGATAAGCGATCACAACAAAAATTGAGCTCCACGAAATACACTCCAAAAATACATGTCACATCTCCCATTTCATCTCCCAAAAACTTACATCTTTACGCGGCTGGTGACCGAACACCCCGTGCCACACGCCCATGCGGCGGCTTGCAGGGTATTATATAAATGTGGATGAATTTTGTTCTCATTTTTCAGGAATGTCTGTCACATTGACAACTTGTCCTTTTTTCTCCCATTGTTTTCTCATTTTATTTGTACTTAATTTCCCGTCACTTTATTTTTCGTCAAATGTTTTACTCGAGACATTATTCATTTGCTTACAAGGTTATAATTTTTTAAATTAATTTTTTGGGGAATGGGAATGGAACCAAGTGAGTATGTAAGCAAATTTCGAGGAAAATTTGGTATCATTGTACGAAAACCTATGAAGCAAAATTTTAAACAGTCTTTAAAGTACCTTACTCCCCAACTTTACCTGTTCTTTACTTATTTAATTACCTACTCGTTCCAATGTGGGTACCTCTGTAGACGAAGTCTCGCCACCCACTTGGTGCTCAGGATTCCTCAAGCCTAGATTCCGTTGAGTATGAGAGCATAATTTGAGAAAGTTGAAAAAACTTGTCAGAGGAAAAAGAGTGTGTTTTTGCTAGAAAAGGTGTATTTATAGAAACTAATTGCGTCTAGTTTATTTTAGCATAAAACAGGCGAAATGTTTTTGCGCCTGGCGAGTAATTGAGACCTTTGGAGACAGAACAACTGCTAAGGTTTCTGGCCCAGCATTATGGAATTGGTACACATCTCTAATTGAACTTGTTATTTGTATATCCCTCGCTTTTTTGTTTCCGATCATGACTAACATTGTTTTTATCAAGTAATGGGAAACCGGGGATAGTTGGGTACACATTTATCTTTTGAATTTTCTCTTTTTTACTATAACTGTTTTAAATGAAACAGCTATGCTAGCGTATTGAAATACTATTCACCTAAAATAAATAGCATTGTTAGGTGGAAAATCGTTCTGTAAAAGTTTTTAAAGCATGTTTTTGAAACAATACAAAACCAATATTCCCTCTATGCGGGGATGTTGGTACGCAGGCCGGGGCAAGTTCGTACACTTAATAAAATTAATCGTCGACGGGCTTACTTTGTGGAATTTTTCCATGGTTGGAGTATAATTGCTTAGTAAATAACTTAGTATTAACTTAGTAATAGTAAACCTTGTGGAAAATAACTAAGTTATTTTACTCCAACTTCGTTCACTTACATAAAGGCTCTATGGATTGATAAAGAGAACTTTCATCATGGCGTGAAGTCGCTTATTAGCCTAAAATATGATGAGAGCACGCAAAAATGTCATCATGGTCATCACTGTTACTGCAAGACGACAGAACAATTTACTTTCGAAAATGCATCATTTGTCAGTCTGTTTTTTTTTCACGTTATGCATCAAATCCGATCTACTACTCGTTTTGAATTGTTTAACGGCCCTAGGTACTTTTAAATTTTTTCCTTTTTTTTTCAGGAGTCTCTGTCGTGATTGACTACTTGTGCTTCTTTCTCCTTTCGTTTGGTCATTTTCTCTGTATATACGTACTGTCCCCGTCACCATACTTTTCGTCAAACCTGACCTACAGTAGTACATTTTCTATTCCAGCTTATGTTAACGTATCGAATCGTAGCCAAATGATTGCTCTTTTAATCTGTACTGCTTCGAAGACCTTAGGGAAGTTGGATAAATCTTGGTTAATAAGGAAAAAAGATGGAAGAATGTTTCTTATCGGCTTAGAAAACACACAAATCAAGTTTTTTTTTCCAAAACGGGGGCAGGTACCCCTCTGACCGTGTGTTCAGTGGAGGGAGATTGTGGGCGCCAGACACAGTTTTAAGTTTCCACGCGCTCGCTCGCATAGTTGGCGAATTATCCTTTCGGTAAGAGCATGTCCCTCGACCCAACTATCCCCTACTGAAAGTGACAGCGATATATTGATAATGGCGATGATTGTCGAAACCACGGTTGAGCTTAAAAAAGGGTAAAATATACAAGTTACCAATTCATTTGGTAGCATGAGACAAGTTTGTTTATTAAGTTCTCAATTTATGTTATAATTCTCAATGTGAGCTAGCCATAATCCTATCCCTTCTCACCATGAAGTCGTTGTTCGCTTATGTAGTTTGCGGAGAAAAAAATACGTTTTCCAAGGCCACAGGCCTGAGAGAAAGTATGCAATTAATCTATCCCTGAAGTAGATGGTCAGTGTTATCAGAGTAAGGTAGCACATGTGACCTCAAGCATGGTAATGTTGGAGGTTTTTGCTCGGTAGAACCCTCAGGGTGGTTTTTTTAGGTAATTGTGATCCCAAGCTTGATTATTCATTCAGAGGATTAATAGCAATGGATAAATCGGACATTATTCTTGGGGCAAAACATTCTAATTTTAATGCAGAGTTTATCCTTAGCTGGCAAGTCACGTCCTTCTGATTTGTCCCTGAGAACATGCACAATTTATGCCTTATGAATGAATGAATGAAAAAGAATGAAAAGAATGAATTTATCTTGGACGTTGATGTCTTCTAAGTATTTTTATTATTATGTATTCTACCGGTAAAGGTAGGTTTTGTTGAATGTCAGAGAATCCGCTCCCGGCCTTTTACACATTCCGGGGCCTATCTCCCTCTAGTATATCCTTTTTTGCCTCTGCATAAGATCTACCCTTCTTCATCCCGTCCATGAAACCTATTCTCTTTCTTCCCCTTCCCCGCTTGCCAAACATCCTTCCCTCTTTCACACTCTTCAGCAACCCATCACCCTTTATTACATCCTTCAGCCATCTACCCTGCCTTTCGCGGATTTCATTCAAAAGATTCCTTTCTTCGCCCACCATCTCCAGCACTTCCTCGATAGTCTTCCTTTCCGACCACCTAACCTTCTCCATTCTTCTCCACACCCACATCTTCGAAGATCAGGAAACAAATTACATGATAAGTGAAACATGAGAACAACACTGTACACAATTAATTGTTGTAAGGGATTACTAAATGAACACAAAGGAGTCTTTCCATTACATGAATAATTACATAATTTAATTGATAATGCTGCACACAAATAACAGAGCTAGTAAACAATTGTAGAGATATAAACAGAAAAATACAATAATGAACAAAAATTATAGATACCATAGCAAACTATCAGGATAAAAACAATGATGAAAAAATGACAAAAATCTAGGTGATGAAAAAATTGATAAAATTAGACATTCATGATAAAGTGGCCTTTAAGGATTATGAGGCATTAAGTAATAAGCTACATATCAGCAAGGTTTGTTACTGCGTGGGCTTTTTTTTACCTCATATGTGAGGGAATTCCAGTAGTTGGATCCTATTTCCTGGAATGATTCATGGAAACAGCTCGTCCGATGTGATGAATAGTAAAGGAAATAGTTTTCGTTGACATATTGGTGGTTTTTGACATTTTATTTTGTAAATATACATATAATCGGGATTTTTATTGATAAATAATGAATGACAATTTCTCCGTCAGTAATCCCTTTCCTTTAAACTATCTATTTATACGTTTAAAATCTCAAATTCGGCACAAAAACGTCAGAGACGAGACTTACTGTAATGCACTTCTTTGGTTTAGACTCTCAAGGCATTTTAACGTAAGCTTTACTGCGTCTGACGTCACTCGCCTGGGGGTTACTCTGGAGACAACTTTCCCCGCCGACAGCGACTCTGTTGAGGATATTCTCGAAGCCAAGGGGTAAAAGTAACGAGAAAGGAGCGAAATATTTCCCGACATTCTCGGTCCGCCCACCGCCGGCGTCGCCTCCTGCTCGGCGTTCCCCTAAACTCCATTTACCCGTGCCATGAAATAACAAAACAACGCGATGCGGCTTAGTTCGCTTTCGTGATGGGAACAGCCGCTCTTATCTTCCGCTCTCTCGCGGCCTCATGAATGTTAAAAAGCCGGTACCTAAACTCAACTGTCTTAAGCCCCCCGCCCCCTGGGTTCGTCGTCGGTTTAAATCGAGGCCAATTTAAAGTTTCTGAAAGCGTCGTAGGCGCGGTGGTTAGGTATGATGTACCCACTTATTGTTCGGAGTAATTTTGTGCTTGAGCGAGTACGTAAAAAATGGCCGTATATTTTTGCAGATTTCTTACCTCTAGAGGCATGATAAATTGTTTTCTTTTGTCGACGCGAGGTGGCGCTGGGTTGATGTGGCAGAGATTGGAATTTTTTCCTCAATTGAGTGTTCTAATTTCGGAGATTGTTTGGAGATTCGTTGTAAGTTTTCTTCTTATATAGGTTGGTTGTAAGGCAGTTCTTACCTCACTCCCCACCCTTCGTGTCATACATCCATCCCGAGATAACCTTCCTACGAATTTTCACGTGTGCTGCGAGGAAAATGCGATTACGCCAGTACAATTGTGTTAAAGATCCATAATCGTGCGGCCTAGGAGTATATTGAAAAACAAGGATCACACGCTTTCTCGCATTGTTGTAATTTACCGAACGAGCTCATGAGAGCAACAGTGTGGTCTTCAACACTTGCCAGATGTTTTAAATCACTAGTTTTACAATTGACGGAGTGCATTCTTGGGACAATGACTGTGGGCGGCCTTCTAGAGCGGTTTGCGTTTTGGATGTAATAATATGCTAGTTTAATAGTCATATCACTGTAACGTGTTTGTAGGCATTTTAGTTAATTGTTAGTAAGTTAAGCCGCTAAAAAACAAAGTTGTTGCGTCATAGATATTGAAATATCTCTACTTCGATCTAGTTGAACCGTCTATATTTTGACGAAGAATAAAATCATTATTCCATGGGATTTGTTAATCCCTTGACCACCAAAATGACGTTCTTACTTCAAAAAATCATCTCTCGCATAGATCGCTTCAAAAATTCAATGGTGTATAATTCGTATGGTTTCTTCATCATTTTTACTACTAATTACAATCCTCTCCGTAGTTCTCTTATGTGCTATCCTCTTAAGGTAATCCGAGCGAGATCGTTCCCTAATCATAATAGAGACTATATTCGAATTATATGTTTTAATTTCACCAGCTGCAGGAAGCATGAATTAAATATTGCATTATTTATGGTGCAATTATGTAGTTTTGTGGGACAGAAATGGTAAGTAATTAAAGGAAAATACCAAAATTAGTCTTTAACTTGACTCATTTCTTTCGCGCGGTGCGTTTGAAACTCCTACAAAACGGAAGGTTTTTTTTTGTGATACCTAAGAAGTTTTAGTCTTAGTAATAAGTCTTGGTTTAGTGCTTACGTTCATGAATAAATTTAATTCCTTAATTGCTTGCTGTAAAAAAAAGGAAATTGAAAATTATTTTAAAAAATTAATGGCCGTTTCTCTTCTGTGTGAAGCTACTCTTGAATTTCCTATTGTGCTAATCTCGTTTAAATGAAATCTGTTCCTCTAACATGAAACATATTATCTCAAACTCTTTACTAATTAATTAGCCCGTGAATGGAATCCGTGTTGTTTATGGAATTTTTATTTATTGTTCAGGCATTGTTGAAAGAGAAGATAAAATGAAGATTTTGGAGAGTTTAGAAATAAAAATATGTTTAAGGTAGTGCGAGCAAGATACTTCCCTAGTCATAATAGAGACCATATTTGAAATATACGATTTAATTTCACCAACTGCGAGACAGACGAATTAAATATTGCATTATTAATGGTGCAATAATATATTTTTACATGACAGAAATTATAAGTCATCAAATGAAAATATCCAAATAAGCCTCAAACTTGACTCATTTTTCTCATGCGGTACGTTTGAAACTCCTTCAAAACGGAAGCTTTATTGTGATCCCGAAGAATTTACTGCGGTGACAATATGATTAATTTTCAAAAATAGTTGAGAAAACACACAAACTACACATGGTGAATGTATTTTCGACATCTAAGTGTTATAAACACCTCATTTTGTGAATAATTTCTCTTTGGAGTGCATACACGTACCATTTCCCACATAAATGGGCTGGTATTTTTTGAAAAATATCTCCAAAAATATTGAGGTAGGGGGTTGAATTTTTGGTGTCATTGGATAGGTGAGATGTTTTTCTTTAAATTGAGACCAAATTCATCGATTCTTTAGTAAAATGATATTTCGCTCAAACTACCCTTATTCAGTATATGTACTTATTTCTTGGCCTTCCTCTCGAGACACTTCTATTTTTTTCTTTACGGAGGGACCTTCAAGGTTATGTTTTCTTAAGACGCATGTAATTTGCTGGAATGAGTATATTTTGGCTTTGTGCTGTCTTGTGAATTTTTGCAATTTCAAGTTAATACTTCCTTGTAACAAATTCAGGTAGATAACTTCCAATGGTCAGTATTAATTGGCACCACTCGCAAAAAGAAAGAAGAGATAATGTTTGCTGTGTTGGTTTAACGGAAACGTCAGTGACCAACCACAGACAATCAACCAGAAAACTCCTCTGAGTCGGTTTACAGGAATTTAAATCCTCGCCAGTGACCTCTCACAGACACACGCTCTCAACCCAATATGGGTTCCTTCACAGGGCTAAAGAGACCGCGTTAAGGATGCCTGGGTTATAACCACAAACACGCTACCTGTGAATATGAACGGGAATATAAATTCCACGCCAGGGACAAGCACAAAGCAATCACGCTCATAAGCCCTCAGAAAAATAACTCACTCGCACATTCAAATGGGCCCAACTTCTGAGAGAATCAGACTCGAGATGAGCTTGGTCTAAGAAAGACAAGACGGGAACGAACGAGGGTGTGCGTCGGACACGCGTATTTCGGCCACAAGGTGGCTCCTCTTCAGCGAACTGAAGGGAAAATACATTTGCAATGCAAGGTTGAAAGTGCCGATTAATTGCGGCCATTGGAGATTTTTTATCTAAATTTGTTCCTTTACGAAGCCGTAGAGTTCAAGTTTCCTTGATTTAAATATGTGCTTCTTTGGGTAAAATCTTTCAGTACAAAGCATAAATCCAAATCTTTTACCCCGAAACGAATACCAGTTCTCATACTGACTCTGGCCTTGATTGCTCTTTCGGGAGGATTTTATGTCAAGGCAGGATTTTTTTGCTTTTGGCAATACACTTTACTAATAAATTCACGTATACAAAGTTCCACGCAAGTCCTTTCATGAACGACCACCGTAAGTCTCTCTCTTCTGGTTGCTGTCCTGGGAGTGGTTAGCAGCAGCAATTCTCCTCCATTCATCCCTGTCCTGGGCCAACTCCTTCATGAGGTGGTATGAGGTACATCCCAGCTGATCCAAAATCTGTCCAGTGTAGTCCAACCTAGGCCTGCCCCTATAGATCCTCCATTCCACTATACCCTCCAATATGTGGGCGATATACCCAGAACGTCAGAGAATATGGCCGATTCATGTTGCCTTCCTTCTTTTAAGTCTCTCGAGAAAACATGGCGCCTCCCCTATCCTTCTTATCTCTTCACTTCTGTCTACCAAGGGAATTCCCAGCATTCTATGGTAGCACCACATTTCAAATACAGCCTACATTTTCCTCCCTGATTCCCCGAACGTCCACCTTTCACCTCCATAGAGCAGCACACTCCACACAAACGTCTTAAGAAGATTTTTTTCTCAATTCCTAACTGATGTTGGTGGAGGTGAGAAGTTTGTTTTTCTTGTTAAAAGCTGTCCTTGCCTGGTTGATACGACTCACTATCTCTTTCTTGCACCGTCCATCTGCTGTTACCTTGCTACCGAGGTACATAAACTCCTCCACGCTATCTTATGTAATATCGCCCAGTTTCCGGTCGGCCGACGTGCCATCTCTGCTCCCCACCATCACCTTGGTCTTGTTCCTATTAATTGTCATATTATAGTGGATTCTGAGGACTTCTTCCATTACTTCCCAAATCTCTCGCAGCTCCTCCTCACTCTCAGCCAAGATTGCTATGTCATCAGCAAATCTGATCGTGTCAGTCTTTGTCCCATGTACCTGTACCCCTTTTTCTATGTCCCATCCGTTCCCTCACCTCATCTATTAATTTCTGGATGTATAGATTGAAGGGGGAGGGTGACAGAGAACATCCCTGTCTCACTCCTTGTCTGATGTCGGCCTCCTGTTGGTGTTCCCCGCAAGTTATAGTTGCCGATTCCTCCTTGTACAGACTCCTCACCACCCTTACGTCCTTATATTGAGCTCCAGCTTCTTTTAGCATCCGAAATAAAAGTTCCCAGTTGACACTGTCAAAGGCCTTCTCCAAATCCACAAAGGCAACGTAGGTCCCTCGGCCTTTTCTTAGTCCCTTCTCAATAATCAGTCTTAAGCGCTAGTATTGCCTCTCGAGTTCCTTACCGTAAGTCGACGAAGATATCTTAATAATTTTAAGAACCACTGTTTGTGTGTGAAGCAATGTAATAGTGACATCGAAGCTGAATAGGTTTTCAAGAATAGGACAGAATGGAGGAAATCATTAAAGCAGAGTGGGTTTTATATGCGTCGATCGCTGAGAATTAAAATTTTTTGTGTGTTCCCACCTAGATGGGGAACTGCGCGATGGGCACATGTGTGTGTCTCTTTCCCACCACACCCATTTTCCTCCCGTGTGCTACCAGGGGTAATTAAATCGCTCTACTCTAAAACCTACCATTACCAGTTAATTAATTTTTTGCCACGTTTCGTTGTACCCGTGTTCTTGCTTGTTCCGTGGGCGAGAACGAGAACTTTGCCCGTGCAACTCCGCGGATTCGTGTGAAGTTGGTCTACTCTCTTGCAGTCACGATTGCAAAGTGATTAACTCTCGGGCGAATTCCGTGTCGAGATAAGCTCTCCGTCGCGTCGGTAATGCGCTGAAACTTGCACCCAGATGTTCGCGGATGGGGTAGGTGAGATGGAGTTTTATGGAAATAGATGTGCACACTGGCTGCCGAAGTTATTCGGGTTACTCAAACTGCTTCGTGCGTTTTAAGCCACACAAGCTGTCCCCTGATCCGAACTCTGGCTCTCTCTCAGTGCACTGGGAATCGTGAACTTTTCTTGTTAAAATAGTTCCGCGGGAGGGCACTCCGGAGATATGTGGACGCTTTTCGTCGTCACATTAACGGAATGTCAGGCGGACATATTTGCCAGATTGAATATCTTTTAACCTAAAAAATGAAAGAGATGGCGAGAACGTCCACTACTTCGTATTTATTTATCGTAACCGAAAATATTAATAGAATTGACAGATGGTAATCAGTTGGAATATTTAAAACGCAAATGATGAAGTTGATAGAAGAGTCGAAGAATAACGGACACTATGAAGCACTATAGAGAAAAGAAGAACTAGATGGATAGGACACACCCTGAGGCACAATGGGTTTGTGAAGAACATATTTGAAGGTAAAATAAAGGGAAAAGTTCCCTGAGGAAAACCTAGGAATAAGTCCATGGACCAAACAAAGATGAAAGTACATAGGAAGAGATATCAAGAGGCGAAGGAGATAGCATTATATAGGGAAGGGGTGGAGGGCTGCAGTCAACCAATCTTAGGATCGAACGACCAGTGATGAAACTCTTTCTCGATACGCCACCTCAGCACCAAGGCTCCCTATGCCCTTTCTGACCCTTAAAGCCACAACTATATTTATTATTTCGTGATCTACCTGTTGAGATAGGTTTTAATGGAAATAAACTAAAACTCTGAAGCACAATGGGTTCGTGAAGAATGCAATTCGTGAAGAATTGTAAATGAAGTAACTTTGTTATTCCAAGCAAATTTGAAACGTAGTTGAAGGTAAAATAGACAGAAAATTCCCTCAAGGTCGACCCAGAGATAAGTTCATGAACCAAGTAAAGGGGAAAGAACATAGGGAGAGATACCAGGGGGCAAGGGAACTAGAGTTGGATCGGGAAGTCAATTTAATGAAATGTAAGTGTTAATCTTATGGTAATTGACATATATATTTCGAAATAATTCGATAACTTCCGCACAGACAACAAAGCAGGAAACAGTATGTGAAAACATTTGTTTGGAGCGTGGCATTCTATGGATCGGAAGCATGGACCTTTGGAAAAGCTGACCAGAAAAGACTAAGCCTTCGAAATGGAAGGGGATGCTGAAGATAAAATGGACAGACAATATAAGAAATTATGAAGTGTACAGAAGAGTAGAAGAGGAAAGGACCAAATGGAATACCATACAGAAAAGAAGAACCAGATTGAACACACCCTGAGATACAATGGGTTTGTAAAGAACATAAGCAAAATATAGGGAAAGAGTCCCCAGAGGAATACTCAGGAATAAGTTCATGTACCAAATAAAGAGGAAAGTACATAAGAAGAGACACCAGGAGTTAACGGAACTAGCATTAGATAGGGAAGGGTGGAGGGCTGCAGTCAACCAATCTTAAGATTGAACGAACAATGATAAAACTCTTCTGGGAGGGAAAAATACCTCTTTACCTTTTATTGGCTCTCATTTCCCTGTAACGATTTTGGGCTAACACGCTAATTTTGGCATTTTACGACGTTTTCCATCGATAACTGAATCGAAACCAGCATGCATTTTCTTCTTTCATGTGCGTTCTCCGTAAATATATCTTTTATTTAATTAAAAATTAATAATAACACGTATTCCCGTATAATAAACTTTTGTAAAATTTAGAGAATTCATGACAATAAGAAGCCAATATTAACATCTTGGAATTACCTTAACTTCAAATATATCGTGGGGAACACACATACAAAACATATGCGGCACAGCATTAAAGAAACTAGGTTTTGTTAAGCGTATAATAGGAAGGTCCTTGGAGGAAAAAGTCACAGAGAGATGCTACTTTGCTCTGGTTGGCCACGCCTAGAATACGCCGCGAGCATTAGGGACCCCGGTCATAAAGATTTAACCAAAAAAATTAACAAGATACAAAGAAAAGCAGCGCGCTTCGTTAAAAACTGCTAAGAACGAACATATAGGTAGTGTTACACCACTGTTAGAGAGATTGAAGTGGGAGCCCCTAGAGACTCGGAGGCTGCACGCTATGCTTAGGCTGCTTGAGATATTCAGAACTGGTGTGTTTCAGAACGACACAGAGGATATTATCATGACGCCTCACTGCATTTCTAGGTCTGACAGATGCGATAAAATAAGAGAGCTACTCTGCCGAACAGGTAGGTACAAAAACTCGTTATTTCCGCGCACAATTAGCGGCCTCAATGAAAACTGATCTCCTCTAAATACACTCCCATAGTAAATGTCACCATTTCACCTCCCAAAACCTTACATGTTTACACGGCTAGTGTCTTAACACCCTTCTGGTACACGCCCATGCGGCGGCGCGCGGGGTAGTATGTAGATGTAAGTGAATATGTTTCAAGAGTTAATTGCCTAATATTTCAAAGGGATGGGTGATATTCTTCCTTTGCATCCATTAATTCGTCCATTCCGTCGGAAAGCAAGGAGAGAGCGGGGATAACCAATATGGTCCTATTGTTGACGTGCGTTTATTGGTTCGCAGGGAAGGAAACAAATGAGAAGCAAGCGCGCTTTGCGTTTGTGGAGCGAACTGTGCACTAATAGCGACTGGAACACTCCCCAACTTTTAAACCTCATCTTTCTTTTCCAGAAAAAGTTCATAACTGGTTAACACCCATTATTGAGTCCATTATATCTGGCGACACTCCTTTTCGATTTCGTTTTTTTTATATTTTTCCACGCAAAAATTTGTTTTTCTTTGTTTCCCTTCCTTTCTAAATTAGTTTCCGTAATTCGGGGTTGCCTAGATTCATCCATATATTATGTGTTCGCTCGTTCACTGCGCCCGACGCAATGCGGAAGTGTCCATTATTTTTCCGCCGCGACCCTTTTCATAAATACGAATTTATGGGCGCGTGGCTGTGTTTTATTTTTCCTGCTCTCACAGCTCGAGCCCTCCGTTTTTTTTAGTATTTAAACAATGATTAATTGTCCCATTTTGGACTTATTATACTTTGTACTGTGTATAACAGATCCTTTCGCCTCATCATTCCTTGTCGTGTGAAGTCCTACGGCTATCCTTGTTGTACCGATGGCTGTGTGTGCTGGTTTGCAAATAATGGAAGTTCTGTGTGTTAAACCGTTACTGTTTTAACTTTTTTAGACCTGTGGATATTACCTCTTCGGCATAAGTATATACATAATCAAGATCTGAACATTGGTCCTCCTTGGCAATGGTTACAGACCTAACGTCATTGGTCAACCAGGTTATTATACGCATTGGAGTAATCTGTGTTTTTACCCTAGGCAAAAATTATATTGTACAAACTGTAAATATTCTAACATGGCGGGTGAATTTTTTTAAGAAATTACCATGAGAAAAATTCGGCCTGGACCGGGAATTTAACCACGGACCTTTGGTTTGCCGAACCAATGCGCCGACCACCTGAGAAATAAAGGGCCATAGGACTTAGGAAGCCTGGATAGCGTAGTGGTCTGCGCATTGGTTTCGGCAAACCAAAGGTCTGTGGTTCTCTTCCCGGTCCAGGCCGAATTTTTCTCATGGCAATTTTTTGTACAAACTGTTTAGTTTTTACAGGACCAAAGGTTTTATTTTAAATTTTTTACCACTAATCATGAAATTAATCCTTTTTTTCAAGCGTGGAAAAATGTTATGTAGGGATATTTACCCTGCCTAATTTATTTGTCATTTACCTGAGATGTATGCGAAAGATGGAAGAATACATGAGGAGATAAAGAGAAGTGCGAATGCTGGAAAGAAGGTGGTAGGTAGCATGTGGAGCATATCAAGGAATGAGTGCTTGTCTAAGGAAGCGAAAATTGCCGTGTACAAAAGTGTACTTCTTCCCACTTTGCTATATGGTAGTGAAACATGGGTATGTCAGGATAGACATAAGAGTAGACTAAACGCCGTGGGTATGAGTTATCTGAGGAGTATTTGTGGCAAAAGTAGGATGGATAGGGTCAGGAATGAGTGGGCCATGAATGAATGTGGGTTAAATGCTCCAGTAATGGACGTGTATGAAAGGAGTGTGCTTCGTTGCTTTGGCCATGTTGAGAGAATGGATGAGAGTCGAATAACGAAACAGATATGTGAGAGTAGAATGAATGGTGTGCGAGGTAGAGGTAGGCCGAGAAAGTTGTGGTTGAATGTGGTAGAGGAAATTCTTAGGAGGAGGAATATTAGGAGTCTTAAAAACAGGAGGGCGTGTATGAAACAGTGTATGGGGGTAAATTAGGCTAAAGAGGTTTGCAAGGATAGGTCAGAATGGAGGAAATTATTGAAGCAGAGTTAGGTGTACAATTATGAACCAACGAGTGAAACATTTGGACTGTGCCTACCCCGGAAGGGAACGGCGTGTTTGGTGTGTATGTATGTATGTACCTGTTAACCTACACGTATTTTGGATTCGAAGGCTCCCGTAGAGTCGGCGAAATGGCGGTGAAGGTCTTTTGGCATCTCTCCCGCGCTGTTCCATTTTCTTGGACGACAGTTTCGGTCGCGTTACAGCAACCTTCTTCCGGTCCGAAGTGAAGATGCAGGTTTTCATGTCCACCTTATAAAGGGACATGTTACTGCCAGTTCAGTCAGGTGCGCTATCATTGGTTGTTCCTTTTTGGTAAAAAAATCCCCTTCCGAGCATTTAAGATGGTGTAGCCGTCTTGTTAGTTGATGTTATCCGATTTTGTAAAAACGACGGAATTTCCCAGGTCCATTTCCCAATTATTCCCTTTACGTGTCAGAGAGGCCATCAAACTCTTGAAAACTTCAAATTAAAATTAGTCTAAAGTAAATCTAAACTTCCATGCAACTAACGTGCGTCAAGACCCCTTCAAAAAATTTCGCTCCCCAACTCTCGAGTTTTGGTTCGAGATGGGATCGATTTCCCAATCGAATATTTTCGTATATGATTGTATTGGAAGGGAAGTTCGGGTGTAAAATCGATAATCTTATCGCATTTTATTGCGTTGACGATAATTACCAGATTCGATTCGAATGTTTACCCCCTAACTTCAAATTTTTTGCTTGCTTTCATGTAATTTTTAATATGGTCATGATATTTTGGTTTTGAGGGTATTAAATTTTCAAATTTATTCGTAAATTTCCCTCAGTAAAGAAATATGTCGATAATTTTTTTAATAATAATAATAATATATGTATTACTCCTAAATTTTAAGTACAAAACATTTTTTTTTACAATTTTTCTGCAGCTTTAGGCAACCTCAAAGATCACGGACCTGTGGGAAGGCTGACTTCCGTTAAAATGCATGCATTATCGTTTTCTAAGTAAAAATAAACCTTGTAAAGCGTACATATCTTTCAGCATAGTAGCAATTCAATTGCGCCGCAAAAACTGCTAAAAATAATAGCTAACCAATTACTAATTTTTCTGATCGAACTTGCATTGCAATTGTGTAGAACGATATAATACAATAGTTCTTTAACACACTATAAAATTGCATAGTTGCGGTTTTATTTTGAGACGACATTACTTTTATACGAGATACCAATATTTGCGTGGGACAAATCCATATTTTTGAGATAAATGTATTAAGTAAATATTCGCACATATTACAGAGGCTCAGAGATGGTGGTCAAGGGAGCGAAAGGATGGCCGTTCTTCTTAAAATTATGTGGGTATTATTGAATTCTAGCATTTAACGACGGGATGCGTTCTCCGGGCCGTAACTGTGAGATTGGCCCATTTGGAGCGGTTTGAGTTTTGGAAAATATAACAATAATTTATGTACACTCGGATTCAAGTGTATTGCAAATAATCGAGCGGCGCCACTTAACGCTTCTCAAGGAAATCGAGTTTCACTTACGGCGCTGTTATTCTTTTCTATGCAAAGCTATCTATTCAGCTGTTTATTTGCACGTATTTAAATGGTAACAGTTGAGCAATTGCTTGTTTTGTGCTAACTTGTTATTACATAATATGATCAGCTCGAATAACAATGACATGCTGCGACGTATTGATTAATTGAAACACCAAACTTTATTATAAAACACAGATCGTTCCTGGCATACAATATACCTACGGCAAATACTACGTAATTATCATTTAGAGTAACAGTTGTGATTAATAAATAATAATTATCCATGCTCAAATCGTAAATCCAAACCAAAAAGAAAGCGTAATAACAAATTAGCACAATATAGGAAATTGGTCGACTATTACCATTTGAATACGTGCAAATAAACAGATGAATAGATAGAATTGCGTAGCAAAGAATAACATCGCCGTAAGTGAAACTCAATTTCTTTGAGAAGCGTAAGTGGCGCCGCTCGATTCTTTGCAATACATTTGAATCCGACCGTACGTGTGATGCAGAGCGACACAGAGAATATTATCATTACGCCATGCTACATCTCTAGGTCTGATGGAAGCGATTAAATAAGAGAGATACTCCCAACCGTTGCATCTAACAAATGATGTGGAGTGAAGTCACTCGCACGGGTGCATATACACCAGGGTTGAAATTCGCCTCGAAAAAAATCATCTGACTTGACCGGGATTCGAACTGGCTAACACACCTGACCGGCTGTAACTGGCTATCACACCTGACCGGCTGTAACTGGCTAACACACCTGACCGGCTGTAACTGGCTATCACACCTGACCATGATAACTGGCTATCACACCTGATACATTTCGCCATTTCACTCCCAAAACCTTACATCTTTACACGGCTAGTGACCTAACACCCCCTGCTACACGCCCATGCGGCGGCTCGCAGAGTATGGTGTAGATATAGATATAGAATTCAATTTCCAAACAAAAATTTCTTGGTACCTCTTTGGTTTCCTTTTTTTGTCCTTTTCGAATAAGGGAATAATTCTGTTTCTTTGCCGAGGTATTGAACTTATATGAGGACCCCAGAAGTCAAGGGGTCTAAGTAACAAAACCATAGTTTAGAGAAAACTTTAGTCAAAGTTGAAAATGTTTGGTACAACCCACTGAGTAATTAAGAGGCATTTCCCTAGATAGCATCACCTGTCAAGAAAATCACTTGGATCCCTTTACCACCTAAAAGATTAATATTTTCACATCCCATTCCTGTACCTAACTTATTTTTGTCAAAAATGTCACTTAGACCCCTTGACTTCTGTGGTCCACGGATATAATCCGATATAAATTTTACTGAATGAAATTTTATATTTCTCTAGTCCTAAAATTGTTGAATATTCAGAGTGATGTTTGAACAGAATGTGTGAATTCGGTGTAATTTGAATAACAAGCGACGCGCGTCGGTCCTCCTGTCCGCCGAGCCGCGGAGCTCGCGAGAAGAAAATACATATAGATCGAAAATAATAATAATTTTTTTTAGACAGCTGCGGATTATGAAATGCAGATGTGGGAACGCGAGCAGACGCGTTCTGATTCACAATATTATTTCCCTCGTGATGGGCCCGAAATTTTTTTTTTTTGGCGTGGAACTGCGATCGTCGGTGGCTCATTATGCCGTCGGCGCCATTGTTTATTTTTTGCGGTGACGTCACGCCTGTGACATGGGATTGGGGCTAGGAATGGGCTCGGATCATCAATCTTTCCCTGTGAGAGATTCCCGGATTAAAACTAGTGGGATTTGTTTTCTTTTTATTTCGTTGTTTTGTAACGAGTCATGGGAGAGCGATGAACTATCATAGGCTTTTGTCGTCACCGCAGAGGGAACGCATTAGTCGCGCTTGGCGTAATTAAAAAAAATATCGAATGCCTGGCAAAAAAAGCGTGAAAGTCGGATTTTTTATTCTTCCATCTATAAATAGAGAGGCTTTCGCAGGATTTTTGCTCCAAGATGCTCTTTGTCGTTGTTCGCTTCAATTTTTGCGCAGATTATTTTCAAAACGAGGCTTTTTTTCCCGAGAGTTTTGCTTCAAAATGCCCTCTGTAGTTTACCACTCTTTTTATTAAACTTCTGGAGGTTATTATGGTGAGGCAGCGTGGGTGGTTGGAAGAGGTAACGAGAGGCGAAGGGATGCTGAATGTTGTGTGGAGGGGAGGATGTTGGAAGAGCGAGTGACGGTAAGAAAGTGAATAGGTTTTGTGGATAGGAGGGAGATAGACGTACACTGGGTTGTGAAAAGAAATCAGGAAAGGAGATGGGAATCTTGCGCCTGCAATTATCCGCGGAAAATTTTGCCATCTTCCTTTAAAAACCTACCTTAACCGGCAGGTTACCTTAATAGTAATAGGCTAATTCCACACCACTTCGGTCCAGAGTTGACCCTGATCTCTCCTTTTATTGACGGAAAAGCTGTGAAACAGTGTATGTTCGTTCGTAGCATATTTTTAACGAACTTTCGCGGGTTTCCCTGGCATTTAATTCACTTTTTGGTTAAATCTTTTTGTCCTAAATGCTCACGGTGTGTTCGAGGTGTGGTCTAACCAGAGCGAAGTAGCGCCTCTCTGTAAATATTTTATCCGTGGACCTTCCTATTATACGCTGGTGAAATCCTTGTTCCCCAAATGATGTACTGCTTTACGGGTAGGATGTGTTTTCGGGTATCCTTAGGGGTAATGTAGATATCAGTAATGAAGCCAATGGTAGCCAGTCGAGTAGGAAATGCGAGAACTCTTTCCGCCTTTTATGTGCCGTGAAAACGTGAGAACATTCGTCATGCTTGCATTGAATCGTCGCATCAGATTTTGAGTGAATGGCACTTTTATTTCTTGTGAGTAATATTGCCTCCACGTCTTCCCACGAATCAGAATTCAAATCCATAATTGTTTGGCATGATCTGGTTCCGTGCAAGCGTATTAGCTGCACTAATACCTCTCCAGCATTCCACCGGATAAGAACCTGCATACCGTCCGTCGCGAGGTTTCGACAGTTGACTCGAGCGTCTTCTTCTGGGCAGGTGAGTGGACGAAGTGGTCCATCTACCTTGAGGACTATGCACGAGTCGAGCGCCGAAACGTCAGTTATAGTCCAGCCCTCTACCCGTGGAGGACCCATTAAGTGTTCGTGCATGAACCTTCAAATATTTCCCAGTATGCTTTGGTGTAAAATTTCACTCCTAATTCAAGGAACAAACCTTTATCGACAGCGACCGCTGCCAATCCCGTCTGTAATTATGTTTCACTTTTCTTCGTTCGCGTTTGAAGTGTATTTTCATTCTGGTTTAAAAATAAGATATGGGGGCTAAAACCAATAATGTAGTCTGTGAAAAAAGATGTTACACTACTATGTTATTTGATGTTTTATCATAGCGTATGTGAAATCTGGATTTATTCCGTTAATTACTAATACCATGTTGTAATTTTACCAAACTGTGGACATTACTGCCTAGAGATGTTATGTATTTATAACGTCCAAAGGTTTTTTATTAACAATGACATTTTCATGTCTGTGTTTTAACACTATATGCATTTTCTTGTTTTACCATAAACTCGTTTGAGAAATTATGCAGCATGTGAAAACGTAATTATGTACATGTTTCTCCCTTATCTGAGTGTTATTTATTGATTCCATAGGAAAGAAAACGATATTTTAGATTCAAATCGCATTTATTCCGCATTTTTGAAAGCTCCTTTTACACGGGGCACGCGATTTCACAAGCTGATGTACGTACGAACGTGCATTTCAAAATGAATCGTTTACTTTAAATATTAAACTGTGAAAAGTTTCACTCCAAATGTATCATATTAAAATTTTTTACACCACCAAGCCATCTTCCTTCAAGGCGAATTTCGAGGGGGGTTTATGCGAACTAAATGTTCAGGCCTCAAGACTACATTGTAGCACATGAGACGAAGTCGTGCTTACAAAGCCACTGTCGCGGTGGATAAATCCAACATTGTCGTTATTAAAACGACGAAATTGACAAATTTCCAAACATTGCATGTAACAAATGATGTGGTACGAAGTCACTCGCACGGGTGCATATACACCAGGGTTGACATTCGCTATGAAAAAATCGATTAAATTCGCTATTTTAATATAATTCGCTATCGAAAAATCGCTATAAAAAAATAATGATTTTTTCATAGCGAATTTCAACCCTGGTGTATATGCACCCGTGCGAGTGACTTCGTACCACATCATTTGTTACATGCAATGCTTGGAAATTTCTCTAGTAGAATCCTCATCGAAGGTAATAACTTAATCTTTGGTATAAATATTTGGGAAAATACTGCAAACATGTACACATATTTCATACTGCAGTTATGTTCCGTTTCCAGGCTATCAGGCCTGAAACTACAGAGTACTATTATTACTATAAAAATATTCATAAATAATTTTTATGTATAAGAATAAGCGTAAATAAATATTATGTAGCGTAGTGATAGTAGATAGAAACACCCTAAGCAGTGGCTCTTGATAGATAGCTTATGAAAGCGATTGTTCCTGCAACCCGAGTTTTGAAACGAGTTCCTTAACTTAATGGATCTCATAGCTATTGATATGATGGATTAATATTTATACAACCTGCAATTGATTGCACAGTCTGATGCACAGAAAAATGCGAGAGCGCCGGAGCGGAATGCGGTGCAAGGGAGCAGGGTCTATTTTCCTGTATTTTGCAAATGCATTCGCGTTGTCATTTTACTAAGTCCCTGCTTCTCGCGTGTCGCAATTTTCACTGCGCATCCATCCGTGCATCAGGCTCTGCAGTCAAGTTCCTCGTGTGAAACGGGACGATGAGCTGAGACTCTCTCGTCTCCTCTCCTTATCAAGTCACCGCCGTAGAAAACGTACTCCTTCTGCGACAATCGTGTTATCGCTTCCCTCAATAATCGACGTTCCCTTTGTGCTGGTAACTGTGGTGCTATTTTTCTGCGGCGTACGGGAAAGTCGCCATTCTGAAACATTAAGGCTACCTTAGTGGTATCCACCATTTATTTCATGATTGCCACCGTTTTCGGACGCTAAGTCACCATCGGGACTACCCCACGTCTGCTGATGTCTCACTACTCCATGTCTGATGATGGATTAGCGCTCTAAACCGATGGAGCACAGAAAATAAACTGTGCAAACCTGTCACACATCAACGATAAAGCCTGATTAAGTGTGTTTTTATTCTGTACGAGAACTAATCCCTGCACATCATCCCATAATATTCTCACTGTAGGTGAGAGTATTATGCTTAAGTGTGCTTTTGGAATAGCGAGGGCGACTTTCACTCTCACCCTTCCAACTTCCCAGTCTCATCGTGAACGATTGGTCCGATTTATCAGCACTGGATAATGTGAATGACCGATAACATCCGGATATGGTTGAATGATAGCATGTTTTATGACGTCTCATTCCACCCTAAAGTAAGATTGAAGACAGAAGGTAAGATTGGTTGACTGCAACCCTCCACCCTTCCATATCAAATGCTAGTTCACTTACCTCCTGGTATCTCTTTCTGTTTTTTTCCCCTTTATTTGGTCCATCAACTTATTACTAGGTCTTCCTGTGGGGACATTTCCCTCTTTTTTACCTTTAGCTATGTTCTTCACAAACCCATTGTGTCTCAGGGTGTATCCAATCCTTCTGGTTCTTCTTTTTTATTTTTTTAAATTTATCTTCACTATCCCGAATACAGCACAATGTGCCAATTTACGTCGGGTAGATAACAGTAACAACGGACGACACTCAAACACCCATGTCCTGGTCAGATAATATTCTACCCAGGCGGGACTCGAACCCGCGACCCTCGGGTTAACATGCGAGGACTTTACCCCGCCGCCACCGGGGCCCTTTCTGTATGGTGTTCCATATGGTCCTTTCCTCTGCTACTGTTCTGTACACTTCATCACTTCTATTATTGTCCGTCTATTTAATCTTCTGCATCCTCCTCCAGCACCTGGTTTCTAAGGCTTCTAGTCTTTTCTGGTCAGCTATTCCAATGGTCCATGCTTCCGATCCATAGAGTGCCACGCTCCACACGAATGTCGTCACATATTGTTTCCGGGTTTGTAGTCCCATCACCTTTGAGCACAGCAGTTGTCTTTTTCCCATGAATGCCTTCTTAGCTTGGGCTCCTCTCCGCTTGATGTCCGTTGTACTTCTCCCGTCTCACGTGATGGTACTTCCGAGACAAGTGAAGGAATCCACTTGCTCTAATTTCTCTCCTCTCAGGGTGACTTCTACATTCAGCTTCTCTCTTTCTCAAACTAGAATTTTGATCTAATAGAAAGAGTTCACCTAATCCAAAATGGATTACTCTGAAAAGGACGTAAAAAAAAAGTTATATTTTCTAACGAACGAGAGAGATTGAACGTGTCATTGAAGATCTCCCGGATAACACTACTGTCGGCGTCAAAATGAAGTTCTGCTGTATTTTGAAAATTTATATCTGGGTCTGAGTAAATGCTAGTGCAATATTATATGCACTATTTTAAAGATATTTTATTTCAATTTTAAAAATATTTTATACTAAATGATAAAACCAAAAATGTGGACACACCAATGGAATGGTCGACGCCGCGCAACATAAATTTTGCAGTTTTGTCAACTACATGGACTTCGTACCTCAATCTAGGTAAAACTACGTGATGTATAGCAATGATTTTCCGTCAAAATTTGCGAGAATTAATTAGGACACAAAGAATGGCTGGCGCAAATTTTTAAAATGCCTATTTTGTTGTTGCTGATCGAAACCATTTAAACCTTATCTATTCCTTCAATAAACCATGAATTAATAAAATTGGGTAGAAGTGAGGAAAAGGTTTTGGTGTAGTATGAAAGGTAGGTTTTTTTATGCAATTTTCGTGCCAGCAATATACAATAGCTTGATCGGTGAATTCACGTCGATGTAATGAGATTGAAGTCTTGGCTTGGTGCTTACGTTCATGAATAAATTTAATTCCTTAATTGCTTGCTGTAAAAAGAAGGAAATTGAAAATAAATGAAAAAAATGCATGGCCGTTTCTCTTGTGTGTGAAGCCACTCTTGAATTTCCTATTGTGCTTATCTCGTATAAATGAAATTTGTTCCTCTAAGAAGAAACATATTATCTCAAACTCTTTACTAATTAATTAGCCCGTGAATGGAATCCGTGTTGTTTATGGAATTTTTATTTTTTGTTCAGGCATTGTTGAAAGAGAATAGGAAATGAAGATTTTGGAGAGTTTAGAAATAAAAATATGTTTAAGGTAGTGCGAGAAAGATAGTTCCCTAGTCATAATAGAGACCATATTAGATATATACGTTTTAATTTCACCAACTGCGAGACACACGAATTAAATATTGCATTATTAATGGCGCAATAATATATTTTTACATGACAGAAATTATAAGTGATCAAATGAAAATATCTAAATAAGCCTCAAACTTGACTCATTTTTCTCACGCGGTACGTTTGAAACTCCTTCAAAACGGAAGGTTTATTGTGATCCCGAAGAATTTACGGCGGTGACAATATGATTAATTTTCAAAAATTGTTGAGAAAACACACAAACTACACTCTGTTGATTTTTTGACGAGGTCTACGTGTAGGGAATGCCTAATTTTTTATATAAGGTCTCTCTGGAGTGCTTACACGTACCATTTCCCACGTAAAAGGGCTGGTATTTTCTGGCAAATATCTCGGAAATTAATGAGGTAAGGGGTTGAATTTTTTGTGTCAATGGAAGGGTGATATACTTTTCTTTAAAATGAGACCGTAGTCACTGATTTCTAGGTGAAATGATTTTTCGCTCAAACTAACTTAACCTTCATATGGAGTTACCAATTTAGTTACGTCGCGGTCGTTGGATTTACGGCGCCGCAGCGGCGCATCGTTATATTTTGTCATTATCTTTCAAACTTGGCCTTTCTTAGCATGTTTTCTGATTGGTAATACTAGCAACTTCTATTTTATTTAGTTTTAACCATATTTTGCAAGATTTAACCCATTACTACAGAAGTTATAGCTAAAAATCTTTAACCCTGCATTCTTTTCCGTTTGTGTTCATAATACTCTCTCTTTTTGGTCCCTTAGACAGTTATTTTCAAAAGAAGGTTTTAATTTCTTGTGTAATGGTTGTTTTATATAATTTTTCTAATATGCAATTCTGGATAAACTCCCCTTTATCATGTGCACATTGTTTTATTTTTTATGTATCCAAATACTAAAAATGAGGACCGAATAAAAGTCGGATGGGTCCATGTAAATTAATTTTGCTTCACTACGTCCACCCACATGTTTTATATTTGTAGTACGCGCTGAAGTCTGAGTTATTAAACGTTTGTAATTGAAAAAGGGTAGGTGAAGTGATAAGAGACGAGTGATACCGTCGTGATTTTTAAGGGCTATATTCTGACGATCAAGGCAAATGTATTGGCACAGATTTTGTGGATCGTATAGATTTCCATATTTTAAAAAAAGACACCAGTACAGTTTCTATACTTTTCTTTTCGTCACTGACCATGGTTTGAGCACATTATGCCGTCATCAGGGTACATTACTCCCAAATTGCTCAGCCTTTTATTCATTAAAAAAAAATACATTTTACTAAGTGGGTGGGGAAGAGAATGGAAAGGGGAGGGAGGCAAGGATAGCAAGGTACAGTTGGCACAGAGATGAGAGGGGAATGGAATGGGGAAGCAATGGGAAAGGTTGAGAATTGTTTAAGGGGAGATGGCGCTGGGAGAATGATTGGTAATTGGGTGAGGGGCACCGTTGTTATGTCACAGGCTGGGAAGTTTTGAGGTCTAGGAGAGGTGAGTGGGCAACAGCAATATCAATACAGCCCCCAGCACAAAACTGAAATGTATCATAAATCATTTATGGCTACAATATCAAGAAATTAGAATTCACTCCCGATGGATGTAATAACATGACAATCTGCACCTTGTTCCAAAGGAAAATTGTTTAATTCCATATTCTCGAGGAACTTCCAGCTGAGAAAGTGATAGTATATCATTGTTGTGCATTTGAAAGCGGTATGGTATTCGATCTGTCGACGTGCATTTAATGTGTCTTGAAATTATTTTATGTAAACATAATCTGTGACTTGAAATTAATATTGCTTTTATTTATTTATTTATTTTTAAATAGTATTTCATGTAAAAATTAATTTTTTGTACCAAAAATGTCTGAAAGGCCAATGTAAAGCTCTACGACAATAAACATTTTGTTATTCTTATTATTAGATAGTTGAGATTCGCTGTTATATATTTAAAACTGTTTACTGGATAATTTGTTGCAACTTATGTTTTAAGGAGATCTTCTTGACTCTCACGTTGTGTAACTATTGATAAGTTTTATAACCTTTGTAAGATGTTTAATTTTGTCATCTATTCTTCTTCGCAGATAAGTAACATTATTTTGTATAATCTGGTGCCATTCCGCCGCATCGGCAGCGAGAAGTTCTCTGTAGTATTCCATCGGGTGAGAATCTAATCTGCATTCTCTCCGCCGCGAGGTTTTGGTAATTGACTCGTGCGTCTTCTTCAGGGCAGGTGAGTGGACGAAGTGGTCCATCTACCTTGAGGACTATGCACGAGTCGTGCGCCGAAACATCAGCCCTATAGTCTAGCCTGATGACGATTGGTCGTTCAATCCTAGGATTGGTTGACTGTAGCCCTCCACCGTTCCCTATCTAATGCTAGTTTCTTTACCTCCTGTTATCTCTTCCTACGTACTTTTCCTACGCCTTATTCTTCTTTTCTGTGTGGTGTTCCATATGGTCATTTCCTCATCTACTTTTCTGCACATTTCATCATTTCTTATTTTATCCGTCCATTTTACATTCAGCATCCTCCTCCAGCACCAGGTTTCTAAGGCATTTATTCTTTTTTGGTCAGCATTCCCAATGGTCCATGCTTCCGATCCGTAGAGTGCTACGTTCCTTTGGAATATTTTCGCATACTGCTTCCTGATTTGTAGTCTTATCTTCTTTGAGCAGAGCAATGGTCTTTTTCCCATGAACGCCTTCGTGGATTGGGCTGTCCTCCGCTTGATGTCCATTGTACTTCTCCCGTCTCACGTGATGGTACTTCCGAGATAGGTGAAGCAATCCACTTGCTCTAATTTCTCTCCTCTCAGGGTAACTTCTACATTCAGCTTCTCTCTTCAGCATACTAGGGTTTTGGTCTTCCTCTTACTTATTTTCATGGTGTATTCCTGGAGAACTTTGTCCATTACATTTTGTGACCTTTGAAGATCATCCCGATTTGCGGCAGTGACTGCGATATCATCTGCGAAGCGGAGCATATTTATTTCTTCTCCGTTTATCTTAACTCCGCTCAGTCCAATTTCTCTTGCTTCTCGTATAGCCTCCTCCAAGTACATGTTAACCACTGCCGGTGAGAGGTTTCTTCCTTGTCTTACTCCTTTGTTAATTTTCGCATCTATCTGGCTTCCGTCTCTCTTTCGCATTTTGAGGACTTGCTTCCTGTGTAGTTGGTAAATTGATCCAAACTTATTCCTTTAGGGGGCTCACTACCTCAGCTAAAATCGCCTCTGCAGACCACTTTTATTTTAATTGTCACCCTATTATTTTTTTGTGTAGGAAGTTTAAGTTTTCACATTTTTGTTAGGAAAGAATGTATCTGAGCTTTCGTTGAGATACGTTGTTCACTTCACTAGACATATTAATGATAATTAGTGTTTTCAGTGACCTTTTTCAGTCATTTTTCAGACCTCTTCATTGTCCTTTTTATTCACTAAAAGAAACATATCACGTAGTAAGATCACATAATGGTCTTTGGTATTTAATTTGGTGTCATCTACTTTATTATGCTTGTCACTATAAGGCCTCAGACTTTAAAATGCTAACGCATGTTTCGTGTTTTTTCGCGATCTAGTCACGGCATATGGCCGACTGCCCCCACCTCCTCTCTCGTCACCCCCTCCTCTAACTACTCCCCCACTCGACAAGAAGATTAGGACTTTCCCATTCCACTCAGGTCTCGGAGGGGAGAAGCCAGTCGAGGAGAATCTGAGAAGTAGTGAGCCCCCTTAAGGAAGCTGTAAAACATTATATGTTCATTCGTAGCAATTTTTAACGAAGCTTTCCTTTGTTTGGTTAAATAAATCTGTCTAGACTTCCAAATTCTTGCGGTGTATTCGATGTGTGGTCTATCCAAAGTGAATTGATACCTCTCTTTTACTTTTTCGCCTGTGGGCCGTCCTGTTATTATACGCTTGATAAATCCTAGTTTCCGTAATGCTGTTGGAAGGATATGTTTCGGGTGTCATATAGGGTAATAAAGATGTAAGTGAGAAAGTCAATGGTCGGGAGGGAAACACGAGAACTCTTACTGCGATTCATTCTCCTCGAAAACGTGAGAAAATTCGTCATGTTTGCATTGAATCGTAACGTCAGATCCGGTGTGAATGGTACTTTTGTTTTCCATGTGTAATGTTGTGCTAGGTTTATAGTCCTCGTCTTCCCACGAATCAGAATTAAGATAAATAAATGTTTTGTATGATCTGGCGCCATCCCGACACATCGGCAGCAAGAATTTCTCTCTAGTATTCCATCGGGTGAGAATCTGCATTCTCTCCGCCGCGAGGTTTTGGTAATTGACTCGTGCGTCTTCTTCAGGGCAGGTGAGTGGACGAAGTGGTCCATCTACCTTGAGGACTATGCACGAGTCGAGCGCCGAAACGTCAGCTTTATTCCTGCCCTTCACCCAATGGAGGACCCATAAAGAGTTCGTTCAAGATCCTTCTAGTTTTTCCCATCATGCTTTGGGTGAAAATTTCCATCCTGATTTTAGGAACAAATCTTTATTGTCTTAATTGACCGTTTTCATTCCTATTCATAATTGCGTCTCACTTTTCTTCATTCGCGTAAGATGTGTATCATATTTCCATTCTGGTCTTAACATTAGATTTAGGGGTTATAAACCATTAAAGTGGTCACTGCAAGATATGTTATATTACTATGTCATTTGAGGTATTATCATGTAAATGGTGAAAACGGGATGTGTTACGTTAATTATCCACTCCTAGTTTTAATTTTACCAAACAGTGGGAATTGCTGCCTGGAGATGTAATGTATTTATAACGTCCAAAGATTTTGAATAAATGTGATACATTTTCGTGTCTGTATTTATAAGAATATATTCATATTTATGCTCGAAATTTCCTGAGTACGTGTTCAACTGTCTCCTCGCATCATGTATGTATGTTGTCGTCTGCCATCATGTATTCAAATTTTTCTTGCCCTCCTTGGAATTTGAGCGTTATGAAAGAACAGTTCTTGGTATTTCCCCACGAATGTCCATTATGTCGACCGTCGTTTCAACGAAAATCCGTCATTCTTAATGGGGGTGTTGTTCTGTGAGAGACATTACGACGAAGGAACGAATTTTGATTCGTCAACTCATATTTTGGTACCCACATGCTTCAATAAGGCTTATGCATATCGGCGAGGGGGATATATTTTCTAATCAAATATTGCCCTACACACTGTTCATTCAAACTCCTGTTTTATGGCAGCACCCACATTATTTGTCTGTGACGAACTATCTCGATCAATTTCAAACCCCCAACCTCGTTGTACCGATTCAAAATTGTCTTGGAAAAATTTGTCGTGAAAACTGATCGTTACGACCATTGAGGTGAGGGCACTAGCTGTGTTGGCCAAGGCTGAAAGCTGAAGCCAGTCCGACATCTTCGTTAACACTCATTTTCCTGTAGTGTTTGCGGGCTGACGCACTGATTTTGCAGTTTTACTATGCATTCCATCGATAACTTACTGGAAATCAGCTTGCTTTTACTTCTTCTATATGAATTCTCCTTACAAATATTTTTTACGTACATACATATACACCAATCACGCCGTTCCCTTCCAGGGTAGGCACAGTCGAAGTCACAAAGTTTCGCTCATAAATACATATTTGCACACCTAACTCTGCTTCAATAATTTACTCCATACTGACCTATCCTTGAAAATCTGTCTTGCCTCATTCACCCCCATACACTGCTTCATACACGCCCTCCTGTTTTTAAGACTCCTGATATTCCTCCTCCTAAGAATTTCCTTAACCGCATTCAAACACAACTTTCTCGGCCTACCTCTACCTATCTCACTATTCGTTACACTCTTAGATGTCCGTTTCGTTATTCGACTCTCATCCATTCTCTCCACATGGCCGAACCAACGAAGCACACTCCTTTCATATATGTTCATTACTGGAGCATCTAACCCAAATCCATTTATTACCCACTCATTCCTGGCCCTATCCATCCTACTTTTGCTGCAAATACTCCTCAGATTACTCATACCCTCGGTTTTCAGTCTACTCCTATGTCAATCCTGACATACCCATGTTTCACTTCCATAGGGTATTACTATGCTTTGGTTTCTCTTGTGGCATACTGGCGAAAATGTGCCAAAACTGACCGGTAGAGCGCCGTAACCGTTAGCAGGGAAAGCTGCTCGTGGCGCGGGTACTGCAAAGGCTGGTAACTTTGTATACTCTGTTACAACTTACTCATAAAAGTAACAGAGTAGCCTCGGACGGCCGAAGCAAGTATTTTTTATTTATTTAAATTATAAATCATCCGCATTCCCGGAGAAAACTATGGTAAAAATGAGTCGAACCCATTGCTTTTTAAAGCATAAGTATCCAATATATATTTCAAGTGGTACTCGCCTTGAATGTCAAACAGATGGTTGATATCGCTAATTCGTCCATTCCATCGTGCTATCCAAAGGAATGTTAGGAAAAAGCAGGGATTAGCGATTTGATTGTTATTCCGGTTGTCAGGCTAAAGTTTCATGACTAAAGGCTGGGACACAATCAACGTGTACGTGTAACGTGAGCCGTTAACGGGAATACGGGAAAAGATGGCTGACGGGAAAGTATAGCGAACGGACACAATCAACGTGTACGGGGAGTACGTGTACGCGAGAGATGGGCAACTTTCATCTCTTCCCGTGTCCCGTACACGGAAAACCAATCAGAATAGTCCTGAGAATCCGGGAATGGGAGCCATCTGTCGGCAGATACATCCAACTGTTGAAGATTGCTCTTGGCGAAGACAAGTTATTTACGTCCACACTTGTTTACACCTGATCTCTTAGCAGCGCCTGCGTTATTCAATTGTTACTCCGGGCCGCGTTAACGTCGATTGTGACCGCTGACTTGCGTTCCCCGTCTCCCGTTGTCCCGTTAACGTCTCGCGTCACACGTACACGTTGATTGTGTCCCAGCCTTTAGTGCTCTCTCCATACACCGCAATGGTTACGACGGAATTATGAACCTGGAGTGGTAGCTCTGCGTTATTCAATTGTTACTCCGGGCCGCGTTAACGTCGATTGTGACCGCTGACTTGCGTTCCCCGTCTCCCGTTGTCCCGTTAACGTCTCGCGTCACACGTACACGTTGATTGTGTCCCAGCCTTTAGTGCTCTCTCCATACACCTCAATGGTTACGACGGAATTATGAACCTGGAGTGGTAGCTCTTGAGATGCGGGTATGGAGAAGGATAGACACTTTCCCTACTGGGTGGAGGAGGGATATGTGTTTCATCTGTAGTTTATTTTGGAAAGGGGGTCGACTGCCGTGAAGCAACGGAAGTCAATTTCATGTCATCCTGGTAAACAGTTTGGGCATTCTACTTTGCATTTTATGCTGTATGCTTTTTCTAAGCTATCACTTCTACTCTTCTTTTGACTTTGATTCGTACTCCCTTGCCGGATCTTTGAAATTCAACACTAGGGTATGTATTTAGAAAGTTACAACCATTAAAAGACGACAATATCGACAGTTTTCAGCGTGTTTCAGATGAATTGAGTTTGCTCTTTTAAGTTTCATTTTCAATCGGTGTCAAAAAGTACTCCAGAATATGAAATTCTAACTTACGTGAAATTAAAGGTGCCTCTTTAGGCTGTAAAGCCGACCAGAAAAGACTAGAAGCCTTCGAAACTTGGTGCTGGAGGGGGATGCTGAAGATAAAATGGACGGTAAAAATTAGAAATGATGTAGTGTACAGAAGTGTAGAAGAGGAGAGGACACTGTGTAACAACATAGAGAAAAGAAGAACCAGATGGATTGGACTCACCCTGAGACACAATGGGTTTATGAAGAACATAATTGAAGGCAAAATAGAAGGAAAAGTCCCCAGAGGAAGACACAGGAATAACTTCATGGACAAAAAGTGGAGGAAAGTATACATAGGAAGAGATGCCAGGAGGGGAGGTAAGGAAACTAGTATTAGATAAGGAAGGGTGGAGAGCTGCAGTCAACCAATCTTAGGATTGAACGACCAATGAATTAATGAGTCCGGCTGTAAATGATTGGCCTCTTACATATTTCCATTAAGTTACGAATTATAATATTTGTCAAAGACATGATTAAGAATCACTCTCTATTTAAATGCAACAAAACTGTGAAAAATGGCGACTTTCGACCTCGAGCAAACTATGGATATCCGTGAATCTGACGGTTTTGTTACCGACCTGAATATTATCGAACGAATAGTCATCTCGATGATTCTTAGAATGCCCTCTACTCGGCACCCAAGAAGGGATCGCGATTCAACCGAAAAATCTCCGGGATTGAAGTTTTGGAACGATTTGGGGGAAAAACGAACTCTTGCAAACTCAAAGTGAAGAAAGCTATGGATTGGACACCTGTTACGGCATTCGAGTTGAATCACCACTTTCATGGCAGAAATGGTGCAAGGACGAGCTGGAAGAGGAAGACCAAGACAGGAATACCTGAATGAGATTAAGTTAAGGAGGAGATACTCTGAAATCAAGAGACTAAATAATGATCAAGAAAAAGTTTTTGACTTCCAGAATTTATTTTAAAGTTACCGACAGGTGTCGGCTGTCAAGCCGTCATCAGGTGACGGCCTGACACCAAGTGGAAGCTTACCTTTTCGATATTATCAAGCGACTAGCTTTGGAACGAATTAATTTGAATTCACATGAACCATGGGGTTGAGGAGAAAAAGAAGGTGGAAGATAAACGGGGAAAGTTAGTGATTATCAATCTAATATAAATACCATTTTCAAGGAACGTAGTAAATGAAGCGAAAACTCTCGGGGCGTTTGGTTAGTGATAAGGTATTTTTTTTTTAAATCATGGGAAGAAAACAAATTTTTCTTTTCATTTGTGAAAATCATATTCCACATAGTTGAGCGACCCTGAAACCATCGAACATATATAAAGTTTATGGTTTTTATCGCTTGCCTTTTTTTAAATACAGCTGATAATATAAACAATTTCAGAGATAAGGGGACTGCACTCGGGGTCTATTCTATGAAAAAGTGTTCATTTTAACATATTCGAGGAATAATGTGCACGTTTTGGTTTCCTTGAGCTAACAAATGTCATCTGGAATAGCAGGATATTTTTAAAAATAACTAACGTAAGTTATGAATTTATTACGTGTATTGGTTCTACCTTCTTTACTTTTTAGCCAGAAGCTAATAACTTTGCTAAATAATCCAAATTTTATTGCATTCGCAATAAATGCCCGCTTCAGTTCCAATTAACGAAATATCGTTTTTGGTCCATTCCAAGCTTAACTAAGGCATTATCTGCTGGGGAGGTAGTTAGTTATATAAACACCTTAAAACATGCGCTAGTATTGCAGGAAAAAATAATAATAATTATAACGTCGAATGACTACTATGCTCCCTCCTACCCATTATTTGTAAGCATTGGAATATTACCACTTAGACATTTGTATACCTATAAGGTCCTGCGATTATTTTATGCCAGAAGTGGAAATATGCCAGGCGTTGAAGGCAAATGTCAGTATAATTTAAGAAATGATTTGGATTATATACCACCCAAACCAAGAATAACTTTGTATAAAAAATCGTTTCTGTACATGTGACCTAAAATGTTCAATTCATTGCCAAATATAGTAAAAAGTTGCAAATCTGGTGAAATATTTTTAAAAATGGTTAAAGAATGGCTTCTATCCGATAAAAATATTGAATCTTTTTTCTGATTCCTTATGTGAATTTCGTGTTAAAGATTATATAAAATTTTACATTTTACAACATTTTTCTCCAAATATTATTGTAAAATTTTTATAATGTTTAAGATAGCTTCTTTGTTTAATGAAAATGTTGAATGTGTTCAAATATTGTTGTTGTTCCTTGTTTTCTGTTCTTCACTCTTAAAAGTCCGTTATGTATAACCAAACAAATACAACTTGAAATTTTAAAAAATGGTCAAAGGCTGTGTTTTTATGTTTTATGTTTATATTTAATGTAATTTTTTGATTTGTATTTCTAATTTGTAATGACATCTTATCGCTGCTTATATGAAGGGACCACTGTACAAATGCTGATGGCTCAGTTCAGGTTTCAACCTTGGAGCCAACCTAGAGCTTTCATTTCCACGTTACATTTTTAAAATTATATTTCTTAAGCTATTGTTATTTAAATGAAAGTAAATAAATTATATTATATTCTAATCGAAGCCAAAACGTGTCAATTTCCTTGATAGAACGCTGCAATTGGCGTCTATTGTATGAAAAGTTTTTATTTTAATATATTATTTGAATAATCTGTATGCTTTGTTGATTTATTTTTTTTTCTTTTAATCTAACGAATTTCAACAGATAAAGCAGGATTTTTTTAAAAGAATAATTAACTAAAGTTTTGAATTAAGTAGTTATTTCTTTCGACTCACACTGTCTGCGCGGAACATCCCAATTCTCCCGTTTCCTGCCTGCCTAAATAGATCTTACCTCCTTACTCTTTTTGTTTTTGGCTCATTACCTCGATAATTGAAGCCGAAATTTGATAATTTCTTTGAGAGGACGCTACTGTTGGTGTCCATTGTATAAAAAAATGTTCAATTTAACATATTCATCGAATAATCTGTGAATTTTGTCGGTTTATTCTGGTTTTTATAGCTAGCGAATGTCATCAGGAAAAGCAGATTTTTTTCCAAAGAATAATTAACTTTAATTTTTAATTTAGTGGGTATGTCTTTAGACTCTCCGTCTGGGTAGAACGTCCTTAATTCTCCCGTTTCCCGTCTCCCTTAATGGATTTCACCTCCTCACTCTTTTAGTTTTTAGCTCATTAATTGGATAATTGAAGCCAAAATTTGATAATTTCTTTGATAGGACGCTTCAGTTTTCGTCGATTGTATAAAAAAGTGTTCATTTTAGTATATTCCTGAATTTATCTGTGCACTTTGGTGATTTATTTTGGGCTTTTAATAGCTAACAAATGTCATCAGGAAAAGCAGGATTTTTCCGAATAATTAACTTAAATTTTGAATTCAGTGGGTATTTCTTTAGACACCAAACTGTGTGGGTGGAACGTCTTTAATTCTCCCGTTTCCCATAATGCATCTTACCTCCTTACTTTTTTCTCAATGGATCTTATCTACGTACTCTTTTAGTTATTCGCTCATTACTTCGATAATTGAAGCCAAAATTTGACAATTTATTTGTTAGGACGCGTCAGTTTTCGTCTATTGTATAAAAAAGTTTTCATTTTAGTATATTCCTGGATTGGTCTGCGAAATTTGGTGATTTATTTTGGTTTTTTAAAAAATGGTTTCGTTTTTAACAAAAGTTTGTTTTTTTAGTCAACAAATGACATCAGGAAAAGCAGGATTTTTTCGAATAATTAACTAAAATTTTGAATTTAGTGGGTATTTCTTTAGACACCGCACTGTCTGGGTGGAAAGTCCTTAATTCTCCTGTTTCCCGTCTCTCCCTTCCCTTCCGGGACCTTTCCTGCGGTCGAATCACCGCCAGCTTCCTCATTTGCATCCCTCTCTGCTTTCGCACATGGCCCCTTCTCCCCTAATAAATCCCGTGTCCCGGAGTCTCTCTCTCTCTTCCTCGCCCGCAAGGGGCGTCGCCCTTTGGTGGGCCAGGGCCGGCGGGGCGCCCTCCTCTCCCCCACCACGCGCGATGTTTCCGATCCCGGCTGCCCCTTTAGAAACCCTCCTCTTCGCCCGCACCTAGCACACACCCCTTTCTAACGCCATCGATCCACGAATGGCGCGGGTGGGTGTGGGTTTCCTCTCTGAAGCTACAAGTCAATTTACCCTCTTCCCCCCCCCCCCCTCCCTTGGTGCCGTTCCTCGTATTTCGCTCGTGCGGGCGTTGGCGAATATCTGCTAATGACAGTGAAGCATCTTCAAGCGCTGCGTCGCGACGGGGACTGAGGGGCGTAGTGCGGCCTGCGGTGTGTGAGACGTGTTGGCGGGAAAAAAATGGCGCGTTCCCCCCCTGAGGTCTAATATGTGTGTGTGTGTTAGTGCAATCCAACCGTTAAGAGTTCATCTGTGCGAATAAACGCAAAGAAAGTTAGAAAATTAAATAGATGCTACCTTCCTCTTGTGATTATTTTTTAAGGTAGTTTGAGCGAAATTTCTTTTTACCTAGAAATCAATGAATTTGGTATCTTTTCAAAGAAAAATATATCACCCTCCCATTGACACCAAAAATTCAACCCCTTACCACTTTACTTTCGGAGATATTTGCCAAAAAATACCAGCCCTTTTACACGGGAAATGGTACGTGTATGCCTCCAGAGACCTTATATTAAAAAAAGAGGCATTTCCTACACTAGGTCGCGTCCAAAAAACCAGCAGTGTGTGGTTTGTGTGTTTTCTCAACTATTTTTGAAAATTAATCATATTGTCGCCCCAATAAATTCTTCGGGATCACAATGAACCTTCCGTTTTGAAGGAGTTTCAAACGTACCGCGTGAAAAAATTGAGTCAAGTTAAATGCTTATTTAGATGTTTTCATTTGATGACTTACAGTTTCTGTCATGAAAAGCTATATTATGACGCCATTAATCATGCAATATTTATGCGTGTGTCTCACACCTGGTGAAATAAAAATGTATAAATCGAATATGGTCTCTATTATGACTAGGGAACTATCTCGTTCGTACTATCTTAAATGTGTTTCTGGAGGGTTGATCTTCAATTAAACAAGGTTACTTCCCTCTTGCCAACGTTTCGCAAATGTATTTTTGCGTCTTCAGAAGTTCGGGTGAAAAATGAATATGGATATGATTACGGAGACGTTAGAACTAACATACTATGAGCGAACATATAGTTTTTCTCAACTTTTAGAGGGATTAAGGGAGCTCCTGGAGACTCGGAGGCTACACGCTGGACTCAGTTTGCTTGAGAAGTTCAGAACAGTTGTTTTTCGGAGCGACACAGATAATATCATTTTGTCGCCTCACTAAATCTGTAGGTCTGACAGGAGCGATAAAATAATAGAGATACATTGCCGAAACGATAGGTACAAAATTCGTTCTTTACATGCGCTTGGAGTGACCACAATAAAATCGGAGCTCCAATTAAAACACTCCCATAATTACGCGTCAATATTTCAACTCCCTAAACATCATCCTTTGCACCTTTACGCAGCCGGCGTCCTAACACCTCCTGCCTAACGCCCATGCGGCAGCTCGCAGGGCAGTACGTAGATGTTGATGTAACATGCTGGGCATTTTGTCGTTGGAAATGGTAACTGTGATCCTAGTTACCTAGAAATCAATAGAGAGCGGGACGTGTGCGCCATGCGGTTAAAGGGAGGAGGGCCTATTCACTCTCTTCATCCACTCGGGCCTCTTCCCTCTGCTCCCCATGCATCGCCATCAACCTGGATTCTTTCTCTTTTTCTCCGACCCGTGCATTAATTCCATTTCAAATCGTGCCTTTCGACTACAGTCGACTTATAGTCACGCATACTTCTTTTACGGTTAAAAGCTCCCTTCCTTAATTAGGAGGTCCTCAGATTCCACACCCTTTCGTCACGTATGCTATCGAATAAATCCTTTTCGCAGCCTGTAAAAATAACAATGGAGGTTAGTCTAAGGTTTTGCGCCGAGAGCAGGATTTCAAAATAATAATTTTCTGTTTCTAAGTTCATTACCATTTGCGTGATAATGACGTCTCGCCATTTAATTTATCGCTTCTCTAAATTTCCTCGTCCTGGCTATCTCAAGAATAACTGTGATCCTAGTTACCATTTCCAATCCATGGTTAAACCTGCTAACGTAAATGTCTACTAATTCTAGAGGCCGATTTCGCCAGTATAGTCGGCACTGTTGAAGCCTTATTATGGCTCACGTGTTCGGTGGTCGCGTACGATTTTCGTCAAATCTAAGCTTAAGTAGTGCGGGATAAAGGAGTGTGGTTAAAGGTAATGCGATACCTTGTGACTGGTGTAGCATCCCTCATCGATGAAAATTCCCTCCCATGCACTTTCTCTCAGTGCTTCACTTTTGCCGGCGAGCGTTCACGGCCACTCGCCCTCCGTTTCATTTGAACTATCTTCACTATACTTGCGTCAAACGGAGGCACAAATAATTTTCTCGGACGCTCGTGCTGCTGTCGATAGGAGGCTTAGTTATTGAGGTGGTTGGAGCGCGAATCATGAGGCATTGAGTGTATATGTTAATAACTTTTCAAGTTGGAAAAAAATGTTGGCTTCACTTCATTTAAGCACATCTGTGTAGAGTTACCTTGGAGTTACCATACGTTGGAAATTGCCGATCATGTGTTAGGATAAATGACGCAAGACTAATGCCCGTATTCATAGTCGTATTCCTAGGGGTTACCTGGGTATCCCTTAGCCAGGTAAAACCTATGGGTCCCCTACGCTGAGCGATTCGTAAACCTTACCTGGGTAGCACCCAGCCAGGGGACGCCTGGGTAAGAGATCTGGCAACAATCTCGCGGAAAAATACATATGAACGGTTCCGCTGAATGGCTCTCGATATTTTCGATGCTCATTTTTCACCGTAACTAAGCACGCTATTAACAATAATATAGTATACTGTTTCACGATGTTGGTGAAAAATGATTTAAGGAATATGAGAGAATATTTATGATATTACTTAAATATTTACACAATATGAATGGTAAGGAATACGAGGGTGATTCAATAACCACCCGTGTTTATAAACAGAAGATGTTACTATGGAAAGTTGTTGATATTATCGTGCACTGTCTTCAGTACAGTAGTATCAATTTGACGAACGCGGGGGCAGCAGTACTGCGTTAGGAGAGCTTTGGGTGAGCTTCATGCCTTACCTAGGAAATCGACGGCCTGGGGGAGAGTTAGGGGACGGGTGTCCTCTGGGTAACGACTACGAACACCATTTCTGAGCGAAGGGGTTCCCCCACACCTGGGGGACACCCAGGTAACGACTATGGATATGGCCCTAAGTTTTGTTATAAATTTTCTTCTCTATGGAAGCATTGTTGTGGTTTGGGTGTTTCGGCGCAGAATTCGAAATTCAAGCGAAAATTGTATGTAAATACGCGTTTTTTATTCGACATGAAATCTCGATATTTGTCGGGCATCGTTTTACTTATGTGATAGGAATATTTTCGCGTTGAGGAGAAAGTCTGTCCATGTCTCATCCAATTATTTCAAAATATGCATATGTATATTGCCATAAGGATACGTGTTAAAATTGCATTAATTTTGCCAAGAAACAAAATCAGTACCATGCGGTTTTTTTCGCTTTATTGGATACATATTACCAATTAGTACTTGTCTAAATGTTACTAGCAAAACTGTTCATGAACGAAAATCGCTCCTACCATCTTGATTTATCGCGCCAAAATTTCATGAGCAATGTATTTTTTTTACGTATTTATTTTTTTTGTCTTGTTGCAAGTATTGTATGAACGTGTACGTTATTCGTAAAAGTTCAGGGGGTATTGAAAATTGACAGCCATCATAAATGTATCAGTTCTACAGAGCATATGCACTTCGATAATTACATTCACGAAAGCATCCGGATGCAGGGAAAAATTTGTTTCTTGGGCTTGATAAATTCGAGAAGATCAGCTATACCTCCGCGATTGATTTCTTTGTAGAACAATGTAAGTTCTGTGTATTTATCCAATCACAAAAATGATGAATGCAGTGCTGAGTATTTTGACGAGGCTGAGGGAAAAGTGGAATTAGAAACGGTTCCCGAGGAAATATTTTCGCCTCGTGTTAACGACCAAGTAAATCACCTGGTGACATTGCGGGAAATTGACTCTTTTATTTAGGAGTTACAAGAATCGATATCGTAAAAGAACATTGATATTTAATAATTGCAAAAAGTGATGTGTCAATGATTATTAGGGTTAGTCCTTACTTTCGTGATCTCCTTCATTTCACCCCAATGTTTAAATACATGAAGAAAACGTATGCCATTTAGAATTAAGAAGAGGATTGATGAAACCATTGGATTTGATGGCTCAGGAGAATGTTGAAGCTATTGAAATGCACTCACGGCCGTGTTGAATGACCATTTTTTACGCTAGAGACGTAGGTATACGGAGCGGGATGGCCGTGGTTCTTATTTATTCTCAAGAGTGAAAATTGAAATAACCCAGAATTGAATTCTACTTTGTTCTTAAACTTTAAGGAAAAGCTGCGCGCGATGGCCATGTTTGGTGGATAAATTTTCGCAGAATTAAGTAGGAATCGTTTTCGTGCGTCAAGACGCTTTCTATTCTCTTCTTTAATCTACATCTACGAAATACCGTGCAAGCCACCTTTAGGGTGTGTGGCACGGGGTGATTCTACACCAGGCATGCAGCACTCATCCCAGTTCAAATCAGAACCGCGCTCGTTCCTCCGAATGCCAGGCGCAGCCCAAAAGCAGTAAGGACAACGGTACACAGCTAGACCACAAAACAGAAGAGTGATACTTACAGGAACATGCTACCATGCAGTACACTACTCAATATAACTACTGGTTAGTATTATCAATGTGACAAATAAATATCACTACAAGGTACTAAGACTTGCAGGAATATACCATGCCGGAGATTGCATGCGAAGTTAGTAGGTATCTACAATTATTCATGTTAAGATACTGAGCACTACTGAAAATAACGTATTTGACCTAGTCAGTATCCTAGAACTGATCTATCTCAACTATTATGGTCCCTTATTGTACGTGGAAAAAATGACATCTTAAATCTGTCGGTTCGGCAGTCTATTTCTGCAATCTCATTGCAGTGATCGTTTCTAACATAATAGTTCGGCTCTAGCAAAATATTTTGAACATTTGACAAAAAATAGTGTACATGAACTTTCGTAAAAGATTTAACCCATATTTCTTCCTTTGATCGGATAGAGGTTCCCACGCTAATTCCCGCAACATTTTTGTAACACTACTATGTTTATCATTACAATTTTTAACAAATTTGGCTGCCCTCCGCTGTATTCATCTACCGGTCTGCCTCTTTCTCTCACAGCATTACACGTGACGTGGGTGGTGATCACCCATCCAGTGCAAGGCCCGATGAGAATTTAAGCAGGAATACATTTTCGTCCCGCATGCGGCCAAGGCCGTGTAAGCTGACTCCTAGCGTTGACGTATGGGTCGCAAGTCGCGTCGAACAGGCTCGGATGATGTATTTATGCAGGGAGAATTACAGCCTCAGATTACCTATACTTAGATTACCTATATACCTCGACAGCCCACGCTCACGATAACGTCATCCTGGACGGTGTTTCCTGAAGGGTTGCTGGGATTGTAAGTCTTCCCGATGTGGTATCCGTATATGTTATTTCTCAAAGGTGTTTTTCTTTGCGGATAGGCCATAACTCCCATAATTCTTCATCAAAATGAATGATTCAAACATCGTTTTAAAGCTTATGTGCTCCGATATTGATGAAAAATAGACAAATTGTTTAAAATTAAAGTTTTGTTAAAAAAATGATACAACGCCATCTGCTGACCATATAATCAACTAATATGTTGGTAATGGTTACGTGCTTAAAAGACTGTAGGAAGCGCCATCTATTAAGACATGGTTTGGTTAGATTGTTTACATTCTAAATGCAATCATTGTGACCATTTACTGTTTACGTTTACGTTATGTATCTATAACACAAACATAAATAACATATAATTGTCCATGAGAAGAAACAGGTAGAAGAACAGGAAGAAAGAAGGAAGAAACAGGAAGAAGCTGCATTCTGTGCGAAATATTCGACAGGTAGATGAACAGGAAGAAAGAAGGAAGAAACAGGAAGAAGCTGCATACTGTGCGAAATTTTCGCTCGGGTCATCTAGTTATTATTTAACTTCTATCTTTTTGGGGCAGATTCATACAGGAGAGGAATAAGCACTGATCAAACTCCTTTTAGGTAGTTTTAGCGAGATATTTCAATAGTTATAATGGACACCGTATTCGAATATTACGTTTTAATTTCACCAGCTGTAGGGAGCATGAATTAAATTTTGCTTCATTGATGGTGAAATAAAGTACTCTTCATGTGACTGAAATTCTAAATAATTTAATAAAAATGTCGGTAGAAGTCTTTAACCAGTCTCATTTTTTTCTCGAGGAACGTTCCTTCTCTTCCCAACTACTTCCCAACGGAAGGCTTTTTTGTGAGCCTGAAAAAATGACTGCGGTGACAATATGATTTCTTTTCAAAAATGATTGAGGAAACATACACACTTAATTTTTTGACGAGGTTTAGGTGTTAAGAAATTCCTCCTTTTTGCACGTTTTTATTAGCTCGCTTTGGCGGATTCACAAATTTTGTAATCGATTTTAAACTAACTTCCTGATGGTTTTTGAGACTTTAAAATTTTGACCATAGCTCAGAACCGGATGCAATAGTATGCAATATAATATATAAAGCAGGATGTACGTGTATATATATATATATATATATATATATATATATATATATATATATATATATATATATATATATATATATATATATATATATATATATATATATATATATATATATATACTTCACATCGGCCACTTCTCCTTCTCAAATCACCTTTCTCGACGTAGACATTTCCATCACAAATAATAACACCTTTGAGACTTCGGTCCATATCAAGCCCTCCAACAAACAACTGTATTTGCATTACAACAGCTGCCATCCCAAACACACTAAGCACTCAATTCCTTATTCGCTGTCGATCCGTGGCCACCGGATTTGCAACTCCAAAGAAAAACTTCACGAATACCTTGATAAGCTTCACAATTCTTTATCCAATAGAAATTATCCCGAGCCACTTCTAAAAAAACGTATTTTACCCTCCTCTGCTAATTTCACCCCACGTAAAAAAGACACCCCCCTGGACGCCCTAAATCTTCACATCACATATTTTCCTGGCGTCCAAAAACTCAAGACCATCCTCAAAGACTTATTCCCAATTTTAGATACTAACAGATCGACAGCCAATCTCCTACCCAAATGCCCCACAGTATGTTTCAGACGTCCACCTAACTTAGCCAATCTTCTTCGCTCCAATTCTTCGCGAGAGGGTACATCGAATGACACTCCCCGTCCTATCACACAGAGATGCAACAAACCACGGTGCAAAACGTGCAACATGTTTCGCCCCCTATCCTCATTTCAGAGTCCTAACACAGAGACGCCGTTCGACATCAAAGCCTCCGGCTCTTGCGACTCCCACAACTTAGTTTATGTGTTACAATGTAAACTATGTCCCGGTTTTTATGTGGGCGAATGTATTACACCCCTTAATATTAGAATGAATAACCATCGGTGCACCTGTAAAGACCCATCTTCCACTTTCCCCGTCCCTACTCATGTGCGGAAGCATGGCTTGTCCTTTGACAAGTGCTTTGAGGTGGCAATATTGATCTCCCTTCCCCCGGACGCCCCGTTAATTGAAGTGCGCCAGAAGGAGCAGGCCATAATCTGGTTGCTAAAATCGTACGCCGCGCCCGGATTAAATAAAATACATTAATCGCACGCTCCCCGTTGTTTTCCATTTACCCCCTTCCCTTCCCTCTCCCCCCCCACCCTCACTGCGACCCCTTCCGCTCTCTCCGGCCAAGGCACGAGCTGGTAAAAATTTCCCCTTTTCAAGAACCGTTCGTCAACCGCTGGGAAAAACCCCTTCCCCTTCCCCCATCCCCACTCCCCTAACCTACCGCCCCTCCTACCCATATCCTCACCAGCGCACACGACATTTGTTCCGTGATACGCCTTGAAGACGGACTAGTTCCGAAAGCTAGCTATGTAAGTGTGATCGTCTCTTTTTTTTGTGTGTCTATCTCCTCCATCCTATCCACATCGTGTATATATATATATATGTATATTTTATATGCATTTTGGTTTCTTTTAAAATTCTCGAACACCTAGTTTAAGGACAATTAGTGTATGGGATTATGAATATTAATTTTTAAAGGAGAGATTATTTTATACTTTTTTAAATAAGAACTCTCAGGAGTGCGTACGCGTACAGTATCCCGTGGTAAAGGGCTGGCATTCCCTCACTCAAAACCCTCGGAAAGTAGTTCGGTAAGAGAGGCTGATATTTTGGGATATTTGGAGAAGCTAGAAATTTTTCTGTGAAATAAGACCAAAATCATCTATTTCCAGGAAAAATGATATTTCGCTCCGACTATCTCAATTAGACGAAGATCCCAATTACCGTGTGGTTTTCTTCTTTGTCTTTTCACCCGTGAAACGCTTCGCACCGCCATCAGTGGCGCTTGGAATGGCGACCATTATTCTTCTTCCTCTTTCCCATTTTCATAATACTGATTCTATCAAATTTTAAGCTATCCGGGACTAGCCACGGAGTTCCACTTTTATGGAGTCACCCGCAATGCACAAATGTGCACAATGCACAAAAAAACAAAAAGCTACCGAGGTGTCCTCCAGGGGAAGAGGACGCCTCGACGCCTCCAAATTCTACAGGGCTCGGTAGCTTAACTGGCTAAAGCACTCGGCCGGAAATCGAGGGATCCGGGTTCGAATCCCGGTCAAGGCGGATGATTTTTTTCTCCGTGGAAATTCGCACTACTTCTGTCATCAAAATTCATGTTTTTTCTTCCGTAATCGGCGGAATTCCACGCGGACTCCACCTCCACTCTCCTCTTCTCTCAGCTAATTCCTTCATTTTCACGTATTTTCCCTAAAATTTGACGTTGTTCAACATTGGCTTTTTTCCCTTCCCCTTCTCCTGCTATCCCTCCCCCATTCCTCCCATTCCTGTCTGTAGCAAACAATCTCTTCTCAGGCAATGTCCCATCCAATTCTTCTTTCTTCTTGGGGAATTCCATTTTAAATCAACAATTTTTCCAAGTGGTGCCAACCTTTGTGACTCCGAATCCGTCCACCAATATCACGGAAAAAATTTGCCCCCGATATAATGTCCAAGATACTCCGTGAGAAAACGAAAAAAACTTAATTTTAAGGCTTGTTTTAAACCAGCTACAGCAGGGTTATTCTACCTATTACAGAAATAAAAATTATGTAATTTGGAAGTGCGAAGAAGGTTCTAATCGTTTCCATCATAGTCTTTTTTTGGCCTATTCTCCTCAGTGCCTCCTCATTCCCCACTTCATCTTTTCAACTCTCCTTTTCCGTCTTCCTCCATGTCCACTTCCCTTGGGCTTTTAGTCTTTCTTCATCTTCCTTCTCAATTGTCCAAGTCTCTGAGCCGTATTATGCCACTCTCCACGCATAACGCTTTGCTAGCCTCTTCCTCAGTTCTTTCTTCTTTAATGATCCATTATTCCTTAATACTTACTCTTACTCCCATGGCCATCTATACCCAATTTGGGGCATGGTCCTTGTAAATATCTCTTCTTTCTTTGCTGTGATCGATTCTCCAAATCCCGTTTTCAGTCGTTGGACCAAAGACTTTTCGTAGGATTTCGTTCTAAAAAACGATAAGTTTCCTTTCTTTCGTCTTATTCAATATTCTTGTTTCTGCGCCATGCTAGGACCACAGGGTGAATTATAGAGTGGTAAGTAAATTCTAATTTTGGTCTCGCGGGATATTTTCTTTGGATTTTGGTATCTTTTTGCATACGTGCCAACTTTTGCTGGTTAGCTCTTCCTTAATAACTCCAATAATTATTTACGTGATGTTGGAGTATATTGAAACTAGGTCGAAATTAATCAATTTTCCCAGTTGGCAGTTTCAATTTCTGTCCTCATCAAGTTGAAATCCCCCCACGATGCCCCTGATACTTCTTCTTTTGGTCCCACAAGCCCGCTGCATAGTCGATCATCGTCGTGGGATTGGAGTTCAATACAGATCGGCTCTTCGGGCCGTCCCGCCGTCATCATTCAGTGCCATATCCCTCTTGATCGGAGAGCTGGCGCGATGTACACGCACGTTCGTGCTAAAGCTCGTCTCTTTCTAGACACGTGTTCGTGCGTTCGGAATCACATGTCTGTTGCAGCCCGATAACAGTCATGTCAAACCACCTCGTGTGTACTCGCTTAAGGGGCCCGTTCCTGTTTCTGATTGGGACCGCCCCAGAGGGAGGCGCTTCGGCCCCCTTTTTGGCGGGTCGGACCGCTGCTGGAGCAGAGCGTGCTCCCGAGGCAGGAGCCGGCGACCCGAGCCGTCGGAGCCTGTTGATGCGAACGCGAATCACCCCTGTGATCGGGTGGGAATTTCCAAATTTCTTTCTGCGACAATGCCGTGGGGGTTGGAGGGTGTGAGGGATTTCGTCTTATGCACACGGACACTTCGTAATATACTCCCTAGATTACTCTAGTCGGACTTCTAAGGGGCCATTCAAGTATTATTGGAATTACTATCAGAACGCAGGTTAAAATTTAGGTTAAACCTTTTAAGTAAATTCGAAACAGAGTTGTTCACAGATGACGTTAGATATATATTGAGAACCCCTGCGTATTACGCTAGGTTTGATCATATTAACAAAATTAGAGAGATAGATTGTCGTACCGATAGATTTAAAATGTCATTATTCCCTCGTACTATAAGAGAGAACAATAGGCAGCGTAACAAAGGGATAGGTAGGTGAAATATAGTTAGAGTAGTCTGTAGTGCATGATGCATGTAATAGCAACCAATAATCCATTTCATAATATGTAGATACTAACCATCTAGCTGCATGTGACCATATTATCTAGCATGTCTCCATTAAATATCCTAGGTGCATGTCAACAGTGCATGTTTGGTGATCTTCACCCCCTGCCACACACTCTCGTGGTGGCTCGCAGGGTATCACGTAGATGTAGATGTATTGCGTAAAGACGCTTTACCCGGTACATTTTATTGTACAAACTAATGTATGAACTCTTGCATGAGCCAAATTGTATCGTGTAAAGCGGAAAATTGTACGATTTTCTGAATAACTTAACGGGAAATATGAACCTGCTGTATTTCCACTCAGTTTCTTGTACATTCAATGATACATTCGTTTGTACTAATAAATTTACCATCTAAAGCGGCCTTAAGGCGTTTTTTGGGGAGGGGGTTGGGATCATCTTACATTCACTCAAGAAGAGGGAGAGCAGGTTGAAACATTACACTAGAATGGAGAAAGAAGGGTGACTCAACGTTGCTTGAGAGGCAACGGAAGGAGTTACTCCCGGAGGAAACAAATTCGTGACGACACGGTTCGCCCCCATAGTGTCCGAAAATAGTTTGATTTTTAGCGAGCAAGGGTCCACCATTTTGAAGATTACGACCTCAGCAACGAGTAATGATGGATTTTCTTTACGCGTCGTATAGAAGAAAGATGTCGCCAGAGGTTGATCGTCTCCGATTTTCAAATTTCTGGCTAAGAAGTGAGTTTTTAATTATCTCTATCATCTCAGGCTTAACTTTGTGGAAGTTCATGTCGTATGAAAATGAAAAACTTTGTAATATTCCACCAATTTATTTTACGGTACAACTAGTTTCGTCGCAGCGGCGACATCTTCAGGTGCAAAGAGTCAAGGCACAAAATATGGTCCTTATATACCATCTAGGTTAGGTGTTTCGGTGGGGGAGGAAGAAGGTAGGTGGAAGGGGGAGGGGTAAACCTCAAAGATGTAATGTGGTGTTGTGAGCGGGTGGTGGGGGTTGGAGGGAGGGGTCGGGGGGTGGATGACCGTTGGCAGGGAGTTTTGAAGGGTTGTTGGTGACTAAGGTAGCGGAGGGGGCGTCCGTAGGAGTGGGGGGAGGGGAAGGATTATGGGTTGCTGGTTTTTCCGTGAGGGTCAATCCTTCAATCTTCCCCTCCCCCCACTGCTACGGACGCCCCCTCCGCTACCTTAGTCACCTACAACCCTTCAAAACTACCTGCCAACGGTCATCCACCCCCCGCCCCCCCCTCCAACCCCCACCACCCGCTCACAACACCACATTACATCCTTGAGGTTTACCCCCCCCCCTTCCACCTACCTTCTTCCTCCCCCACCGAAACACCTAACCTAGATGGTATATAAGGACCATATTTTGTGCCTTGACTCTTTGTACCCGAAGATGTCGCCGCTGCGACGAAACTAGTTGTACCATAAAATAAATTGGTGGAATATTACAAAGTTTTTCATTTTCATAAGTGAGTTTTTGTTAGCCAAAGTTCAGGTAAGTCTCCTCCCTAACCCAGGAGGAGAAAATTTCGCGTCGTCTTTTGGAATGATATCTTTCAAAACCAAATAAAGGAAACCCGTGGTCAATATCTTTAATAGTTAACCCGTAGTTTTAGTGATACGTAAACACGGGTGGAGTGAAAATGAGGCTTGAAACGCTCCCCTCGGCCGTCACTACCACAACGCCTTAAGAGGTAATCTTGGGTCACGGAGTGCACATCGTTGTGTTTCGAGTATGTCACGTACTTCTAGGACTTCATTAGCTTATTAATTAATAGAAAACTCCAATGGTGTCTGTCTCTCTGTGACTCAATCACTCAAAAACGACTGGACCGATCGAACCAAAATATGGCATCCTGTTAACTATTGCATCTGGTTCAACCATTAAGGTATGTGGAAAGGACGCTTGCTATGCTGGCCAATGCTAGAAGCTGAAGCCAGTCCGCCATATTCGTTAACCCTCATTTTCGTATCGCACTTCAATTTTTTTTTATTTTAATTTTTTTAAAAATTTTATTAATAAGTAAACAAACACGGTCCCTCTAAGCCATATGGCTTGTCAGAAGGATCCAACACATACATACAATGCGGCAAAAAAAAGGTGTATACAAAAAACACAAAAAAAACAAGTTACAGCAATTTTTAATATTACAACTTGAGAACATTAAACAAGGTCAGATTTAGGCCTTCCACATTTTTGAATACACAGGTGTTCATGCCAAATATATAGATTATAACCAATCAAAAACGTTTGATTTCATCAAGTAATCATGCATGTACCTTTTTCTTTACTTCTGCCATCCCTTTAAGATCATCAAGGTGTTTTGGCATGCAATTAAAAGTGTGTGGTGCATATAGTATTTTGCTAACCTTTGACCGTATGATTTGCAATATCTGTACGTTTCCAATACAGGGGAATTTCTTTTTGACATGCGATGTGTGTTTTTACATGGAATTTTAAACTCTTTTTTGTAATAATTTTCCAATATAATTACCCATTTTATTAATTGGTCTGCGGTTAACACTTTATATTTTCTACACAAATATTATACTAAATTTTATGACCTAACTTACTAGAAACCAGCATTCACTTACTCATTCAATATGTATTCTCCGAACATATTTTGGAAAACTATTTAAATAAGTAATCGCCCACATTCCCGATGAAAACTATTGTATAAATCGAGTAGAATCCGAGGATCGGGTTGGTTTGGTGCCTAGAGTACTGGCTAACCATACGGACGGCCAGGGATCAAATCCATACAGAGTAGGATGTTTTTCAGAGGAAACCCGATCCCTACTTGAGTGTCTTGTGGAGGGCACTTCAAGTACATTACTCCGTCTGTCGGATGAGACGTTCAGCCGTGGTACCCTGGGCGCCTTTCGTTAAAAGCAGGCTAATGCCGACGCCGGGTTTCTATCCAACCTTACTCCCTTACCTGTCCGCTAGTGCGTAAATGACCTTATCTGTCGGTCGCCTTCCCAAATATTCAGTCCAATTGAGTAGAATCAATAGCGCTGAGTAGCGACTATATGTTTCAAGAGTTTTTTTGCGTTAAATTTGAAACGGATGGTTGGTATTCTTACTTTACATCCGCTTATTCGTCCATTCCGTCGACCTATCCAAAGGAAAGTAAGGAGAGAGAGCAGGGTAAAACAGTATGGTTGTTATATCTGTTGCCAGGCTACATTTTGATGACGTAGTTCCCTCTCCATCCACCTATTATGGGTTCAGGCAAGGCCAATTTCTGCGTGGAAATTCGCACCCGTAAGGATTGATTTTTATTTCATATTAGTTCATACGTTTGAACGGGATTTCACATTTTCTGCGCGGGGGGTTGTGTGTGAAGTTTACAACCAGCTCGATACAATCCCTAGAACTATAGGAGTCCCGAAGTGCAATTAATAAGGGCTCTGAATTGTGGTATATTTTGAATAGCTATAGAAAACATAGTAAGCTTGCAAAATAAATACAATAGCCCACAAGCACTACAGGAAGATGAGGGTCAACGAAGATGGTGGACTGGTTTCGCCTTGTAGCATTGGCCAGAATTGCATGCAGTCTACCTCATTGATCTTGACTCACGCAGTAAATCAAGAGTTTCCTTAAGTCCTTGGAGATATTCATTCTCTTTCACTTTAAAACTCACTTCAATCGGTACACCACCTCTAACAATTGATTTGTTTGTGTGCTACTTAGATATGTTGGGAATGGAATGATATGAAATCTCAGTGGTAAAATACGAATTTTTTTATCTAAACACACCGGATACTGCCCTAGCGTGCAAACTAGCGGATAAGCTTAAAAAGATATCTCGAAGTCTTTGAAGCTGGTTCCCTCCCTAAACGTACTTATGGATAACTGTCGCTATTAAGGAAAGACTTTTAACACTGCAAGGATCTGCTGCAAGGATTTAAAGCTGCAAGGATATCTGTGTAATTGTGGTGAGTAATGTTTGACAAAGTTATGAAATACAATGATGAGGACTCAGCAAAAATTAGTGTACACAAATGCAGAAGCCATGCTCTAGAGCAGTGGTTCCCAAAGTGGGCGCTACCGCCCCCTGGGGGGCAGTACATTTATCTAAGAGGGCTTCAAGGGGCGCTGGAGGCTGGATCCTCACCGAATATACATATCCGGGGATGAGTAAACTATCTATCCATTGGATTTGCAATCAAGTGTAGTTCAATAACGATTGATCTAGCTTTGTTGTATAAATATCTTTCTTTGTTGATATAGACCATGACTTTAAAGCCTATAGTTGGGGGCGCTGAGTAAAGGTTTTAGGAGGAAAGGGGGCGGTGGCTTGAAAAAGTTTGGAAAACACAGCTCTAGAGGCAATGATTCGTACATGGCCGCATATGAAGGCGCGCGCCGCCGGGCCGACATGGAGGACCGGCGGCGCTATCGGCGGCGGCGGCGCACAGGTCTACATCTACCTCATTGGTCTTGACTCACGCAGTAAATCAAGAGTTTCCTTAAGTCCTTGGAGATATTCATTTTCTTTCACTTTAAAACTCACTTCAATCGGTACACCACCTCCAACAATTGATATGTTAGTGTGCAACTTAGATGTGTTAGGGATGGAATGATATGAAATCTCAGTAACTTTTCATTGCTAAGCTAATAAATAAAATCAAAAAATTTTAAGTAATGGTCCACTAACATTTTTACTGTTTACGACCCGGGTTTCGTCACGTAATGACATGTTTAGGTCATATGACACCTGAAGATGTCATTACGTGACGAAACCCGGGTCGTAAACAATAAAAATATTAGTGGACCATTACTTAAAAGTGTTTGATTTCCGATATGGAGAGGTTCCACAAAGTGAAGCTTTAATTTATTAGAATTAAGCTTATAAAGTTTAGTGATAGAGTGACGTGGAGAGCATGTTTCATCGCTGGTTGATTTTCGCTATCACGCTGTCTTTCATATGATCCTGTTTCGATTCAAGTCCCCAAGGTTCCTCGATTATGAGTTTTTGTACTGGATAAACATTGAAACGAAAGCTTTTATGTGCATTCCGGAAGTAGAACTCTTCAATTGATAGGTGTCTCAAAGAGTTCTGGAAATTATTAGGCATGCTCTATTTGTTTCCATTGGAGTAAAAACTGGAAGCGTGAATGATATGAAATAAAAGGTTTTCATTATTTTGTTTGTCGCGGTCAAAATTTATGCATCTTTTTCGCTAATATTTATGCGATGCATAAACGCTCTCGGGCCTTTTCGGGTCGTAGACCAAGCGATTGGACATAAATAGTAGCATTTAGATCGATCGCCGCTGTGCGAAATGTGATAAAGGAAGTAATCCAGTCAATTACGTGTCAAACGACGTGAATTAGCCTCTTGTTTGGGTTTTGTTTTTATAATAGTCACATGTTAAAATGTCATTTTTCCCGCGTACCATAAGAGAGAACAATAGGCAACGTAGCAAAAGGGATAGGTAGGTGAAACATAGTTAGAATAGTCTGTAGTGCATGATGCATGTAATAACTACCAATAATCCTTCCTTATTATGTAGATTTTAACCTGTACTATACCGTAGTAACTAATATTTTATTGTAATAACTACTGCAATTACTTGCAATTACTAATAATCTACTGTAGTAACTAATAAACTATGACCCTATTTTCTAGCATGTCTACATTATATACCCTACTTACATGGCAATAGTGCATGTTTGGTGATCTTCACCCCCTGCCACACACCCTCGTGGTGGCTCGCAGGGTATTACGTAGATGTAGATGTAGATGTTAAAACGGTGACGCGAATACATTCCGAGATCTATCGATGAGTGAATGAACCCCCGCGTTAAATTGGAAATTAAATTGGCAGGAAATGAATAGCGTAGTAGTTACCAAAGGATAGCAGATTAAAAAAACGTTTCTACCCACACATTTACAATAATAATAGCCTTTTTGCAATTGATTGTTGGGTTGCGGGAGACTAACACAGAAGGTGATATGACTCAGCACAGGAGGTAAATAATGAAAATATGATTTGGTAACGAAAGAAATGTAAAGGAAGAAAAATGGGAAACGGTATCAGGCGTCAATTTGTTAAATCAGTCTGTTAATTTTGTAATGTATTCACTTTACAAATTTGCACGCCTAATTTCAAGCACACTATTAAGGAAAAAGACACCAAAAATCGATGTGGAGGATTACAGAACACAGAAGCATTTATATCAAGGGCTGCGATTCATCAACTTTTGCATAACATGATTGTGACCATTGCCATATTATAAATGTTTTGGTAATTTAAGCAAAGTTCATCAGTAATTTCTTTTCATAATTATTGAAAATCATCAGCATGCCTGGTAATGTAATACTTTGCCATGACCATACTAAGAATGAGTCGAATCCAAATGTCGATTCTCGATTCCACCGATTCTCGGGATTAGAATCGGTATCGAGAATCGATCGCCTAAAGTCGATTCAGATTCCATCGATTCCAATTGGATGAATATTCAAATCAAATTTCAAAAATCACATCTTTTATGTATCAGTAATTTTGGGTGTAGGCTATCAATTTGTACTTTTTATCTACCTCAATAAGCTGAGGACATATTTGCTATTTGTCAAAACATATACTTTTTGAGCGACTTAATTGTCTTTGTTATTTTATTTCAGCCAATACTTGAATTTAAGTAATAGTAATACGCTACTGGTAAATCAATATCCCACCTATTATTAGGAAAGAGAATCGATGGAATCGGAAACGAGAATCGGGAATCGATTTGCAAGAACTGGAATCGGAATCGAAAAAAAGTGGAATCGACTCATCCCTAGACCATACATCTACAATGCCGAGTACAGTGCAAGCCACCACTTGGGCGTGCGGCACGGGGTGATTCCACACAATGGATGAAGCCCTCATCCTATTTGAAATCAGAACCGCGCACGTTCCCCCGGGCGCTAGGCGCATGGCCAAAGCAGTCAGGATAACCCTGCGCTGAGAGACCAGAAACTAGGAGAGTGCTATGTAAACGAACACGCTACCATGCAGTGCACTACTCGAGATACGACTACTGGTTGGCGTTATTAATGCGACTGATGAATACCACTGCAAGGTACTAAATCTTGCAAAAGCTAAATCAAGCCGAAAATTTCATGCGGGGTGAGTTTTTGACGTTGGTGTGATGATGTTTAGCACGAGTACGAAACCTACTTTACTTAGTGAGGATCGAAGTGTCCTAAAACTGATCTATCGCCCCTGATCTATGGAACTGATCTATTATGGTCCCTAATTGAACGTGCAAAAATGACATTCTAAAGGCAGGGACACAATCAACGTGTACGTGTGACGCGAGACGTTAACGGGACAACGGGAGACGGGGAACGCAAGTCAGCGGACACAATCGACGTTAACGCGGCCCGGAGTAACAATTGACTAACGCAGGCGCAGCTAAGAGATCAGGTGTAAACAAGTGTGAAAGTAAATAAGTTGTCTTCGCCAAGAGCTATCTTCAACAGTTGGATGTATATGCCGACAAATGGCTCCCATTCCCGGATTCTCGGGACTATTCTGATTGGTTTTCCGTTTACGGGACACGGGAAGAGATGAAAGTTGCCCATCTCTCGCGTACACGTACTCCCCGTACACGTTGATTGTGTCCGTTCGCTATACTTTCCCGTCAGCCATCTTTTCGCGTATTCCCGTAAACGGCTCACGTTACACGTACACGTTGATTGTGTCCCAGCCTTTAATCTATCGGTTCTGCAGCCGTTTCCTTAATCCATTAATCACATAGGCATATTAACCATTATGTTCTCACGCAATCCTACATATGTCTCCTCTCCTACGGGCTGGCTACTTTCCTAGTCACCAGGGTTTCGCCCTTCAAATTATTTTCCTCATTTAACCTGACCTCATAATGAATATACTTAACCTTTAGGCCGCTTAAATCGGTACATTTTTTTGTACAAACTGATGTATCATTGAATGTACTAGAAAATTTATGGAATTAGAGCAGGTTCTATTTCCAGTTCAGTCATTCAGGAAATCGTACGATATTCCGCTTAAAAGGATACAATTTTCTTCATGAAAGAGTTCGTGTATTCATTTGTGCAGTCAAATTTATCGTGTGCAGGACATTTACCCGCGCAATCAATCTCTCCTTAAACCACCATTTTCCTTCCCCTCATATTTCCCCGAAACACCTCCCCTTCCCGGGTAACTATGGAGACGAAGTCACACTCTTGAATATCGTACCTTGATAATGACGGTTATTACTGATATCTGGGTCGGTGGAGCTGATATCTGGGTGGCGGATGTCGGGTAAAAATTAAGCGTGTGATACGATTTCATCATGAAAGGAGAACTAATGGCCAGAGATCGGAAGCATGAAAAGCAATGACTAATCCAATGTGTATTAATGCTTCCGGATGATATGATAAATTCGCCGCTACGCGTGGTCTAAAAATCTGCTGTCATTCGCCCGAATCAGCCGATATTATATTAGGTTGAACCCTTATATATTACACTAGGGCAGTATTTATTTTTTTCAAACATTTGAATTTCTCTTGGTACACTAGCGAAATTTTATTATTGCCATTGGGTTAGAAAATAAAATATGCGAGGTATTATTGAAATTGCAAAGAGGATAAGGTGCCACATCTCACCCAAAGTTTTGAAATTTCGACGTTTTTTCCTGTTTTCCGGCCATACCTGACGATTGCGGAACGCTTGAAATATTTAAATGCTCTTCTGGAACTGCCATTCTTCGTTCATCTCACGTGTTCCTTGTCGAATATTTTCAATGTCGACCTGGTTGTACACATTTAAAATGCTAGGGCGAACTTCTTTCTTAGCTTATCCTGGAATTCCTAATTTGGGCCACGCCACACCGCACAGGTAAAGAACCATGTTGACAGATGGTAATGTTTTTAATTTCATTAAAATCCCTCCGCTACATCACCATATGTGTAACTTTGAAGATTTTTGAAGGGAAATGGAAACTGGCGTTTCCTTGGAAATTTGGTCACGTTTTAGATAGTCCGAGCGAGATAGTTCCCTAGTCTTAATTGAGACCATATTCAAATTATGCGTTTTAATTTCACCAGCTATAGGACACATGGATTAAATATTGCTTTATTAATGGTGCAATAGTATAGTTTAACATGACAGAAATTGTAAGTAATTAAATGAAAATATCTAAATAAGTCTTTAACTTGACTCATTTTTTTTTTCGCGCGGTGCGTTTGAAACTCCTTCAAAACGGAAGGTTTTTTTGTGATACTCAAGAACTTACTGCGGTGACAAAATGATTTATTTTAAAAAAATAGTTGAGAAAACATACAAACTACACCCTGTTAGTTTTCTGGCGACATCTAAGTGTTAGAAATACCTCATTCTGTGAATATAGTCTCTCTGGAGTGCATACACGTACCATTTCCCGTGTAAAAGGATTGGTATTATCTGGCCAATATCTTGGAAAGTAATGTGGTAATGCGTAGAATTTTTGGTGTCATTGGATAGGTGAGATATTTCTCTTTAAAATGAGACCAAGTTCATTGATTTCTAAGTGAAATGACTGCTCAAACTACCTTAAGTCTTTTGTGAGTACCGCGGGAAACAATATACACGACCTTCCATATCTTTTCCGAATCCCTGCACGTACTCGAAAAAATAAATAGGAACGAAAGAGACGCGAAGTTTTTGTTTCAATTTTTTCCCACCTTGCGGAGCCTCCGCCGATCGCATCGTCGTCCTTATATGTATAGATGGTGTTTTATTTTAACCCATCGACCCGGAAAGTAACTCGGGCGCGTTTTAACACTCGCGGTATTGATTGTTATATTTTGCGTCTCCTATCTATTTTGTTTTACTTCAACATGCGCGTGATGTTTGCCGTGCTGTGAGTTGAAGAATTGAAGAGAGAAAAATGACACGACGCGCCGGGAGATCTCTAGGTATTTATATGGAACGGTGGTCAGGTGGTTCGTACTACCTGCGTGCTTTGGGACAATTAAATTTCCCCGCTTTTCGTCGGTTTCCAGTGGTAACAATGTTGGTAAATAATCCAAATGACATCGCAAAACATTTTTTTAATGGTCTTCGTAGGTATTTAGGATTTAAAGCGTGAGATTTGGTCTTGGAACCTTGGGTTTGCAGAGATCTTGGAATTAACTTAACATCTCGTGGGGATTCGTTTTCGATTTCGATTCGATTAACTCGTGGGGATTACACATAAAAAACATATGTGGCACAGCATCAAAGAATCTAGGTTTTGTAATACGTATAATAGGAAGGTCCTCGGAGGAAACAGTCAAAGAGGGCTGCTACTTCGCTCTGGTGAGGCCACACCTCGAATACGCCGCGAGCATCAGCGACCCTGGTCATAAAGATTTAACCAAAAAAATTAATAAAATACAAAGGAAAGCAGCGCGCTTCGTTCAAAACTGCTACGAGCGAACATATACTCTCTCACATCTTTTAGAGTGATTAAAGTGGGAGCCCCTAGCGACTCGGAGGCTACACGCTAGGCTTAGTTTTATTGAGAAATCCAGAACTGGTGTGTTTCAGAGAGACACAGAGAATATTATCATGACTCCTCACCACATCTCTAGGTCTGAGAGATGCGATAAAATAAGAGAGATACACTGCCGAACATACAGGTACAAAAACTCGTTCTTTCCGCGAACAATAAGCGACCACAGTAAATACTGAGCTCCTTTGAATACACTCCTATGATACCCGTCACCATCAAATCTCTCAAAAACTTACATATTTGCACGGCTAGTGATCTCACACCCCCTGCCACACGCCCATGCGGCAGCTATTATGTAGATGTAGATTTGTGACTGAATATTTAATTATTCTTCGCGATGCTATTTAAATGATTCGCGGAAATGGTTTATATTTTTGAATGACCGAATAATGCTTTGGATGAGTCGTGTCACCTTGCATATGTTGATGGTATGTCAGCCTTGTGGCATCAGTGTGCTATAGCTCTTGACGAATCGACTGTTTTCTTATTGCATTTACAAAATCATTGCATTTACAAATGTTGTGGCACGAAGTCACTCTCGAAGGGGTGCATTTACACCAAGGGATGAAATTCGCCATGAAAAAAAAAAATCATTTGACTTGACCGGGATTCGTACCCGGATGTCCCAATTGCCGGTCAGGTGTGTAGAAAAGAAATGATGAAGTGTACTGAAGAGTGGGAGAGAAAAGGACCATGTGGAACACAATACAGAAAAGAAGAACCAGGTGGATGGGACACACCCTGAGGCATAATGGACATAATTGAGTAATGAAGAACACAATTGAAGGTAAAATAGAGGAAAAAGTCTCCAGAGGAACACCCCTTCTCTTCTAAGTGGAATCTGTCTTCCGACAGGTTTCAACTGGATGCCCTCCATCGCAGTCGGTCCTGAGCATCTTCTTTCATTTTCCGGTAACTTCGGCCGTTTTTTTATGTCATCGAGCGTTATTCCCATTCTTCTTCTTTCCCTTCCCCGCTTTCCTTCTATTTATTCTTAAATAATTCTTCTAAAAAGAGAGGTTTGGCGTAATATTTATGTCCCATCCAAGCCGTCTTCCTCGTTTTGATTTCCCTCAGCTGTTTTCTTTCTTCTCCCATTGTCATTGGTACTTCCTCATTCCTCGTTCTATCCGTCCACTTTACCTTAAGCATTTTTCTCCACGACCACATTTCGAAACTTTCTTAAGTACTTTTCATCTTTCTTTTTGTCTGTCCATGTTTCGCTGCCGTAAGTCACCACACTCCATACCAAGCATTTGGCCAATCTCTTTCTCAGTTCTATTGGAATGCTAAATGCTGTCAGAAGTTCTTTCACCTTCTCAAATGCTTTTTTACCCATAGCTATCCTCTGTCTTACTTCCTTGGTACAGCTCCTAGATCTAGGAATATTTCAACCCTTCAGCTGCGGCTGCTAGATCACAACTCTTCCACTGTGTGCGGGAAATATTCGAAGAAGGCCAGACCCCCTTTTTCGCCGCGAGGGGCAGAGCAGGTAGAAGACCCTCGCAACCCCCTCCCGACCCTTTTTCCGATGTTCCGCGGAAAGGATCCCACCCAATGAGAGATAAGTGGATCATTAGTTAATTTGGCTAAATTTTTTAACCCTTTGAGTGCGGCATGACGTGATATCACGTCAAGGGTACCATGAGTGATGCAGCTTTCACTAGGGAATTTTCACTAGGCCCCATAGTGAAAGCTGGAACACTCACGGTATCCATGACGTGATATCACGTCATCAGTTCCAGCGTAAAGACAACCATAACGTGAAATCACGTCATGCCGCACGCAAAGGGTTAATAATAAAAAGTCACAAAATAAGTAGGTATCATATGAAGTTTTTTCGTATTTTACTGTTTAATTTGATACCAAACACCAAGGAAGTCCGTTGATTTTTACTCACATTGCTCTCTGGTAAGACTATCAGAGCGCATTTAGAGGATAATAGGAAGAAAGGTTAGTAGCTCATGGCAATGGATTGCGACCGCTGACGAGCGAGGGAGGGACTCGTTCGGGTAGGAAATGAGGATTGCCAATTGTTCCTCCCTCAAGGAAGAAAGAATTTGGGCCATAATGATAAGAATGGGCTGGGAAGCAGGTAAGAAGAGAGGGTCGAACGTACAAGTACGTTTTTTCCGCAGTTTCCCGTACACACGTACAAGTACGTTCCCCGCAGCTGAAGGGTTAATGGACCTAATAAAGAGGAAAGTACGTAGGAAGAAATAGCATGAGGAACGAGCATTAGACAGAGAAGGTTGGAGGGCTGAACTCAACCAATCTTAGGATTGAACAGCCAATGAATGTATTCAATATTTCCCGTTTCTGCTCTAGATACCAGCGCTTCCTCTGTTAAGTGATAACGTTAGGAACTACCGACTATCGTACGTACTGTGGTAGTCTGAACGAGGCATTAAGCAGGAAACTGAGTAGAATGTGAAGCTGTCGGCCAATATATCTCGGGGTAGAATGACTAATTTGGATATTGGGAATGGAATTCGGACCACCCATTGTAAATGGAAGCATTAGATAGGGAAGGGTGGAGGCTGCAGTCAACTAATCCTAGGATTGAATAACCAATGAATGAATTCAATATTTCCGGTTATTGCTCTAGATACCAGTGCTTCCTCTTTTAAGTAATAACGGTAGGAACTACCGACTGTCGTACATACTATGGTAGTGTGAACGAGGCATTAATCAGGAGACTGAGTAGAATGTGAAGCTGTCGGCCAATATATCTCGGGGTAGAATGAATAATTTTGATGATGGAAATGGAATATGGACCACCGATTATAAAGTCCTCAATTATACGCATCTAATGGCTCTGAACGGAAAATTCCCATAATCATCTTTCTAAAGGAACTCTCGGACCGAGCGCTACGAATGTGTTTGTGCCAATTTTATGACCAACGGATTGGAATCATCGGACAGATTTTTTTTTATCGTTCGGTGCACGGAAAATTGAAACTCGAAAAGGGAAAATTGATTTATGGTTTTTGCATCATCAAAGCATGTCGATGGGATGAATTGGTAAAAATTGAATAGGATGAAAAAAAATATATGTATGAAATACGTGGGTCGCCTGAACGGTAGCTTAGGTCGCCGCGGTGAGGCTCTGCACTCGACCTTTCATTTATAATGTTTCCGGTATGTGGTAGCAGTTGCGCTAGGGATACCACATCGACCTAATAAACATCGAGTAGTCGATTTTTTTCCTATGTTTATAAAAGTGCTCTCCACGCACTCAATTCTCATCGGGTTATTTTACTACGTGATGTTTTCGATGCCTCGGTCAAATAACATCGGGTATTCCGATACATCAACTAAAACCTCGATTAGTCGATTTTTTTTCTATGTTTATAAAAGTGCTCTCCACTCACTCAATTTTCATCGGGTTATTTTACTACTTGATGTTTTCGATGCCTCGGTCAAATAACATCGGGTATTCCGATACATCAACTAAAACATCGATTGGTCGATTTTTTTTTTTCTATGTTTATAAAAGTGCTCTCCACTCAGTCAGTTCTCATCGGATTATTTTACCATTCGATGTTTTCGATACCTCGGTCAAAACACATCGAGTAGTCCGATACATCGACTAAAAACATCGAGTAGTCGACTTTTCTATGTTTATAAATGTACTCACCTCTCGCCCAATTTTCTTGCTCTTCATCTTCTTCCTTCCAGAGTTAGGCTTTCAGCCTGTTCCGGCTTCACATCACCATATCAACCTTGGCCTCCCAACACTCCTTTTCCCTAATGGCTTAAATTCCAAAGCCTGCTTTGGGAACCTCTCTTTAGGCATTCGCTGTACACGCTCTTTCCATTTATTTTTGTACTCCACCAACCTATCTGAGATCGCCCGAACACCTAGTTCCTCTCTTTTAGATGTACCCCTAATTTATCTCTTCTTGTACACCCCTTCACTGCTCGTAGTAATTTCATTTGTGAAATTTCAGATGACTCTATTTGTTTAAACTCTTTTTGTTTCTGGCGTTCGTTTGGGCGAAATATCATTTTACTCAGAAAACAATGAATTTGGTCTCGTTTAAAAGAAATGTATATCACCCTTTCAAAGACGCCTTAATATCTGCCCCTAACCGAACTTCTTTCCGAGATTTTCGACGAGAAATACCCGGCCTTTTACGTGGGAAATGGTAAGTGTACGCACTCCAGACAGGCATTAATTGAAAAAAATTAGGAATTTCTAACAGCTAGATCTCTTAAAAAAGGTTAACGGTTTGCATTCTCTATGTTTGCTCGACTATTTTTGAAATTAAATCATATTATCACCGCAGTAATTTTTTCAGGATCGCAAAGAAAATCTTCCGTTGTGAAGGAGTTTTGAACGTGCCACGTAAAAAAAATCAGTCAAGTTTAAGGCTAATGTAAATATTTTTACATACTTAATTACATAGAATTTAAAACGTATAACAGTATATTAATGCACCATTATTAGTGCAATATTTAATTCATGCTTCCTACAGCTGCTGAAATTAAAGCGTTGGATTCGAATATGGTCTCCAATTTGACTATGGAACTATCTCGCCCAAACTACCTTAATATTTTTGTTTATTACTTGTTATTATTATTATTATTATATTATACAGGTTTCGAAAACTTCTTGTCTTTTATGGTCAACTTTCCCAATGGCCCATGCTTCTGACTTTGTATTTTGTTTCATATTAGTATTAGATTTTTATAATATTAATATTTGTGAGAATCATGTTCTGACTTAGCTCAAATGATTATGTGCACGACTTTGTGTGTGAACGTTTTCATTTGACTCGAAAAAAGCAAGAAAAGCCTTAAAAACTGAGCTCCACTAAATACACTCCCATGATATACGTCACCACTTCACCTCCCAGAACCTTAACCCTTGCATCTTGATACGGCGGCTGGTGCCTTAACACCCCTTGCCTCTCGCCCATGCGGCGGTTCCTAGGATAGTATGTAGATGTAGATGTATGTGTAGTTGAGTCATGAACGTCGTGTGCATTAGCATGCGAATGATCATGCGCACAGTTATGCCTCTTGTAAAACTTCACTCATATCTACGTATTCTCCGTTGTTCACGGAAATAAAAACAATTCGCAATTCGGAGATCGCTCTCCTCGATGCCAAAAACGCCATTCATTGATCAACCTCAGTTCTCCTCCCAGCACATTACGCCACATACCGCTTTTGATTCTTGCATTTCTTCTTTTTCCGTTCGTATTTTGTTTCCGCTGAACTTCTCCCAACTCCCGTGGCGCCGCGCCGCTGGTGGTCGACTGTATTAATGCATCGCACGGCGGACCGTTACACGGGAAGTAATATTCACCGCTACGTTATTTATTAGAAGTCTCCTAGCAATATTGTATTTACGATTTCGTGTTGTACTGGTGCATCGGAATTTTTGAAAATGATTTACTTGGATTATTATCCATGATTTTCCTGGAACCCGTGAACTACTCTGTTAACGAGCAATTGGAACTTCAACTTCTAATATTCTGCAAATTGGAATAACTCATAAGTAAAACCGCTTTACAGCTCCACTATGTTTATTACGCTATGAACGTAATGGAGCTGTACATCGGTTTTTTATGAGTCATTCCTTCTTATCGCTTCACAACGTAACGCCACAGTCAATTGATTTGACTTCGCTTTTCATTCTTTGGTTTTGCTGTATTTGAATACGCAGTGATTAAGAATCATATTATTTGTTAAATATTATCATTCATAATTTAATGGAAATATGTAGTAGGCAAATCATTTTCAGCCTAATTCCCTCATTCACTGGCCGTTCAATCCTAATATTAGTTGACTGCAGCCCTCCACCCTTCCCTGTCTAACGCTTGTTCCCTCACCTCCTGGTATCTCTTCCTAAGTACTTTCCCCTTTATTTGGTCCATGAACTTATTACTGGGTCTTCCTCTGGGGATTTTCCCCTCTATTTTGCCTTCATTTACGTTCTTCACTAACTCATTGAATCTCAAGGTGTGTCCAATACATCTTACTCTCATTTTCTGTGTCGTGTTCCACATGGCCCTCTCCTCCTCTACTCTTCTGTGCACTCATCATTTCTTGTTTTCTCCGACCATTTTATCTTCAGCATCCTCCTCCAGCACCAGGTTTCGAAGGCCTCTTGTCTTTTATGGTCAACTTTCCCAATGGCCCATGCTTCTGACTTTTTATTTTGTTTCATATTATTAGATTTTTATCACTTTTTTTAGCACCATTTGTATTTAGAGTGAACAGCAAAGAACAACGGATTGAGTGAAAATATATTTATTTCTTTAAAGTAATTTTTATGTATTATCCGGGTGGCAGCGCTAGAAGAAAAGAGGAAAAATGAATGAAATAAATCAAGTTACCTACATTTTTTAATTTTTTAAGCAATAATAAATAAATTTATTCTCAATATAATTACAAGTATAGTCCTGTTAAGCCTATGGCAATGAAACAAATGTATACAAGAGTAAACAAAAGTACGAAATTTCTCTTTGTTTTTTAAATCAAAACATAACATGCATCCATCATAAATCATTTAAAATATCGACGAAAAACATAAAAAGTAATTGAAACACATAAATATTCACAAAACACAATTTAACCTTTACTGTTAAATCATAATTACCTCAGTATATGCACGATTTTTCATAATAAACGAGTGAACAAAATTGATTAGTAAAAGACATTTTTAAATTATAAATGAAACAGATTTAACAGAATACCATATTAAGTCAACTGCATTACTTTTGATATTATAGCCATTGTTTTACTTCTTTCTTTAATGATGACATTTTGTTAGTTTCTCGAATTGGCTGTGGCAATTTATTGAATATCTTTGGAACAATGTAACTTAATAAGCTCTTACCGTGGTTGTTTTCGTATTTTGGAACAGAATAGTTTTCAATACAGCGGAGTCGAATATCATGAGTTATATTTCTTTGTATGTTGAACTTGTTTTGAAAGAAATTCCCACATATTATGACGCACTGAAAAAGTTCAATTATAGATAATAAACCTAGTTTAATATATATATGTTTGATACATTGGATTCAGTTACATCCAGACAGGATACTATTTTATTTCATAATGCATGTGCAAGTAAGGCGATTGGTTATCTATGCTGTCTGTTTTAATTTCTCAATCCCTAATGTTTGGTCTTAAATCTGTGGCCAGTTACCCTGATTATCAGATGCTATGTATTATGTATTGCTGTCACCATCCACCCCATTTGTTGTGGCATGTAATTATGTTCAATCTTCCAGGGGATTTAAACTCCCAGATCAATGGAGACTCAATTGTGTGAAATTCTTAGTGGAAAAATCATTGACCTGGACGGGGAATGGAACCCAGATCCCTCGATTTCGCGCCGAGTTCTCTAATCAGTAAATATACCCAGGCATCCTCTTCCGTGCCGAGATTCTGAGTGGGTAGCTTATGTGCGAAATTCCACAGAGAGAAAAATCATCCGCCTTGACCGGGATAATTTCCCGGATAGCTTAAAATTTGTTGGGTAGCTTTACTGGTTAGACCACTCGGCGCGAAATCGAGGGATCTGGGTTCAATTCCCAGTCCAGGCGAATGACTTTTCCACTGTGAATTTCACGCAATTGTGCGATCACTGGCGGGTGACTCCGTTGAACTTACTGCTCGGCTAGTTCCGTGGTTCTTTGAAAAAAATAACAATGAAGACTGTTTTCAATTCAGTACAATTTAATTTAATTTAAGTAAATTTCAACAAAACAAAATATATGGTAATTAATGAGAAGGCAAAGAATCTGGAAATAGAAGGAAATTCCATCGAAGTCTGTAGTGAGTATAAATACTTAGGTGTAACGATTGGAAAAGAAGGAACCAGTAAAAAAGAGATAACAAATAGAATCCATCAGTCAAAACTCGCAATAAATAAAATGAATAGCATATTATGGTCTAAAGACATAAGTAGGAAAACAAAACTGCAAATATATATAAAACAATTATTCAGAGTATACTCCTTTACGGAGCAGAGACATGGGAAATAACCAAAAGGGATAGGCAGAGACTGGAGGTCGTAGAAATGGATTTTCTAAGAAGAAGCAGCAGAAAATCTAAACTACAAAGAATAAGAAATGAAAATATAAGAAAAATTATGCAAGTAGAAGAAAACATCATACAAGAAATAGAGAAAAGACGGCTAAAATGGTATGGACACGCAAAAAGAATGGAGGAGAAAGGTTGGCCAAAAAAGATATTAAATTGGCAACCACCCGGAAGGAGGAAGAAAGGACGACCACCAGAAGACTGGACAAAGCAAGTCACCCAAGATATGAAAAGGAGACAATTAGAGAATGAAGACTGGAGAGACAAGGAGGCTTGGAGAAGAGGATGCGAGAGACGGCCGACGGCTGTGTATAGAACTCGCTTATATGTATACAATTTAATTTTGCAGTAGAGGATTTCCTCTTTAGTGGCTTTAAATACTTTTGTTTGCTTTTAAATTTAATCCCTAATGAATGACTGGCTAATTTATAATGCAGCGTGTTCACTAATATTGGGAACTCGAGATCAAGAAACGCCAATCAAAAGGAAAGGTCGGCTACCGCAGCACTCGAGGTTGAGTCCCATTCAAATACAACAACCTGACCGCCCAACTCTCCCTCCTCCCCCATTCCCATGGCTACGCAAACACGTCGCCACACTCGTGAAACCCAACAGGAGTGGTTGCCCCGGCGTTAATCAATCAATTCTATGCAAGCCGTCGACGTCCACCATCGTACCCAAGAGAAGGGAATGCCTGGCCATCTCGTCACCCTCTCATCCTTACCCTCAAGAGCCACACCCGAAACCCTAGGATACGGCGCCAAAGGTTGAGAACCCTGACGTACTCCCCGCAGAGAGGAGCTGAAAAACACCTCAATGAGCATTTCGTATTGTAATTATCCCATTCCAATCTCATTCTCCTTAGTGGAATCTGTCTTCTGACAGGTTTCAACTGGATGTCCTCCATCTTCTTCTTCTTCCCATTCCTCGCTATCTTTCTGTTTTTCCTTCAATAATTCTTCTAAAAAGACAATTTTGGCGAAATATATGTCTCATCCAAGCTGTATTCCTGTTTTTGATTTCCCTGAACAGTTTTCTTTCTTCTCCCATTGTCATTAGTACTTCCTCATTTCTCATTTAATCCGTTCAATTCACCTTAAGCATTTTTCTCCACAACCACATTTCGAAACTTTCTTAAGTACTTTTCATCTTTCTTTTTGACTGTCCATGTTTCGCTGCCGTAAGTCACCACACTCCATACAAAAAATCTCTTTTTCACTTCTATTGGAGTGATAAATGCTGTCAAAAGTTCTTTTTCTTTCTCAAGTGCTTTTTTACCCCTAGCTATCCTCTGTCTTACTTCCTGGGTACAGCTCCCATTCTCAGTTACTAAACTTCCCAAGTATTGAAATGATTTCACTTGCCCAACAAGTTTTCCTTCTACGGATATATATTAATGATTTCTCTTTAATTAATCTCATTCACATCTACCGAAATTCTCACATTAGCTATTGAATCAGTTGGTTAAATGTGGTTTTCGAACAGATCATCATCGTTGGCAGTGAAGGCTTCTCGGGTTCTCTTCCGCCGATTTCTATTGTCGCAGACGACAGTTTCGACAGCATTGCAGCTGTCTTCTTCAGGTCAGAAGTGAAGGTCACCTCGGGTACTGGACTGGAACTATTTTTCCCTTCCACGCAACTGCCCGGCACTCAATGGGCCCTTCAGTCTTTGTTCCTTGTTATTTTTATTATTTTGTCCTTGCATATTTGAATTGTCCTTATTTATGGACGCTGGGTTCCGGCCGTCCTGCGGCCATTTTTCTTTTTTTTTTGACGGTTGGTCTTCCGCCGCTCCAGTGCCCGCTATGGGTCGGGGGTACTTGTCCCAAGGCAATACGGTGTGGGTTGGAATGCTTTTGATTTTCTTATGTTGGGATTTTTTTGCTCCTTCGTAGAATATGACTGTTTGTCTCCGAATAATGTCCTCGATGGGCGGTGTGTTAGCTATTTCCCAGAGGGCTGTGTTCTGCGACGTCCATCCCAGACGTAGGGCAGATCGGATGCACTTCCTGTCGGCAATCGCCAAGATGTTTTTAGCTCCTGCCGACAGGAGACCGTACCTGGCCGGGGCGGCATACGTCAACACTGGTCGGAGTATTGTGTTGACCAGCTGTCTTCTTCAGGTCAGAAGTGAAGATGCGAATGATTGTGTCCGTTTTACATACGGGCCGATTTTCCCGCCAATTTCAGCCAGGTGCGCTGTCATTGGTTACTCTCTTCTTCTTCATGAAAACTCTCTTCCAGGCATTGGAGATCGTGTAACCATCTTCTCTGTTGATGTTTTCCGGTGTTTTTACGATTTAAGTGGCCTCCCTGACGAGTCTGGGGAAGTAACGGTTCTCTTTCGTAATTAATTTTGCATCTCCAAATTTCATATCGTGGCAAGGTCCATTCCAGGTATGTTCGGCCAGAGCCTCATCCTCCCAGCCAGAGCTTACTTCCTCATCTCATTATGATCTCATTATGGATGAAATAATGTAGCGGTAAAAAAAACCGCGGATATAAATTTCGTCAATAACAAATATGGGAATTGTGTTTTGCTGATTACTGACACATTAGAGCGACTATTATATGTATTTAATCAAACATGAGTAAGATATGATATGCAGTGATTATTATGAATCAAGTATTTCACCAGTTTAAGGTAGGTTTCATTGGAAGTCAGAAAACCCTCAGACGTTTGCTCCGGCAGGGCCCTACCTCAAGTGCTTCTTCCTTCATCTCCACGTATGTCCTACCCTTCCTAAGGTAGTTTGAGCGAAATATAATTTCATCTAAAGATGTTTGTTCTCATTTTAAGGTAAGGTATGTCACCACTCCATTGACACGAAAAATTCAACCCCTTACCTCTCTACTTACATGCATACCAATCTCGCCGTTCCCCTCCAGGGTAGGCACAGTAAAAAAGTTTCACTCATAAATACATATTTGTACACCTAACACTGCTTCAATGGTTTCCTCCATACAGACCTATCCTTGCAAACCTCTTTTGCCTCATTTACCCCCATACACTGCTTCATACACGCCCTCCTGTTTTTAAGAGTCCTAATATTCATCCTCCTAAGAATTTCCTTAACCACACTCAACCACATCTTTCTCTGCATACCTCTCCCTCTCGCACCATTCATTTCACTCTTATGTATCTGTTTCGTTATTCGACTCTCATCCATTCTCTCAACTTGGCCAAACCAGCGAATTACACTCCTTTCATATATGTCCATTACTGGAGCTTCAGTACCCCTCTACTTTACTGCAGTACCTCTCTACTTAGCCAAAAAATACCAGCTATTCACATGAGAAGTGGTACGTGTATGCACACCAGAGAGAGCTTATTTAAAAAAAATGAGGAATTAATATCACCTGAATCTGGTCATAAAATTAACGGTGTGTAGTCTGTATGTTTTCCCAACTATTTTTGAAAACGTATTATACTGTCACCGCGGTAAATTCTTCGGTATCACGAAAAACCTTCCGTACTGAAGTAGATACGAACGTACCGCGAGAAAAAAATGAGTCAAGTGAAAGACCTATGATATTTTTAACGTCAAGCTAAAGACTTATGATAACGGTTTACCTTTAACTTTATGGTGACGGTTAAAGACTTTCAACTGTGGCTAAAACCACTTTTAAAATTTAAACTATTAAAGAATAATAAGATTATTGAATTAGTGGCAGAATTTACGCTATTAGTATTTTTTTTAATCCTTTGCCCTGTGTACTACAACGAGAAGTGAAATCCCGAATAGCCACGGTAAATAATTTCAGGTGCCCTGAACAACACGAAGAGGAGAAATAATTACACAGCCAAAAGGTACAAGAGCTGAAATATATAACAAACTTAATTTGACCAATACAAAGTAATGGGGCTTAAAGCTCGAGCGACAAAAGGACTCACAGATTACCATCTAGAAGCAGCCAAAATGAAGTTCCGTCGAAGTTACTCGAAAGAACGAGATGAGATGGGATGAGCTATAGAAAAAATGGAGAAACGTAAAATTACACAGCCATCCGTATGAATGAGTTTCAGGCGTAACTCTATGGAAATATTCGATATCCATTCTGAGAAAAATGAAAAACATGTACTGTAATTTTAAATGCTGCATTTTCTTTAAAAATGTGTGCAAAACCCATTATGTAAACGATAGTGGCCATATTTCACGTTTACCTCCATGGCTACCTTAGTACCGATTTAACCTAAGGTATTGTGTTTGCAAGCATTATCTGTCGGAGTAATAAAACATGATTATTATTATTACATAATAGTAAACAGGAAATTTCCACACTGCTTTAATGAACACTGACCATGGTTTCGACAATTAATGTCATTATCAAGATGAAAAATTTACTTTCCGAATCTAAATATGTGTACCCCTTAGCAAAGCGCAAAATCGAAAAAGCAAAATGTTAGGGTGGGTGGGGTTAGGTTCTGACGGCGGAGAGGGTAAGGTAGGGGACATTTTTTTTCATTTTTACCAGTATGGATAAACGCATATATACGTGAACTAAGGAGCGACCAATGGTGAATGATGTAGAATGATCACGTTGAGAGAATGGATTCCAGCAGCATAGGTAAGACAGCACGCGAGGAGAATGAATCGGTAAAGAACAGTCTTTAACCGTGACATAGAGAGAAATCAGACATCATCAGTTTCGCTTGATCGTCTTATCGGACTTATCGAATGGACTTATGGACTTATCGAATTCCACGACATTCTGATAACTTGTGATTAATATTGATACGTTCTTCTTTACCAGTTCCATGCAGTTATCTCGCGGTCTTCCTCGTGAGGTCCTCCTTTCTTATTCTTCCCGTTTCCTTTAAGACCCTCAGCACCATTTCGAGCATAAAATTCTGAGATTGGTTTACTGCAGCCATCCATTCTACTCTATCCCCAGTCAACTCCATCTTGTCCTCATTCCTCTCTTGTTAAGTATTCCGTTTTTTCTGGCCTGCATGTGTTTGTTCCTCGGTCTTCGTTATTAGGCTCTCCAAATTCGAGAACCTGATGTTATACAAACGATGTTTCTTGCACATAGGACTTAAAGTATGTAATTTATTACCTGTTTCATGTTTTAATTCAAAAATCCTTAATATAACAATGAAAAATATGCGATCTTGGTTGTTTGCTAAAAAAAAGTCTAGAGAATGTTTTCGTATTACTGTAATATCATTTGATACATGTACTGTAATTTTTAATGCTGCATTTTATTTAAAAATGTGTGCATAACCCATCATGTAAACGATGGTGGCCGTATTTCAGGTTTACCTTCATGGCTACCTCAGTACCGATTTAACCTAAGGTATTGTGTTTGAAAGCATTATCCGTCGGAGTAATAAAGCATGATTGTTATTATAATTACATAATAGCATTATAATTGCTAAAGCAGTCTCTGAGAGTGGTCTGTCAATCTGGGCCTTATGTCTGTCCTTAAAGGGAGCAATAGAGTCACAAAAATTAAGTATCATACGCTGTGACAATAAGGTCTGTCGTTGAATCTGCCATCACTTCATTGGACCCTCACGAGATTGGCCAAATGAAGAAAATAGAATTGGTATAATGATAAGCCGCCGGGCATGTGTTGGGTCGGCGAGGGAGAAAGAATAGCGTTTAGGAAATACTGCGTGCGTCACTAGTGAGTGAAATTCACCGTGGAAAATTCCACTTTGGAGGTCTGGGTTCGTGTCCTAGTCCAGGCGAAATACTTAGCTTCTCCGTAAATTTTCCCCCATTACTTTGAAAGTCGTCTATTATGTATTGAGCGACGTTTTCTTTACCTGAGTCACATATAATACAAATTTATATACATCAATCGCGTTATTGTTTATATTGAACAGCGTTTTCTATTACCCTTGTCACATGTATACAAATGTGTATACATCATTCACGTTATTGTTTGTATTGAACAACGTTTTCTATTACACGTGTCACATAATACAACATTTTACACATCAACCACGTTATTGTTTATACTGAACAATGTTTTCTAGTACCCGTGTCACATGTAATACAATACTTACACATCAACCTTCCTCATTCCTGACCTCCGTCCAAATCATGTTCCACTTCTGTGTCCTTCTGGGTATAGTCCTGGTCCTCCTTGAATTAAATCCACTTTCTCGGGCGAGATGTTGTAGAACAGCATATTGAACAATGATAGCAGTCATCATCAGGTAAGACTTACCTGATGATGACTGCTAGACAGTTCAAACTCGTGTTGTAAGAGTTTGAAATAAATTTGGTAGACAGTACGATATCGTTTGAGTATCATTATTCTCCTTGAATTGTCCACTTTCTCTACTTCCCGACACTCGTATTTATTTTCTCGATCTGTCCACTCTTATCCACACATCACTTGCACGTACACTTTCCACTCCCTCTCCACACGTTCTGACCTTCTCCCAACAATACTCTCCTCTTACTCCCCGTAATTTCCCTCAACAATCCTATCCCCCAACAATATCCTCCCTGCTCGGACATTCCGCGCGAGGCAGAACTGCCAACCTGTAAAGTCATTACAATGGTGGCGAGCCGTTACGCCACAACATATTTGTTCATTAATTTTCACCACCCAGGAAACAACGCAGTTGGCCTTTTAATACCAGGTGTTTTGAAAACAAAAACGAGCGAACAGTAGCACTCATGGTCCTGAGTTATGGTATTCTTAATTATACTTATTTGATTGCTCGACCATTTTTGAACCAGAATATTTTGTAATTGGAAACTCATTCTTGCCTTTTTATCATGAAATGATGGCGGTCACGTTAGTGAAATTTTCTACCAAACAAATTTTTTTTTAAATTTATTCATAAGTATTGTGGACCGAATTACACCCAATTCTTGTATGGCGTAACAATATTGAAGTAGGAGTTAACCCTCGAGCGAGTCAGATTTGTTACGCTTCGAAATCATTGAGATATCCGATTTCTAAGAGGCTTTTCAATTTACTTGCTGCACTAGACAGAGTTGTAACGCTTTGGAGTAATTGTGTGGAAAGTTGCGTCTCTTTCGGCGGTTTGTCAAACAATTTGAATAGATGAATGTGTGACGCTATTCACTGACAATGGCGTGCCTGATGGAGATCTGAAATTAATAGTTCCAGCTGTCATATGAGGGAAAAATTGGGAAAGTTAAAAAAGGTACGTTTTGAAGGCACTGTTGAAGTGTAGGTACCATGTATAAATATTAATATGTTAAGTATTATTTTTAATTAAATATACATACATACATACCCATCACGCCGTTCCCTTCCGGGGTAGGCACAGTCAAACTGTACTGTAATTCATAATTGTACACCTAACTCTGCATCAATAATTTCCTCCATACTGACCTATCCTTGCAAACCTCCTTTGCCTCATTTATTTGTGAATTCTCTTTACAAATATTTTTTACATACATAAATATACACCAATCACGCCGTTCCCTTCCGGGGTAGGCACAGTCGAAGTCACAGAGTTTCGCTCATAAATATATATTTGTACACCTAACTCTGCTTCAATAATTTCCTCCACAATGACCTATCCTTGCAAACCTCTCTTGCCTCATTCACCCCCATACACTGCTTCATACAAGCCCTCCTGTTTTTAAAACTCCAAATATTCCTCCTCCTAAGAATTTCCTCCACCACATTCAACCACAACTTTCTCGGCCTACATCTACCTCTCACACCATTCAGTCTACTCTCATATATCTGGCGGATATGACGGATACGATAATTAATGTGCCAGGGAAGTACCTCTGGATTTTTATTTCATACACAACAGAAGGGGTTGGGTACACAGAAAAAATATCGACGGTACTGAAAGGGCTAGAACAACTAACGTAGTAGCAATATTTTTATTCATGCTCATGTTTCATAATTCCGTCCATAGAGGGTTAACTGTGTTCTGTTGTCTGAGCATCAAATTGAAATATACTAGCATGGGTCGTGGTTGCGTTCGCCGGAAATGATTCATCGCAGCTCGGCAGAGACGTGCAAGGGTTTCCATTGGTCGTCCGGCTCGAGAGTGCATGCGAGCGTTGCCTTCTGCATCTCCAGTCCCTGGAGGCATGGGGAGTGTGTTTGCATCCGCTGGATTCATCACCGCCGGTACTGCGGGACTGGATTGCGCCCGAGCCGAGAGAGGGAGAGAGATTTCCCGGCGAATCCGCAAATGGGTCGTGCATACCTGAACTGCTATCGCCTGCGCGGTCGCTTGCCAGCACGTCTGCCCGCCCGGGGAAGTTTCCCGGAAATGAAAAACCAACAAAGAAAACGAAATATGCAGAGTTTATGTTTTTGCAAGTTTACGGTGTGGTTATATATATTTTTTCGCGATGAAGAGAATTAAAAAAAATTGTAGTCGATTCACAATTCTACGTAAAATTATGCTATATATTTTTTAAATGTATTGAACACTAGCAATCATTTCGGAATCCTCTCATATGTGTTGCACCGCACATATTGATGGTGAAGCTCGAATAACAACAAAATACTGTTCACTGCTTAAGCAATTATATTGCTATTAGGTAATAATAATAACAATCGTGTTTTATTACTCCGACAGAGAATGCTTACAAACATAATACCTTAGGTTAATTCGTACTTAGGTAGCTATGGAGGTAAACCTGAAATATGGCTACCATCGTTTTCATAATGGATTATGCACGCATATCTTAAGGGAATACAGCATTTTGGAATTACAGTACGTGTATCAAATAATATTTCAGTCATTAGCAAACATCCTGTATATTTTCTTTAGTAAACAAGCAAGATCATATATTTTCATTGTTGTGTTTAGGATTTAATAATTTTAACACGAAACAGGTAATAAATTATACACTCTAGGTCCTATGTACAAGAAACATCGCTTGTATAACATCAGGATCGGCTTGGGTAAGGAAATACGTGCTTTACGTAGAGTGTAGGGAGAAGGATTGTACAAAAATAACCCAGTATTACCACTTCTAACTTTATGAATAAAGAGATGCCTTAAGGGGAGCAATCCAAGACAACAAAATAGAGGACAGGAACTTTCAAAGCGACTCTTTTTTTAAGATCTCTCTAACAATTCTTTTTTGTAGAAAAGCGGTGGATCTTATAGAGTTTGGATAAGCTCTACCAAAGCAGAATACAACGTAGCTCAGTCTAGAGTTATTACTATGATGTAATGCTATGATGATAACATGTTATGCTCATAGAACTGGAACATCCTAAATTCGTGCATCCACGTTCACGGAGTTGGGTGTAGAGAGTTAACAATAGTTTCGTTTTTTTTTACGCCTATGGTTGTTTCGTAATTTTAATCTTTAATTTTGAAACCATTTACTCGTTTCGGATTCTCTCAGGACAGACTCAAACCCTTCGCCCCTCACATTGAGATGTCGGAGTAGAAAAATGTTGGAAGGCTTTCTCGCCTCAATCCTCCATCACGCAGAGTGACCTAAAGGTAACATATAAAAGAATTTTCTTTTCGTCTCTGACTAGGTCTCTTTACGTACATTCCTTTGTTACTTTGTCATATGCCTTTGTTACATCAATTTTACAGCTTGGCAACGAAAATATCTCTCTTGTCAGTGTTATAGTGGTCACGGCGGAAATAACACGTGCCTGGAAAATGGAAAAAAAGTCGTTTTCCGAAACGTCGGCGGATTATGAAAACATTCCCCGGTACGAAGCCCGAGAAAGATATTTAAAAATATCTCATTCGTAACTTTTGGTTCCATTTTCTCCCACGAGTGGGGTAACATGTGAAATGAAAGGACATGGTGAACAAAAAATCGGTGTATGGAGGGGTAATAGAAATTATCACATTCAGGCTCTTATTCCGTTGTGAATAACGAAATGACATTTGCGGTCTTCTATATTTTTATGTCATTAAAATTTTCCATGATTATTGTCTCAGTTTTCAAATGCCCCGAGAAAAAAGAATCACTGTAGACGAGCAACGCGTTAATGATATGAATTTTTGAGTGACGTTTTATTTTATTCATTCAATATGCAACCATTCATATCTATACTGTGGATGGGCTCCCGGCCTTTTACACATTCCGGGGCCTATCTCCCTCTAATATATCCTTTATCGCCTCTGCATTTTCTTCCCCTTCCCCGCTTATCCAACATCCTTCCCTCTATCACACTCTTCAGCAACCCCTCACCCTTTATTACCTCCATCAGCCATCTACCCTACCTTTCCCGGATTTCATTCAAAAGATTCCTTTCCTCGCCCACTATCTCAAGCACTTCCTCGTTAGTCTTCCTTTCCGTCCACCTCACCTTCTCCATCCTTCTCCACACCCACATCTCAAATGCCTGCAGCCTATTCTCGCCCTCCTTTCTGAGGGTCCACGTTTCTGCCACATACAATGCTACGCTCCATATCAAGTTCTTCACCAGCCTCCTCTTCACATCGTTACCCGAAGCCCCCGTTATCAGCTCCCTTCTATTGCTAAACGCCTCCTAAGCTAGCGCTATTCTCTTCCGCATGTCTTTCCTACTATGTCCATTTTCCTCCAGCTTACTTCCTAAGTACTTCAAATGCTCTACTTGCTCGAGTTTGTGTCCTCCAACTTTAATGCCTGGCTGGCTTTGTCCTAGATGAGTCTAGATATCTACTTAAACACATGATGAAAGAAGATGAGACAAAGTAGAGGTTGCGTAACAAAAATTAATTCCATAACGTCGCATCGAATGGATCTACGCGCCCCGTGCTTTACATGGTGATATAATTGTGAATAAGTATGAAACGCCTAGTGATGCGTGGAAATATATCTGAAGCGGAACACTGAGGCATATTTTAATTTGGCTGAATTTTTCCGCTTTGTGTTAATTTTTTTGTTTCGTATTGTCACAGCGCATACAATGCCCAGCGTATTTCATCATCTCTCGTTGAATAAGTCATGAGAAATTTCCGTACTTCCCATCTAAAATCAATTCAATATTCCCGAAGTAATCACGACTATTGTTGGCCGACTGCGATTCGCGTACTCCATTTCGAGTGTGATAAATTTAAATTAATATGGATTACGAGCTTGCATAGAGAGAGAGAGGAAAATGATCTTTTTTCTTTCCTTTTTTTTATGCCCGCTGCTGTAATACTCCCCCGAAATTTTGTATTGCTTTGTTAGAACCTCACACGATCTTTTTTTTTTTGGCGCTTGAAAAACATGAAATTTGCGGCGGAACATGTAGGAAATGAAAAAAATGGCTTTATTTATCGAAAATTTACGTTTTTTTATTCTTTATGGAAAATATACTTTTTTTACTTTATCTTTCCATTCGGTTATTTCGCTGTTGATTGCCAATAACATATGGTATACCGTGAAATACGTTTGGAAAGCGTTGGAAATGACTCGTTGTATATCTTAATTGGAAATCTAACCACGAGCTTCTGTCACCTTGGCCTTTGGGTTTGCCAGCTGGAAAGTTGTTATATTTCGTAAACGGTATTAATGAATTCGGAGATCGGTTAATTGCTGTCATCCACTCCTCTATTGTGTGAGTTAACCGATTCATTCATACATTAATCTTCTCATTGACGTCCTTTCTGAATTGCATACTTGGCCTTCCTTTCAATTTCTTGCCCTTCGCCGTTCCTCCTATTATTGTTTTCAATGGCTAAGCTGTCGCAAAATAAATCCGATTAGTTTTTCTTTTCTTTTTTGAGTATTTTGCCAGAGCGAAATATGATATACTAGAAGTAGTTAGGCCGCTGACAGTGTAGAAAACCGGGAGTAGACAGACTTTCATCCAAACCTATGCCTTCAGCGGTAGAATTCTAAAAAAAAAATTATTTTTGTGAATGTCAGGTTATTTATATATCTGTAGAAAGTCCGATAAATTTCACAAAACACCCACAGCGACTTCATAGTTTTTTTTTTAAGAATATCATTGAGGTAGACGGGGAGGGCATTACGCCATCAAACTGTGGCCTGACGACCGAAATGACAATCTCATTGGTTATTCCTTACTTTTCCTCGGGTGGCACGATGGAGTGGACGAATTGTCGGATGCAAAGCAAGAATGTCAGCCATCTGTTTGAAATTTTAGGAAAGTATCACTTGAAACATATATTGCCTGCTTATTGATATGGATTCTGCACGATTTTACAATATTTTTCATCGTGAATGCGGATGAATAATTATGAAGCTTTCACTGCGTCACAAAAACCAGTAATTATACTGACACCAGCTTCCATTTGTATTCCGGCAGGATTTTATATCATTATTTTTTTCACGTGATGAGGGAAAGGTATACTTATCTTCCAGGAGAAAACAATTAACGGTGTATATTAAATGCCTTATTATAACAAACATGGAAAATAGATTCGGTAAATAAGGTAAACAACAGAAGTTTCCCTTAGCAACGTTGCCACATGCATCAAAAGTTATGTCAACTGCGTGCTTCGAAGAAAACCGGAAGTCAGAAGTTTAAAGCAAAAAACACATGGTGTATTTTAAAAACTTAGTAATATTCCACGACGATTTATTTTCCTCAACCGGTTTCAACGCTAACGCGTCATTTTTCAAGGGTACAATTCTCAATGTTTTTGGGAGGTGCGCCACATATATTTCAAATTCTCAAAGAGGGATGAGAGGGTTTAAGTAATAAGAGGGACCCCTAGGAACGGGAGATGTGGGATAGGGAGGGAGGGTGAGGGTATTTCGAGGAAGCAACCGTCAAGGTGAGGGAAGAGTCTGTGGGTGTAACACAGAGGTGAACGGAAAATATTTACAAACAGAACAGTAATTTAAAAGCACAACATCAGGGACATCTTGTCTCATACTAATTTCAAAATTCTCTAAAAATTCTCTCTCCTGTTTAACAGGAAATATTAAAAAACAAGAACACGGCCTCAGCATGGGTTCCCCGCTCTCTCCTATACTTGCAGACATGTGTATGGATTCTTTGGAAAATGACCTCTTCGATTCAAACCATCTACTGTTAAAGAATGTTGTATATTATTATAGATATGTAGATGATGTTATTTGTTTATGGACAGGAAGCCGCCGACAATTAGAACAGTTTTTAGCCTTTTCAAACTCCCGACACGAAGCCATCAAATTCACGATGAAATTGGGAAATAGTAAAATTAATTATTTAGACCTAACAATTTCTATTGATACAAATCAACATTCCTTTACAATATATCGAAAGGACACATACTCGGACGTAATCATCCCGAGTAATTCTTTTCACCACCACAGCCACAAATTTGCAGGCATATATTCTATGATAAACCGGCTAATATCCATCCCCCTGTCGGATTCCTCCTATCAAGAGGAACTCAAAACAATAAAGACGACCACCGAAAGTAATGGCTATAACTATTCTCTTGTGCAAAAACTATTAGACAAGCAATTAAAACGGAAAACAATTTCTCTTTTGTCAACCCATCGACAGAATAACCCCAGACAAACCCAATAAATGGTGCAAACTCCCATTTTTAGGGGAGTTAACTCACAAAATAACGAGACACATCCAGGACAACAGGTTAAAAATAGGTTACTATAACCCAGTGACGTTAGAAATACTCCTTTTCAACTCCGAGGACAAAATGGACATTCTGGAAAAGTGTGGTGTGTACTCACTAGAATTTGAAGGATGCAATGGTGTTTATTTGGGTAAACTGGTCGCAAAGTTGCTACCAGAGCGAAAGACATATGAACTATATATTTAATAATGACCCAAAATCAGGTTTTGCTAAGCATATAATTGAAACTGGCCACCAATGTAATTTTAAACCTAAGGTTTTGCATGTTAATGACAAAGGTTTTAAACTGGATTTTTTAGAGAATTTTGAAATAAGTGTGAGACAAGGTGTCCGTGATGTTGTGCTTTTAAATGACTGTTCTGTTTGTAAATATTCTCTGTTCACCTCTGTGTTACACTCCCCCCCCTTTGAGAATTTGATATATAAGTGGCGCACCTCCCAAAAACTTTGAGAATTGCACCCTTGAAAATTCCGCGTTAGCGTTGAAACCGGTTGGGGAAAATAAATCGTTGTGGAATATTACTAAGTGTTTTAAATTCTCCCACGATATGTTATTCCACCAAGTAGAACCGTCAACAGTTGAAATACGTGGTGTATTATCGATGGCATAAGCTGAAAAATATATTTGGTCTCAAGATGTAGTACATGTTATACAAGTTTTTGAACAATATTATTTTGGGGAAAATTAAGATAAGGAAAGATATATTTGAAGAGATTCCATAGCACTGCCATTGAAGGAATATGTGTTTCAGCGTTAAAATTCACCATTGGATTGGTTCAATTTTCGGCGTTAAAATTCATCATTTTTAATTGGATATATCTTCGTTAAATCTCTGATGACGTAGGGGGGTTGTGTTTGGACCGTTCGAGATAATCTCGATCACGTAGCTGAACAGTCACGTGGTACAGCAACGAACTGTTCGAGATTTTGGTCAGTTTCACTTACTCAGGTGGATATATTAAGCGTCTAATACGTGATTTATCATGTCTCTTATCGGGATATAAAAACCCATCTACAATTTTACTGCGAGAAAAACTCGCTGAGAGTTTTTCTCGTGGTAAACTTGCGAGAGATATTTACAAATAGTTCAAATGCACCAAAATCTCGAACCCTTCGCTGTTATACCACGTGACTCCATAGTTGCGTGGTCGAGATTATCACGAGCGGTTCAAGCACAACCCCCCAGGGGATATTTTTTTTAATCATTCGGTGGTGGAAGTTTTTCTTTATAAAAAGTGAAAATCAGGGCAGGTTATTGGGCATGCCTAAAAAGAAGAAATCTCCTTAAGACTCTCACACTACGTTTACCAATCGAACCTAGATCGATATGAACTCGGACCGATCTGAAAATTCTAAGCCAGCCGACTCTGATCGCCTAATTTATCAATGCGAAATCGATGTGAAATATTGATTTTGGGTCGTTTGAAAAGTTCTCCGCCTGACAAATAATACACACGATTTTTGAGATTTTTCTTCCTATTTTTCAACGTTGTTCCCTAGCAAGTCGATGCATTTAGACCGAAGACTTTCCAACTTTTTAATACCCTCGGTATAATGGGATTTGCCCAACTCTGCAAAATAAGCGTTGGTGTCAGCTTTGATTTCATCATTTGAAGTGAACCTTCGTCCAGCTTGCCATTTCATCAGGTTTGGGATGAGGAAGTAATCACTGGGAGCCAAGTTTGGCGAATTCGGTGCATGAGGAAACACTTCAAAGCGTAGCATTTTTCGGTTCGGAAACCTGCGAATTAACATCACTTCTAAGCGTAGTTTAAGGGGTTTTGCAGCAGCAACCTTAGACGTGTGTGCAGGCTTATCATCGTTGTGAAAAAGCACTTTCTTTTTGCCAGATATAGACGTTTAGCCTGAATAGCACGCTTTAATTGGTCAAGTAAAGCCTAATACTGTCCAGTGATGGTCCTGCCTTTTCCACGTATTCTATGAGCACCATACCACGAGGAGCCCAGTAAACCGTAGGCATGACTTTTCCTGCAGATGTAACCGTTTTCGTTTTCTTTGGCGCACTCTCACCTGCTCCCACCCACTGTTTGGACTGCTGCTTCTTCTCTGGCGTGTAATCGTGAATCTATGTTTCATCAGCTGTTACAAAAAGCTGAATAAATTCAGCGGAATTGTGTTCAATTGAGTCTAAACACTCTTCAGAAGTGTTCATTCGAATGCGTTTTGGATCGGTAGTTAACAAACGCGGCACCCATCGAAGGGAAAGCTTTTTTCTTCCCTAAATATCGTATAAAATGTTGTGTGCACGGTCTATCGAGATGCTTCCAATGTCAGCAAGCTCGCATATCTTCAGTCGGCTCTCTTTTATTGCGAAATTGCTGATTTTTGTGATGATTTCGTCGGTCGTAGCGGGTTTCGGGCGTCCCGAGCGTTCATAATCTTGAATAGATGCACGACCACGTTTAAATTCAGCAGCCCACTTTTTGCCGTCGAGTACGAAGGGGAAGAAACCTTTAAAGTAGACAGTAACTCTTTTTGTACGTCCGTGGCAGTTAAACGTTATCGACGAAGTATTTTATATAGGCTCAAATTTCAATTTAGCCATTTTCAGAAACTGTGATAACTCTTATACTTTCCTCGGTCGCCAAACAACTAGCAACTAAACGCACGCGCCTGAAACGTCACAGCTTGCCATCAAAATAATGCTACTTGACGAATATCACTGTCATTTGGTCATAATAGCACTATGTCTGTGTCGGGCCGAGAACTTCTCTAACGATCCTCGTATAACGAAGCTCAAACGATATCGTACTGTCTACCAATTTTATTTCAAACTCTTGCTACACGTGTTTCAACTGTCTAGCAGTCATCATCAGGCAAGACTTCAGTCTTCGTTATATCGATATCGATATAGTCGTTCGATATCGTTTGAGTATCATTGTTCAATATGCTGTTCTACAACATCTCGCCCGTGAAAGTGGAGTTTATTTTTAGTCTTGCCTGATGATGACTGCTAGACAGTTGAAACACGTGTAGCAAGAGTTTGAAATAAAATTGGTAGACAGTATGATATCTTTTGAGCTTCATTATGCTGTTCTACAACATCTCGCCTCGTATGCTAGGCCGTTGGAAAAATCGCATTTTCAAAATTATTGCTTCGCTGGAAATAGACGATTTTCAACAGAGCTGTCCTCGGTAATGGGGAGCGATACCTAAACGAAGTAATCAGTGCTTCATCGTTCGCCATAAATTACCTATTTCTCGGGAATGTGGGTTTGATTTATTTTTTCTAATCATAAGGTCGTTTGAGCGAGGTATCACTCAACATAAAATGCGATAAATTTGGCTCATTACGAAGAAAAAGTTCTCATCTTCCAATGGTTACGAAATGTTTGCCATTTGCAATGATACTTTTACAAATATTTGCAAGCCCCCCCCTCTCAGTCTTACGTAGGACGTTACATATTTGAATCTTCTCTTCAATAAATTCTCTCTTTCTGCTGTTTCATCTTTCCACAGAAGCCATCGTACAGCTTTAAGAACTGGATATCGTATAATTATGCAGTGCTGGAGTGCCACATTTATTTACATTAAGAGCGAAACAGTAGCACTGCTGATAAAATTGTTAACAACCACAGGATATTTGGGACAAAACACAGCATATTTGGAAGCGATAGAATGTTTCATCATGTTACTTTTCGAGTGACCCTCGTAGATGACATTTGTACAGAAAATCTTTCAATCGCGAAATCGTTCCTATCACATAATTTAAGTGATTTATAACAAATATCGAGATATCATGCCGAATGAAAACATTTATTAATGTTCGCTTGTCCATTAAATTTCGAATTCTGTGCCGTACACCCAAGTGATAACAGTTCTTCAAGAGAGATAAAACTTGTAAAATGTAATGTTTTACTCATTTATGTTACAATGTGTGCATGGTCATTACCAGCGTAAGTGAAATGTGAACTATGAATTTTTCTTTCAACTTACTTGAAATGTTATTAAAGTGTGCACTGCACGACTCACGATACGCGCCTCCTACCTGAAAGGTAGTTTGAGCGAAATATCATTTTACTCAGAATGCAATGAATTTGATCTCATTGTTAAGAAATATATCTCACCCTTCCAATGGCACCAAATTTTCAACCCCTTACCACATAACTTTCGGAGATATTTGCCAAATAATACTAGCCCCTTAACATGGGAAATGGTAGGTAAATGCACTCCAGAGAGGCATTATTTACAAAATGAGGTATATATAACACTAACACGACGTAAAAAAACTGACAGCGTGTAGTTTGTACGTTTTCTCAATTATATTTGACAATTAATCTTATTGTCACCTGAGTAGGTTCTTGGGTATTACAAAAAACCTTCCGTTTTGAAGGAGTTTCAAACGCACCGCGCGAAAAAAATGAGTCAAGTCAAAGACTTATTTAGGTATTTTCATTTAATTACTTAAAATTTCTGTTATATAAAACTATATTATTGCATCATAAATCATATATATTATTTCTCAAGGGTATTTTTTTGTCGCAACGCCGTAACTCCCATAATTCTTCATCAAAATTAATGATTCAAACCTGGTTTTAACGCTTATGTTCCCCGCTATTGACGAAAAATAGACAAATGGTTTAAAATAAAATTTTTTAGTAAAAATTTATAATTAATGTTTTTTTTTTTAAATGATCAAAAATTAACAGTGCCATCTGTTAACAATATAATCAACTAATATATTGGCTATGGTCAAGTGGGAAGAAAGAAGGAAGAAACAGGAAGAAGCCGCATACTGAGCGAAATATTCGCACGGGTCAGCTAGTAATTCAGTATTTAATTCATGTGTCCTTCAGCTGGTGAAATTAAAACGTATAATTCGAATATGGTCTCTATTGTGACTAGGGAACTATCTCTCTCGGACTACCTTAATCATGCAATCGTTTCATTTAGAAGCATGGGTTTTTTTTTACTTCCGGGAACTCCTTAGCAGTTTTTTTTTTTTTGCTGGAAAAGATTTAAAAGTTTGCTCCTCGCTGTGATCGGTATTTACTTTGTTACGCGCACACGGTCGAGAAAATAGTATTCGAGCGGCGCCGGTCGACGGGAGTAAACTTTGGGGGAAAAGAAATAGTTTGGGTAGGGGATATCTCAGGCGTCCCGTTTCACGTGGGGTGGGTTTTTTTTTCTAGGCACTCGGTGAGATGCACCTGCTCTCGCCAGAACCGAAGTTAAACGCAAAGGGAAGCGAGTATTTCCGCCGTGACATCTCTTCCGCCTATTCTTCCAGCGAGTTAATTATTCCGCAGCGCTCTGAAATTGCTAGGGACAGACGAGAATTTAATTCTACTTCTTCTGGACCTTTTCATTAGAACTCATGAAGGACGAGGGAAATTAGTGATCGTGCATTTCTTTGTCTGCATACTTATAGGCTTTAAGAGCAAGTTAATGGGTGCGCATTTTTCAATTAGAGTCCAACCTGATTAAATGTTTAATTTGAATGAGTCAATCGTTATCAACTCATTCCATTAGTATCTAGTTACAACAGTGTTCTTTCAGGCAATGTCGGACCGATTAACATCCAATTTTTTTATTGGTGACGGTAGAAAGGGCGGAGAGAAACAGAAATCCTTGCTCGAGAAATTAAGTACTTAGTGTTTCAGAGCGACAGAGAGAATATTATCATGATGCCTCACCACACCGGAAGGTTTGACAGAAGCGATAAAATAAGAGAGATACATTGCCGAACATGGAGGTACCAAAACTTGTTCTTTCCGCGCACAATAAGCGACCACAATAAAAACTGAGCTCCACTAAATACACTGCTATAATACACGTCACCACGTATTCTGCCAAAAACTTACATCTTTACACGGCTGGTGACCTACCACCCCCTGCCCCCCGCCCTTGCGGCGGCTCGCGGGGTTTTATGTTCATGTATACTGGGGATATCCTATGTCCGGGTTACGGATTTCGGCAGGAACGTTACCTGGCAACAGGCATAGAGTAGGTATGATAGATAGATTTCCCTCGAATAAATCATTCGATCATTATTCATTGGATTTCATCCATTGAATCCATTCATTCATTGTTCAAGTGATTCGTTCGTTTGATTAAATTAATTACCCTTACCCCGCTCCGCATTAAAAACGTCGCTCAATACCATGGTTCATTTTGAAAGTTAAAATATTTAACCACGCTTTTTGTTTAAACTGCAGTGTGTATATTAATCTTAAAAGGGAGGTGATTCGTCAATTACCTTTTTAAGAATTAACTGGGTACAATCTTTAGTCACCATTCTCGGGATGGGTTTTGGAAAACTCTTCGTCGGTGATGCCCTTAAGAACTATCTCCGCTATTGATATTTTCCATGTTTTCTCTCAGGAAAACACAATTCATTCGGATGAGATATCCGGAACATTCCCAGTGAGCATCCCTTTAATCCACTCTTACTCAGAGCCGGCCATTTGCCGCGTCAAGTTGGCCCAAATTGGCCGAAAACATCGGCCGTGATTTACCCCGAAGGTCTACTCTGTGAGGACGTACAACCGGAGAGCTCTCTTGAGCAATAATGAACGAGACCTTAGGCAGTCGGAAAACCCGAAAAGAACAAAAAAATCCGTCCCATCACTACTGCTACTTCCACTGCCGCCAACATTACCGCGTTTGAGTGAGTGATTGAGTCGGAATCCAGTGCACTCCAGTAACGTTTTCCTGGGTCTCCTCGAGGGCGGGCATTGGCCACTCGGGAGAACAGTGGTGGCGGGAGAATGCTTTTAGTTCCGGGGCGAAGGCGAGGGGAAATTTGGGTCGGACGATTGCGGCGTATGAACGCGTAAATATATATTATCACGGCATCGGAGGAGGAGGAGGAAGAGAAATATGGGAACCGAAGAGTAAACATATGAAAATGGTCGTGTCGGCGACGATTATTCGTGTTGTGGTGGTGGTGGTAATCGTGGTTTTCTCGTGAAAATTGTGGCCATTCCGTTTTATTTTTTTTCGTGCGCGCGGCGTAATGGAAAAGCACTCTTGCGCCTGAGTGGTGGGGAGAATTTGGACGTTATTTTTTTTAGTGCGAATCTCCCCATTCTTTCATTTTTTTTTCATACTCTCTTTGCCTTCCTTATTCCCGCGTAATAATTCATTTTTTCTCTCGTTTATCCATTTTTTCATGCGAAGTATTTCATCTTCCTTCTGCTTATAGCAGCAGCGCATTGTAGCAAAAAGGTTCAGGGCAGAACATAGCAGGACTACTGAGATGTTACAAAGTGTTTATATAGATAGCGCGTGTGTACTCTATCTTTGGCTGCTACTCTGTCCATTTTAATTCTTGTTCTTCGTCATTGAAACATCAATACCGCGTTATACTTGGAATGGCGCTGAAAAGAATTTGCAATGGATTGTCAGATATTACGAAAATTCCATTCATTAATTTCTTCATTTCTTATTGTATCTGTTCGTTTGATCTTTCGGTTCCTTCGTTATATATCATTCATATCTTTAATAAAGAATACATAAACAAGGTAGACCTACTTAATGTATGTATTCATTATGTATGTCTATAATAAAAATATTGATAATGTAAATCGATGTTGCTGACAACGTCGGATCTTGACATGTAGTTGTTGAGAGACTTTGTGGCACTCTGTAGCGGAGAATCTGAGGTTAGTTTAGGGTGAATCAATCGTTGAAGACGAGGCAGAGGTAGCCCAGGGTTCTTGTATGGGCCTCTTTCAGTGATCTTTGTTGCATTTGTCCAACAACTACAACGACTACTGTCAACAACTACATGTCAAGAGACTTTGTGGCACTCTGTAGCGGAGAATCTGAGGTTAGTTGAGGGTGAATCAATCGTTGAAGACGAGGCAGAGGTAGCCCAGGGTTCTTATATGGGCCTCTTTCAGTGATCCTTGTTGCATTTGTCCAATCTATTTCACTTTTGTTACTCTCACTAATGTCGTGCTCTTCAAGAGCGAGTTCCGCCGAGTTTTTTTACTGAAGAAAAAGTTGTACACCTATTAGAAGTGTCTCAAATTGCCGTGGGTTGTGTAACATCGGATAAACGGTGGCTTCCAGCTGATTAGGACACGGTGCGGAGCATTTTCATGATTTGTTTGTTGATATCATGCGATGGCATTCATTGTTAAAGATTGTAGCTGAATTTAAATTAGTGACTTACCTGTTGTCCTACAATTGCACAGCAATTATTAAGTATTTAATCTTAGGCAATTTCGTTTACCAATTTGTAAATTAGAGAGCTCCATTATCCATTTTTGCCATGTAATGAAAGATACAAATCTTAAATGAAGCTTGTTTTGATTTTGATTGGTATATATTGGTACGAACCGCTGCTTTTTATCGTTTCCATGGTAACTGCAAAATGCTTCCGACCGATTGTTTGCTTTGTCATACCTCGTACACTGAAGTTGCGACTATATGTACATGTAAACGAAAATACTTCAAATCTCCCTTTCCTGCCTTAACGAGGTGATACGCAGATTCCTCCACAAATACCCTGTACACACATAAAGAGCTCTAGCGCCATCTCTTGGCACATTCCACGGAATATCCCCGAGGGAGTTTGTTAATACATTTCGTCGACTCTTAATGTTAATGAGATGCATGGATAGTTTGGTAGCCTTTGGCATTACACGAGGCCGTGGAAAGTCCGTTGTTCGATTCTCGGTTCAGTCGAATTATCATCATCATCATCATTTATTAACGGGATTTCCCCTTTTGAAATACATACATACATTTCTCAGTAAGAATACAATTTATGCTTGCATAATACAGTGACAGGCGAACACATTTCACTACATGCATACATTTCTCAGTAAGAATACAATTTATGCTTACATAATACAGTGACAGGCGAATACATGTCACTACATACATACATTTCTCAGTAAGAATACAATTTATGCTTGCATAATACAGTGACAGGCGAATACATTTCACTACATGCATATATTTCTCAGTAAGAATACAATTTATGCTTGCATAATACAGTGACTGGCAAAAGTATTATAAATGTTATCTATCTGGTATGCTCTTAGTGTAATTGTATCAGCATTTGTCACTTTTACATGATAAATAAATTTTCAATCATATCCATAAACACAAAAAGAATGCTTAATACAAGTACAACACGTGGATATCACATATTATCAATTTTCATTACAGCAATTAAACATAAAATCTTTTAAAAAAATGTAAATACATCACATGCGATGCAAAACTTTTGTGATTCGTGGTAACAAAATGGGACTGAGTACAAAAAGCACACGATATTCATTAAGTTTGTAATCTATACATAATTACATTTCGAATTGTGTATCATTTAAATGCCATATTCCTCCTCTCTTCCCTTCACTGCCTCCACTTCCACACCCTCCTTGCCGCGCACGATCCGGGTTTCTAGGGAAAAATATCTTTTTCTGTAACTACCGGGAATGGAAACAAGGTCCTAGGTTCGGGAAGCCAGTTCTATAAGGACCATTAAAGCCAGATTCCACTGGGACTGCTAGAGTTTATTTATTTTATTTATAATGTATACTACCGGCAAAGGTAGGTTTTAATTCGTTGTCTCGGGCGTGACTTCATGGAATCGACTTAACATAATGAAAAGTAAAGAAAAATTGGTAATTCCACATAAATATTTAATGTACGACCTAGGTTTCGACGTGGCACGTCATCACCGGATGATGACGTGCCACGTCGAAACCTAGGTCGTACTTTAAATATTTATGTGGAATTACAAAGTTTCCTTTACTTTTCATTAAGGTAGGTTTATTTGAATGTCAGAGAATCTCCTCCAGGTCTTTTACACACTCAGGGACTTATCTCCCTCTAGTATATCCTTTTTTGCCTCTGTATAAGATCTACCCTTCTTCATCCCGTCAATGAAATCAATTCTTTCTTCCCCTTCTCTGCTTGCCTAACATCCTTCCCTCTATCACACTCTTCAGCAACCCATCACCCTTTATTTCCTCCTTCAGCCATCTACCCTGCCTATCCCGGATTTCATTCAAAAGATTCTTTTCCTCGCCCATCATCTCAAGCATTTCTCGTAAGTCTTCCTTTCCGTCCACCTAACCTTCTCCATCCTTCTCCAAACCCACATCTCAAACGCCTGCAGACTGTTCTCGTCCTCCTTTCTTCGGGTCCACGTTTCTGTCCCGGACGCCTCATATCAAGCTCTTCACCCGCCTCTTATTCAAATTCTCACCCTTTGTCCCCGTCTTCAACTCTCTTCTATTACTAAACGCTCCCTTAGCTAGCGCGATTCTCTTCCGTATGCCTTTGCTCTACTAGAGTTAGGAGGGAATATATGACAGGCTTTCGTGGTGGAGCTGTACTGGAGTACTGAGAAAGGTTGAGACCATCGAGTCAGAGACGGGAAACCTCTGTTCCACTCCCGATTGGCGGAACCAATGAGAATCGCGCATTTTGAATTGAGCTCAGCACAAATATTTGTAAACATTGCTTAGTAACAACTATAAATACATAACCTATACTTTTATATGAGTGCTAATTCAAGTCATTTATTACTTCTTCGTAATTACTACTAAGTGAACTAATTATCGTAAGTGAACTAAATATTATTCTACTCTATACAAAATCTGATGTATTTTTATAATTTTGCCGTTTTGTTAAAAATTATTCTATGATATTTATAAATTTTTTATATCTTGCTATTGTGATATTTGCTTGACTCTAAAGATATGTATAATCATATATGTTCCCAAGGGACACACTTGTCCCGGAATGATAAATTGAATGTTCTATTCTATTCTCTTCTATCACGGCCTTACACTTCGTCCCTCATTACTTCAGCGCGGAGGGCTCTAGTCAACCAATATTGGGATTGAACGCCCAATCATGTCTCGTCTAAAAGGTTACAGCGAGTGAACTCTCACCAATCATCATTACGGGGTTTTTCCCCATTCCTAATGAACTTCTTTTCGGGTTGTGAGATTTGGTATCTTTGTTGTAAAATGCTTGGACTTAACAAACTAGCGTTTGACCATTCGGTTCAACATTCAACCGGGGGTAACAGGATTGAATTCTGTTGGTAAACAACTGTAGCGATGGAGACCCCAGCGGAGTAATGGGGCCGTTCAAGCATTACGTGAGAAAATTTTATGCCGTTTTTGACCTCCCCCTGCATTTGAAAATGTAAGATTTCCCCCACCACCTCCTTCCCTTCCTTCTTACGTAAGACGTTTGATATTTGTATCTACTCTTCGTCAAGGTAGTGTGAGCGAGATAGTTTCCTAATCATAATAGAGACCATATTCGATATGCACGTTTTAATTTCAACAGCTGTGAGACACACGAATTAAATATTGCAGTATTAATCGTGCAATAATATAGTTTTACATGACAGAAATCGTAAGTAATCAAATGAATATATCTAATTAAGTCTTCAACGTGACTCATTTTTTTCACGCGGTACGTTTAAAGCTCCATCAAAACGGAAGATTTTTTTGCGATCCCGAAGAAATTAGTGCGGTGACAAAATGATTAAATTTCCAAAATATTTGAGAAAACACACAAACTACACACTGTTGATTTTTTGTCGAGATCTAAGTGTAGGGAATTTTTAATATAACTCATTTTTAATATAAGGTCTCTCTGGAGTGCATACAGGTAGCATTTCCCATGTAAAAGGGCTGGTATTTTGTGGCAAATATCTTGAAAAGTAATGTAGTATGAGGTTTAATTTTTGGTGTCAATGGAAGGATGATATATTTTTCTTTAAAACGAGACCAAGTTCATTGATTTCTAGGTCAAGTGATATTTCACTCATACTACCTTAAAGTCTCGCTTTCTGCAGTTTCATCTCTCCACAGAAGCCATTGTATAGCTTTAAGCACCAGATATCGTATAATTTTGCAGCTTTGGAGTACCACAGTCATTAAAATTTAGAGCGAAACAGTATCACAGCTGACGAGGTTGTGAACAATCACAGGAGATTTGGAAACGATACAAAGTTTCAAGACGGACAAAAATCTAGCGTAAATTGGTTCCAGACCCCATTACCCCCCCTTTTTCGTAAGACAAAGTAAAATGATCCCAACCCACCTACCCCCAAAAACGTCTTGCGAAATACAGGGTGCGTCATTATAATTTCCTTTTTTCAAAACGCAATAAAACCCATTTTATGAATGAGAATTTTTTATATTTTTTTATGATGTTGTAGGTACATATCTAAAGTTTTGCGTTACACAGTTTTGAAAATCATATCAGGTAGGTGACGCCCCCCATTGTCTATACGCCGAATAAGCCGATTTCTGGCGTTTGTCATTACCCTTACCAGTATAGCAGCGGGTAGGTTGGCAATTTCTGCCCGGATGTAGGTCCTGTAGGGTCCTTGGACAGTTGACATAAACACGGGATTTTAAAAAAAATCCATAAATGGAGTTTTTTGGGGGTTGACGAAAACGTGGTCAGAAACTGCCAACCTACCCGATGCTATGTTGGTAAGGGTCATGACAGACGCCATAAATCGGCTTATTCAGTGTATGGACAATGGGGGCGTCACCTACCTGATATTATTTTCAAAACTGTGTTAAAAAAAACTGTAGATATGTATCTACAACATCATAAAAAATAGAAAAAATTCTCATTCATAACATGGGTTTTATTGCGTTTTGAAAAAAGGAAGTTATAATGCCGCACCCTGTACTTGAATGGCCCCAAAGTTACTATGCATAAGTTCTTCACACTGATACTACAAATTTGGGCAATAGCTGTCGTTGGGCCGTCATTCTTCTTTAAGATTCCTGATGTTCATAATCCTTGATTAAGAATTAATTTGTGCTTTGACCGTGCTCCCAGAATCAGTCGAGGGACACTCGTGGGTCGTGTGCCCTGGGCCCCTCCCCCTTAATTCCCCGCCTCCTTCCGTCTCGTCTCAAAAGTTACCGCATGCGAACTTTCGTCCGAAGACGCAAAAGTGTTGTCGCGGAATCCCAAGGGGCCAAGCGATTCACTTTCCGAGTCTTCCTATCCCTGAACCTAGGCTTGTGCGATGAGTCGATTCATCGAAATCATCGACGATAATTTCCGTCGTCGCGTTGCGATGAACCGTGTCGATGACAATGAATGTCGTCGATCATCGACGTCGATGAATTCATCATCGTCGATGAGTCGATGAATTGACTGACCTCGATGAGTCGATGAATTAACTGACGTCGATGAGTTGATAAATAAACTGACGTCAAAGAATCGATGAATTCACCGATGTAGATGAGTCAATCAATCGATCCCCGTTAAATGATAATTATTTGTGTTGCGTCGCCCGCCCGGGCCTATACCTACCTTTCCGTCGGCGATGAATGAATTCATCGACTTATCGAGGTCGGTGAGTTCATCGACTCATCGATGGCGATGAATTCATCGACGGCGATGAACTCATCGACTCATCGTCGTCGATGACAATCATCGAAACCGAATCATCGAGATGATTTTTTTTTTCATCGACCCTCGATGGGCAAATTCGTTCATCGCACAAGCCTACCTGAACCGGGTAGCGAGGACTCAGGGGGTGGGGGTGGCGATCCCCAGGGGAGGCGGCGCCCCTCCTGGGCGGAGGAGGTTGCGAGGGGTGAGGGTGGGGTCACGGTATAGGGGTTGAGCCGCCAATTGGGCTAGTCGCCAGTTTCTTGGCTGCTCCCATTCGATTATTAAAATCGATGAAGCCTCTCTCTCTCTCTGTCTTTCCCGCTCCCTCCCGCTCCTCTCCACACCCCCTTCCTCCTCCTCTTCATCCCCCTATCCCCTCTCTTGATACCTCTTTCAAAACTTCTCCTACAGTCTCTCCGCCACAACACCCGCTATCCCTCTCCTTCATCGTCTCGAAGGGGCGAGAAATTGGCGCGAAAATCGATAGTCTAGAAACATCGGTGGTTGGTGGGCCCGATATTAAATTCTCTTTCTTTCTCTTCCCTTGCCGTTAATTAAATGCAAGTTCAACTATTTTTATTACATTTTTACTGATTATGGATAACATAGATCCTAAGGACGATGGTACAAAAGACAAGACTTGACAGGCAGAAAACTGAAAACAGGTTGGATGCAAAATATCAATAACCCTTTCCGGTCCTGTGATTCCAAATGGAATCACTGCGCTTTCCTGCGTCGAGCGTCGATTTCTTCATATGTATTTCATGTAGAAGATGATATAATCTACGTAAGGTGAAAATTTGTGTGGAGAAAAAATAAATGTATGAATTAATCAAAATCATTTGAAAAAATCGACGCTCGATGGAGGAATCCGACTTGATTCCATTTGGAATCACGTCGCTTTCCTGCGTCCGGACCGGACCGGAAAGGGTTAATTGAAAAAAGTCAGGAGATCCAGGCTGGGATGGTGTGGTCGTGTGATAAGGATGGAACAGACCAGAACAGCGAAGGTATGGTCGGAAAAGGAAATACCAGGGAAGAGAAGAGCGGGCAGACCAAGAAGGAAGTGGATCAACCAACTAAAAAAAGAGATTCGACTGAGAGTGAGCTCTTGGGAGGAAGTTTAACATCAACAAACATACTAAGACAGGAGCAGATGGAAGATGCTGGTAGACAACATCCGGGAAACTGGAGTTGCTACTTGATGATGATGATCATGGATCAAAGAATAATTTCAAATAAATTAAAAAGTGCCACCATAACTGGGATTTTTTGATTCTGGGTTCAATGTAGGACTGGATAATTGCTACGAAGGCTTCCACAGGTTTTCTCGTGTATTGGAATTTTTCGGGTTCTTCCCACGTTGAGCCATTTTTATGGACGACCGTTTCACCGGCATTCCAGTCGGCTTTATCAGGTCGTAACCTAACCGGTCCTAAGGTTAGGACCTGAGAAAGCCGAATGGAATGCCGGCGAAACGGTCGTCCATAAAAATGGTTCAACGCGGGAAGAACCCAAAAATTACCGATAAAATAGGACTAGATAGTGTTTAAACAATTTTGTTAATTAACTACCAATCATGCGTTTGTCATTATATGAATCTTTAATGAATCCTCGTAACTCTTGGGAGAAAGTCAGTGCTGTTAATTACTTGGTTTTTCCTGTGAGGAGTTACAAATTTCATGAAGTTAATAAAACTGCTAAGGGTGCGCGGAGACGATTATTGCGTTGGCGTGTTTACAATTATGATTTTATCATATGATAGAAATAGGACTGAAATTTCAATGAAATATCCCTTTAATATGGTCCACATATCATTGTACAATCATTTGCAAGAACCGAAATATAAATTTTCAAAATACAACTGCGCAATATTTTGACGCCGACTGTCGGCCACCGTTAGAGACTCAAGAGGCCGCACGCCAAGCTTAGATAACATGAAAAACTCTGAACATGCGAGTATTTGCGCTACACGGAGGATATTTCTTTTATCCCCGCTCAACATATGTATAATTTATAAAATGAGAATTGACTCTGGCCATTCTTTAGCACATGTCTGTTAGAAGCAGAATTGACCTGAAGAAATGGATGAATATGTCTCCTATATTCATACAAATTTGAACATATTTTGTATGCATGTCACTGACATTTTTTTATCGGGATTTTAATCGATAGATACAATTGTTATATTTTTATGGTGCCATTCATATTTTTTGTTGATTACATTTTGTTGATATATAGCCATAGCAACCATTAAAAGAGTTACCATTTAATTATTTACATTATAAACAGCCTGCCCTGTCCATGAAACCCGTTCATGAACTTATATCAATGATAATTCTTTGCGTAAAACGGAATTTTAAATTTCTAATAAGTTTATGAAAAATTGTTATTTCACTTACTCTTGTTATATATCATTAGCCCTGATTAGACATAAATTAAGCTGCGGAACGTTGGCAATAGACGACTATATTCATTTCCCTAGATGAATTCTTCAGAACTGTGTAGATCTGTAGTCGATAGAGTGACGGAATAAAAGAGATACACCGCCAAACTGAGAGACCCAAAAAATCCTTCTTTCCTCGCGCCATTAGTGATTTATGCGTAAAAAGCGTGACACTATTACAAGACACACATTTAAAACACAATATACCCATCTCCCCTTCTCTCTACTTTTACTCAGAACTACTGTTTCCGTCAGAAGAACTCGGGCAGACCTAAACCTTCTCCACATACCCCAAGCCCGTACCAACCAATACCTAAATTCCTTCCCGATTGTAGCATCCAAGTTTTGGAATGCATTACCCCCCTCAATAAAATGCTCCTCCACTCCGGAATCTTTTAGGAGGAAATTGTACGAATATTTAAAACAGTAGCACTGTTGTGTTGAGATGTAAGAATCTTTGTGTTGATTAATTTCATTTTTGTCAGAACCTTTGTTTTCAATTGCCCTTGTGTTTATGCTATGATTATTCCATAATTATTGTATTTTGAGCAGAATGTTTTCTGTACTTATGTTTTTTTTTCTTTTTTGCTCTTATGGGTTTCCCAGAGCATCAATAAACCATTCATTCATTCATTCATTCCTATTTTTCCCTGCTCTCCCCCATTTCCTCTGCCGGTGTTCTAACATCCCATGCCATAAGCCCTTGCACTGGCTCGCGGGGTCGTACAAAGGTATTCTGATGTGGCAGTTGTCGCTTAACCTTTTTCGTGGACCGCGTTGAGACGTTTCTTTTACTTGTTGTTAGTTTATCTCTTGAAATACTTGTATGCCGCTTGTCATTCTGTTTATACGCTTTTCCGTCATCGTTTTCGTCTAAGTACCCAGTCACTTACATTTGCTCTTTTACACGTTTATCCCGATTCTGTTTCTTCTGGAGTTACAACCATTGCAACAATGCGATAAATAAGCGGTGCGTACGTTATAATGGCGGGATATTCCAAAAAAAATATTGCATTCCCGCGGAGCTACTCACTATTTTACCGTACCGCCGCGGCACTATGGCGTTCTGAAGAAACAGAATGCCACCCCTGGTCTGTGAAGTGAGACGAGAGAATCATCATATATATTATTACAGAAAGGTCTTTTTCTGTCATTCCGTATATGCTCCGTTAATACTGCACCTACCGAGATAAATGAGGTATCATTATAAACGTGGAATCACCGGCTTCTGACGAAAAATACAATCTCAATCTCAAATTTCACTATTTACCCATTAATTTGACTTAAAAGTTTCGATTTTTCCATGTCGATTACTCGCTCGAGGTATATCGACTCCACACATTTTTTTATTCTAAACTTCAAAAAAAGGTTTAAAATGAAAACAGTACGAAATGCACATAGTGATTGTACATGGGTGAATGGTCATCTGGTAAGTCAATGCAATTAAAACTTTTTGATTTCATATTTATCATCATATATATTATTTCTCAAAGGTGTTTCTTTGTCGCAACGCCATAACTCCCTTAATTCTTTATCAAAATTAATAATTTAAACATCGTTTAAAAGCTTATGTTCCCCGCTATTGACGAAAAATGGACAAATTGTTTAAAATTAAAGTTTGTGTTAAAAATTTAAAATTAAAATTTTTGTTAAAAATGATATATTGCCATCTGTTGACAATATAATCAACTAATATGTTGGCAATGGTTACGTGCTTAATAGACTGTAGGAGGCGCCGTATATTAACAAATCGTTTAGTTGCATTGTTTACATTCTATATGTAATCAGTGTGACCGTTTACGTTATGTAACTTTAACACTAACATAAATAACATATAATTGTCCATGGGAAGAAACAGGTGGAAGAACAGGAAGAAAGAAGGAAGAAACAGGAAGAAGCTGCACACTGTGCGAAATATTCGACAGGTAGAAGAACAAGAGGAAAGAAGGAAGAAGCTGCATACTGTGCGAAATATTCGCACGGGTCAGCTAGTCCACTATAAATCCTGTAGGTTTACTTTTTTCTGTCTAACATCGTCATGTCTACCTACTCGATTTCACAGTAGTTCTCATCGGGAAATGGTATTTTTGTTATTATAAATGAATAAATAAAATACTCAAGGAGAATGCCCATTGAAGAAGTATGTGTATTTTTGATTTGTAGTAAATATTTAATGGAAAAATCGTAAAAATGCAAATTTAGTGCGTTAGCCCGCATGCGGTATAGGAAAATGAGGGTAAACGAAGATGGCGGACTGGCTTCAGCTTCTATCATGTCCCAGCAGAGCTAGTGCCCTCTCTCCACACCTCAGTGAGTGTGTTAATGACAATGGGCTGGGTCTGATGTGATGGGAAAATTTGTTGGGGGACTGAGTCCATACCTAAAAATTATTCTGTGCGAGAAGCATGGAAAGCAATTGGGAATTTATGGAGGAGTATTTATTTAGCGGATTTTAAATTGGATCAGTCGTTTTCGTTGATTAGATGTTATGCAAAAATTGAAATGCAATGATATGTGTGTAAAATACGTTTATGACCATAAAAATTGAACAAAATGGCGCGAGAAAGTGGAAATTTTATTTTTTTTTAATCGTTCGATTTTGCCGTCCTGAAAATGTATTAATTTCTGCCTACACTTATCGTAATGCGATGATATAATAGCGTTGCTGGTGCCAGTGAAGCGCCATGCGTGATTCTGTATCATATTACGTTACAGCCTTTGCAACAATACGATAAATATGCGGTGCGTACGCTAAAATGGCGGGATATGCGAAAAACAGAATTGCATTGCCGTGGTGATACTTACTATTTTACCGTACGGCCGCGGCACTATGGTGTTATGAAGAAACAGAAAACCACCCCTGGCCTATGATGTAAGGTAACTGAGAGAATTCTCTATTAATTTAATGTTTTTGTCACCCTTTTCAAGATTAGCGTACCTAGAGAGCTGGGTGATTGATAGACTTGCGTTCAAGTCCAAATATTTAGTCGATGTTTTCTTTCTATTCAAATGGATAGTCGAATTAAAAAAAATATTGTCGATAAATGGAAGTAAATAATTGGTTTTCGACGACGTTCCAAATAGGTAGTCGTTTGCTCAACCTATGTCATTTCTTCCCGATTTCAATACAAACCCTCAAATGTTAATAATAAAAAAGTTTTTTAATAGTTGTAGTTATTTCATTGCTACGGGATATTTTGTGGGGACATGTTCTGTTTTTTCAATTAGATTTAATCATCAGTTTCAAAGTACAACGTCGATATCTTAATCATCGATGGCAATATAACGATACCTCTACTCTAATTTAGTTTGTAATTTCGATACGTGTATCGTTTCCTGCAATTGATGTTTTCTTTCGATGCTCATATACTTGTGTGACGGGGAGTGGGGATAAGGTACGAAACTCCGTCACCGGCGCATTGCCTGTAGTGTATTCGATACGTGTATCGATTCTCTCTATCGATGTTTGATTTCGATGCTGATATTCTGTTGTGATGGGGAGGGAGGATGAGGGAGGAGACTAGTCACCGTCGCATTTTCCTGTAGTATCCCGGATGCACCAAATACCTTACCCGAAGCTCGTAATGAGATCTGTATCCGAGCTTATATATTCTTTATTTTTCGTGGCCAGGATCGTTTATTGGGGGCGTTCTAGGGGTTAGGGAGGCCGTCTCTAGGGTGTGCGGGGGTGGGAAAAGGGGGTTGTTGGGATACGGCCCTCCTCTCTCCCACTCGAGGGTTGTGAGAGCGGGGAGCGGGGGGAGAAATAAGGGTTTGGGCAACATTCATAACCCCCTCGCAGTAGCGTTAAGCGAAAAAGTTTTCCGAGGGAGAAATTCCCTATTTTGGCTCGTGAGTCGTGGTGGTTGGTCCCCGGACGAATACTCTGCCCCCTGGGGGAAGTACGAGGTAGTAGTGTGCCTAGGGAAACTTCGAGGAATAAAAATAAGATAACTTTTTCATGTCTTTTATCTTCTTATTTTTTTCAATTTCATTCTCGTCCCATTGGTTGATTTCTTTCCGGCGATGGGATAATTCAGTACAGTCAAACGTGTTCGTTTTTTTCCATCCTAGTATGGCTCCGCCTTTGATTTCCCTCTGTTTTTTTCGTTGTTGCAATACTACGATCCGGCTGATGGCAGGTCTCAAGAACATTTAGTTCTTGAGCCAATAGTTATGAGATCATGAAGTTATAGATCTCATCAAAATATTCGAGTTGCAGGAACACATATACTAGCTATGTAACTTACTTATCAATAGTCGATTGGTTCGAATATTTGATCTTATATTGTACCGCAGGATACAATTTATGAAAGTTTAGCCCATAAATAATTGCTAATGCACATCATAATTAGTCAGTAAGAGTAAACAAACTGGTCATTTGTCTCAAAACAACTCTTTTATCGAGTAAATAAGTCTCCAAGCGGTTCTTTGCGCATCCGCCATCTTGATTACTTATGGGACCCATGACTCCATGCCATATGTTATGAAATCAATAAACTTACCTAATGTTGCTGCACAACTTATTGAATTGTTGCTATGGTTTGTGGGTCCCGTAACTTTATGGAATACATATGTGTCGTTCGGGCAACTGGTCATAAATCGAGCAATCCCTAACTCTCTCTCTGTTCTTTGTGTGGCAATATTTAGGATTCCTCGGACATCGGATGAAACGAGAAAACGACGTTCTGTCGCGAGAGGATCGGATGTTTCTAATTAGACGTTATTTTTGTAACGAGTCATATCGTTTTTATGTTGGGTGATTGATTTCTATAGATGTATAAATAACATATTGAATCATCTGGCACACTTCTCATGCTATCTGTGAACGTTACCGATCATCGACTATTGAATAAAAACAAACGGCGTTCAGTCTCACGGGAATCAAATAATTTTGAGGAGAGATTATTTTATGAGGAGTCTTGTCAGTTGTACATGTTTTCAAATCGTCTTTCAGTGTAACCTTAATTTAAAAAATTAACCGTTAGGTGCCGTTCAATTAAGATTTAATTTACGGATACAGTACCTGTGACATTTTGGTCTCGACTACACCTGGCTTTTCACCGTCAAAATCGCGTAAACTTGCTGGGCTGAAAAAAGTTAATTCCTTTATTAAAATCTGTAATGATGTTTTGTGGCTTGCATTTTTAAAAATATTTATTCTTCTTTAGCTCAGGAAAGACATACAACTCGCCAAACATTGAGTAATGATATATGTTTAAAAAAATATAGTCCTGCGGACGCGTAGGAGATAGCTGTGATGTATACTATCATAATTATTTACTATTGAATAATTTTAAGCCAGAAAGAAATTGTAAGGAGAATACATCAGGCCAAAATTGCATTCTATCTTAGAAAGAACCTACTCACCAGCAAGAACATTAGTTTGGAAATGAGGAAACGGATGATGAAAGCATTTGTTTGGAGTGTGGCCCTATACGGGAGCAAAACATGGGTAGTAAGAAAACAAGAGAGAAGGCGGCTAGAAGCCCTGGAGATGTGGCTCTACAGAAGGATGTTGAAGCTCAGCTGGAAAAATAGAGTCACGAACGAAGAGGTACTGAAAAGAGTTCAAGAAACCAGATCCCTGTGGAGGCATATCCAAACAAGAAGAGACAAACTCGTAGGGCACATTCTAAGACACGACAACATCGTTTTAACAATAGCAGAAGGAGCTATAGAGGGAAGGAATCGCCGGGGACGACCAAGGATGTCATTCATGCAGCAGATTGTGAATGATATGGGTTGCATCACATACACAGAAATTAAGAGAAAAGCAGACAGAAGAGAGGAATGGCGCACTGCTGCAAACCAACCCCAGGGTTGAACACTGAAGAAGAAGAATTTTAAGCCATAATAAGTTTCTTATGAACCAAGAGTTTGTCATCCTAGCACTTATTCTTTGCGGATACGAAGGGAATATGGAAGGTCGTTGTATATTCTTGAGGTGGAGCTCAAATGATTATTGTGGTTTTGAGTTATTATACTTTCTGTTGTCTGTCAGGTGACTCGGAGCGTTGGTAGAAAAGGGTTCTAGATATTTCTTCGCGAGTACTGCTGCCGTATTCGCTTAAGTCTCGGAATTAACGAGCCTCGACGATGACGGAGTTTTGACGTCACCACCTCGAAAATTTCGAATGGCGCAATTGACGTGTCGAGAATGTTCGGGGGCTGTGACGAGACAACCATGGATGATCCGAGGTTCGACCATGTCGAGTTGTTACTGAATAAGGCCCGAAGGTACTGAACGATGAATGACTCGTAAACACGTGAGGTGGTGTCCGGAGAGTTTGACTCTGAACATGAGGTGGTCAATGTAATGGTTCCTCTGAAAATCAGCCATCCGACCGGACTAGTTTCATTTGTTTTTTGTTCCTAAGTTTTGATTGGTTTTCATTTTGTCGTCATTTTTCTTTTGCTGATCCAGAGGAAAGGATAAAAGTAAAATAAGAATCCATTGAGTCATGTTTATTTTTAGATACCGTTCGATTGCGGAAGAATGCAATATCACGTGATAGATACCTGTGGAAATTCCGTGCGGTCTTTTCCTCTAGCATTCGTCGGATGGAATTTCGTGCGCTCGGCGATCGCCTTTTATTTTTGTCTCCTCGCGAAAGGATTCGCCTCTCTCTCGGAACGTTCGCTGGAAAAGGGCGGATGTTGAAGCGACCCACGAAATCGGGGGTGCGATAGTTTCAAATGTTTTTTTTTGTTTTACATAAAAAAATACGCGATTTCACTTGCGGAATCAGTTTTGATCGAATGAATTTTTCGTCATGGCTGCGTGATAATTGGTTTCCTCATCTCATTACGAGCTGTGCTTGTTCGAATGAGTCGCCATTACTCCCTAATTTTCCAAATTTCCTCTGGCCTCGTTCTGACGTGTTTGTAAAAATCCTCTATTCGTTTGTATAATGCTGTGTACTTGGGCAAAAAAGACTCAAGTACCACAGGGAAAATTTACACTTATTTTATTCGTCAATAAATTTAATGGTTCCTCGATCAACGATACGGAGACTCGATCAACGATGCAGAAACGGAAAAGTTCTCTGACTGAGAAAAAAATTGTATCATTGTATAATTTTTTCTTTGAGGAATTAATAAGGAAAGCGCGAGTGTTTATGGTAGGTATATGTTAATTTGATTTTACAATAGGTGTTTTCTTTTTAGCTCTGCGTAAATATCTCAGCTTTGATATCATTGTTGATTCGTTACGATGTATATATTGCTTCCTATAATGAGTCAAATGATAGTTTTGTTAGTGTTACTGACCTCTTGGACCAACTGGAACGGAAATCGCTTACAGGCCGTCGATTGAAACTCAATCTTTTATGTAAATTCAAAACCAAAAATACTTTCCGACTAAGTTATCAATATATGACGAACTCCAACATACTGCGGTAGATCAGATCATGTGGATAAAATTAGGGAAATAGACTGAAGAACGATCAGATTTAAAATGTCGTTCTTCCCGCGATCGATAAGAGACCATAAGGTCTGCGTTGAGACTTTGAAGTAGGTTAGTTGACAGGTAAAGCAGCTGTTTATTTGATGTGCTCCCTGGTGCATGTTTCTAAATCTGCCGCGTAGTGCTAACACCATGTTTTGTTTAGTGTGTTCCCTGCATGAATCCTGTATAACGTTTTGAGTAGTTGCTGGGTGGATTAATTTAATACTTTTGTGTAGCATTTGTAGAATGCCTATAGTTTGGTGAAAGTTCATTTCTACTCTGCAGTGTATGCTAGTGATAATTCACCCCTTGCCAAATACCTTTGAGGTGACTTGCAGAGTTATATGTAGATGTAGATGAAGTGTGATGGAAAGTGTTGTAATCATCGCCTACGTTACTCATCTCTATTTGTTGATGCTCTACGTCTAATTTATCTTCATTCTTCTCCTCGGCATAATGGAGTATTTTTACGTTTTTCTCAACTTAGTGCATTAATCTTATATTTACCGTTTATCTACTTCGTGTTTATCGTGGATGAGTGAATCTTTCGATTATTCCTGAGACAGAATAGGCATCATACTGCCATCCACTGTTCCCTTTTTAGCTCTTCCGACGTATTGCTCGTCTCATACCTTGGCTTTCGATTCGAGTTTCGCAAATCATTGTCGAAATAGAAATAAAAGCGTCTGTCTCTCCCATTTTAAATCATGTTTCCATTTCCGTAATCGGGTTTTTTTTTGGGGAGGTGCGTCACTGAAAATGACAGTGATGTGAATCATCCCGTCAGGGCTATTTCAATAAAATCTCCCTTCATTGTGCCTCATCCTGTGCGGACGCGCTTCCATTTATGCGCCCGAAAAAGGCAATCGCGGTATTAGTTTCCGAGCGAGCTCTGCGTGGCAGACTTCTGGCGCGTTTGCGAAGCAATCTCCTATCTGTTTTCTCGGGATCCTCGCTGGTTGTTGAGATTGGTTCCGAGCACAAACGTTCCTTAGAGGGAGCGTTTTCACTGTTTGCATGAAAAGAGACTTTGGATGCTGCTTGCGTGTTTCCGATCGCACTCAGTTTGATCGTTATATTTGGAATGCATCGTTTACTTACCGAGTAGCAATCATAACTTTGGTTTTCCCTCCTCTTTTCGAGTCCATTTTTGTACCTCATTCTTTCATCTGTTTCAGAGGTTCTCAACCAATGGGGTATACTCCCAACTCTTCAGGGGAATAGAGAATGATCAATGGGATAATTGGTATCAAACATGGGTATGTTGGGATAGACATAAGAGTAGACTAAACGCCGTGAGTATGAGTTATCTGAGGAGTGTTTGCGGCAAAAGTAGGCTGGATAGGGTCAGAAATGAGTGGGTAATAATTGAATGTGGGTTAGATGCTCCAGTAATGGACAATATATGAAAGGAGTGTTCTTCATTGGTTTGGCCATGTTGAGAGAACGGGTGAGAGTCGAATAACGAAACGGATATATAAGAGTGAAATGAATGGTGCGAGAGGGAGATGTAGGCCGAGGAAGTTGTGGTTGAATGTGGTTGAGGAAATTCTTAGGAGGAGGAATATTAGGAGTCTTAGGAATATTAGAAGTATTACAAACAAGAGGGCGTGAATGAAGCTGTGTATTGGGGTTAATGAGGCAAGAGAGATTTGCAAGGATAGGTCAGTATGGAGGAAATTATTGAAGCAGATTAGGTGTGCAATTATGTATTTATGAGTGAAACTTCGTGACTGTGCCTACCCCGGAAGGGAACGGCGTCATTGGTATGTATGTAATTCTCAACCAAAGGTGATGCACTGTTAATTACGTGAAATCTGTAATATAGTGGTTTGCGTTAGTTTAGTCTATGGGGCTCATAAAGTCAACTTTCGTCAGATTTGGATTGTATTGTTTTCCAACCGAGTAACATCATAATTTTGCTTTTCTGTCCTCTTTTCGACTTTTTGTACCCCGTTCTATCATCCGTTGCAGGAGTTGTCAACTATTGGTGAATACTCACTCTCTTCGAGGAAATTAAGGATGATTAATGGAATAATTGGTATCCATTTCAACCAAATTTGATAATCACGTGAAACCTGTAAAACTGTGGTTTGTATTGATTTATTCTGTGGGATTCAATAAAGTCAATTTTTGTGTTTTTTTTCAATTTCCGCAACTTTTTTTTTTTCAAAGTTTCACAATTCGTTATCACAGATTGAATTCGATTGCATAAAGATTCCCATTATTTTCATTCGTTTTTATCTTGCCATGACTAAATATTTTATATCGGGAAGAAAAATGGTGTCTTAAACAATGTGGTAAGCAGAATCGCGGGCTATATGTTGAGAACCATTGAAATATTAGGTCCAATACATCACTTTCAACCCATAGTTTCCGATTTTGAAGTTTTTTTCTCCTTCATTCTCTCTCTTGGGCAGCATTGAGGAGTCATTTCTTGATCCCTTTTATTTTTCTTCGATTGGTCTAAAACTCTTTCTTCCGGTTTTGTCTCCTTCGCTATTTCCACAAGTCAGCGACTCTTAAGCGAACTTTTTGGCTTTCTTTTGTTAACTTAATCTGGCACCTCATCATCACCAGCACGAAGTATTTTCAGATTAAAGATAATTAAAAATTAACTAGTGAATCGCACGCAATATTTGAATCAGGGTGGGCCTTGCAGTATTTTGCTTGATTTGCTTTTAGAGGGATTAAGGTGGGAGCCCCTTGGGACTCGGAGGCTACACGCCAGGCTTAGTTCGCTTTAGAAATTCAGAACGGGAGTGTTTGAGATGAATCCTGGCAAGTACGAGACGCTGACCATTGGGGCGGGTGTCCGGCCCGGCAGCGGGGGAGGCAAGGCACTCGAGGTTGTCATCATACGAAACCATTAGAGTCATCACTGTAAATGTTTTTGCGTGTTATCCTGCCTGGAAGGGATTTCTTATTTTTTGAACTCAAGTGATAATAAAACTTCAAATCCCTTCAGAGCGGTCGTTATTCAGAGAAAGCCTGGACCCTACTTGAGCGTCTTGTGGAGGACGCTTAAGTGCATTACTCCGCCTGTCGGATGAGACGTTAAACCGAGGTCCCCTTGGCGCCCATCGTTAAGAGCAGGCTAATGCCGACGCCGGGTTTCTCTCCACCCTTCTTCCGTTACCTGTCCCCTATGGCGCAAGTGACCTTAGCTTTCGGTCGCCTCCCCAAATATCCAATCCAATCCGATAATAGAACTCTTCTTCCAAGTACATCTTTGACAACATTTTGTTCTCACTGGTCCTGCGTTGTGTTGAATATGTTGTGCGACTTTGACGTCAATTGACCTATACAGGGTGTCCCATAAATGTCACGCCACAGTGACACTGGAGCTAGGGCAGCCTAAGAGGAACCGAACCAGCCTAATATGACCTCAGTAAAAGTTGCGCGGTTTTCGAGATGTTGCCAAATTAAAGCTTTTTCAAAAATTTCACTTTTTTTACATTTCTAGTCCCAGAATTCAATCGGATAATTTAACGTTCTCATTAGGGCCGCTCTTTTAATCTTCCAACTGTGACTCATGTGCCGACTTCTACCTGGAACAGAGGCCCGAGAGGGAGGGAGGTCATGGGGTCCGAACAAACAAAAGAAACGCGAAAGCCGCTATACCTGTCTAACTTTATCGGCTTTCAAAAAATAGGATGGATAGAGTACTTTGTTTGTTAATTTGTGGCAGTAGCCCCATCAGAGAGCCAAATTGAGACCTATTCAAGTGAATTCTGGGACTAGAAATGTAAAAAAAAGTGAAATTTTTGAAAAAGATTTAATTTGGCAATATCTCGAAAACCGTGCAACTTTTACTGAGGTCATATTAGGATGGTTCGGTTCCTCTTAGGCTGCCCTAGCTCCAGTGTCACTGTGGCGTGACATTTATGGGACACCCTGTATATCCGCATAGAGACAGTATTACCATTCACTGTGAACAAATTTTTAAAGGCTACATAATATCATAGAAGTGTTTTTTTATCTATAGCGCATTCGATTTGGCTATGATACACCTATTGTATAGAGTTTGTTTTGCATGAGATTGACTTAATAACAATTTATAAATTTGTTATGAATATATGATAAAAGTAATTTTTTTTATTAATTTCAGGTGAGTTCCAAAACAACTGACTTATAGCTGTAGTTGCAAGATCGAATGTCTGCCTTCCAAATCCTCAGATTAGATGTGGGATTTGTGATGATTGAAGGTGAGTATCTGCATTGCCCTTGTCGGAATAATTTTCATCTATTTCTGGAATCTAAAAGTACTTAGAAATGGAAATGGTTTTTTGAAGTCGCCGTAATTGTTGGCTGATCGGATGGCATGTTTTCCAGACTAGGTTTTCCGTCAAAACAGGTTTCCATGACAGTAACAATTTGGAAGTCGCTTGTAATCGACATTTTGATGTGTAAGCGCGCACTTCCATGGCAGTAGTGGCCGATAGTGGTGGTAATCGACTGCGGTCGCAACTTGCAAGGAAAATGGACCGGTTTCTATTTTGCCTGAAAGTATCGTATCGATTCTGCGATAAAATCGCATCGCTTCCGCTGGAATCTTGATCACATGACAGCAAATGGAGATTTAAAATGTAAACAACGGAATAACTTAGTTGTAGGAGGGCTCGTTTGTGCTTATGTAAATATTTATTTGTGCTTGAAAGTATTTGAAATGCTAAGGAATCCCTAATATAAGCTTTATGACTTATCTCGTCGTAAATAATAATTATTTTTGCCACTATTGGCACGGTTGATTCGACGTAATAATCCATAATTATTGTAATTCATTCAAGTTAATTATACCCACGACTGCCAATGGGACTCGAAGAGCAATTTTGGCAATAATGTTTGTCGGCCCCGGTGGCGGCGGGGTAAAGTCCTCGCCTGCCAACCCGAGGGTCGCGGGTTCGAGTCCCGCCTGGGTAAAATATTTTCTGCCAAGGACATGGGTGTTTGTGTGTCGTACGTTGTTACTGTTATTCACCCGACGTAAATTGGCCCATTGTGCTGTATTCGGGCTAGTGAAGATAAATAAATAAATAAATAAATAAATAAATAATGGGACACGAACGCCATTATTGCCAAAATTCGGGGATTTTCGTAAATACCGTATTCATTGTTGACTTCCGTCATTCATGTGTTTGGAAAAAGCGGGAAGTAATGTGTAACCTGAACGAATTCCTCCTAGTTGCGATAAGATTCGAGACACTGCTATACTTGGTACCTCCACATGCAGTAAGGCCTCGATTTACGTTGGAGAGATCGAAGGAAAGCGACGTAAGTCGAAACAAACGTAAAGCGGATCCAGATATTTGTGACCTTTTTAATTCCAAGATTTACTGCAGAGGGGGATGTTTTTCGGAATAAGCCGGATCCCTACTTGAGTGCCTTGTGGAAGACGCTTAAGTGCAGTACTCCGTCTGTCGGATGAGACGTTCGCCGTGGTCCCCTTGGCGCCTTTCGTTAAGAGCAGGCTAATCCTGACGCCGGGTTTCTATCCACCCTTCTTCCCTTACCTGTTCCCTATTTCGCGAATGACCGTAGCTTGCGGTCGCCAAGATTCCAAGAAGATTAGATACAAGGCGTTTATTTCAAAATTCGTTTTTTGCCTTCATCCAGGAAGAATGAGCTATCTCAGATGGGATGATCATGTCTCAGTTATCAAATAACGCAAGCATGTGTACATATGCTCTATTTTTTTTAGCATTAAACCGGCCAAAATTTTCCGACCACCGTTGTCAGAGTGGTCGTAACATCGAATCAGACGTAAATAGAAATGGCGTATACCGAGGACTTACTGTAAGTCAACCTCTACGTGTAAAGCCGCCTTAAGATAAATTATGATAATTGTATAAGTGTTACGAATTAAATAGAAGAACTAGGATGGGAATTACTATCAGAACGCAGGTTAAAATTTAGGTTATACCTTTTAAGTAAATTCGAAACCGTTTTAATCACAGATGACGTTAGATATATATTGAGAACCCCTGCGTATTATGCTAGGCTTGATCATATTAACAAGATTAGAGATATAGATTGTCGTACCGATAGATTTAAAATGTCATTTTTCCCGCGTACTATAAGAGAGAACAAGAGGCAGCGAAGCAAAGGGATAGGTAGGTGAAATATAGTAAGAGTAGTCTCTAGTGCATGATGCAGGTAATAACAACCAATAATCTCTTCCTTATTATGTAGATACTAACCATCTAGCTCCATGTGACCCTATTTTATAGCATGTCTCCATTAAATATCCTAGTTGCATGTCAATAGTGCATGCTTGGTGATCTTCACCCCCTGCCACACACCCTCGTGGTGGCTCGCAGGGTATTACGTAGATGTAGATGGGTCAATCCATACCAAGTGGTCCAAGTTGGTTGCTCGACCATTTTAGAAAAAATTCATTTTTTGAGGGCAGATAGCCTTATGTTTCGACAGCTCAAAACAAGTTATATTTTATTTTTAGTTTCCATGGCAACCAAATGGCGGCCATTTTTCAATCTCGATGCAGAGCTTTTTTAGCATTTGCAAGCTTTGACATTAACTTCTGTTACTCAGCTACCATCGGTTATAGGAAAATGAAATAAATTTTTATGCAATACTCATACTTGGAACTACAACTCTGTGTATGTCAAAACATGGAATTGTTATTTCTTCGTGATTATTTTAACAGCCAAACTTTAAAGTGAAAAACGTAAGGTTTCGTATATTTCGGAATTTTTTTGGGGAAGAAGAAATTTTCTTCGACCCTTAGAAATTACTCATAATATACGATGACATTAGATCTCTATATTAAAAAAATTTGAACTCAGAAGCTATCATATTTTCATTTTTACAGAGCCGGCAAATTGTAACTTTTTAAAATTTTGCAATATTCCAAGTTCAATATCTCTGGTGGGCAGTTGTTTAAAAATTTGAAAATTACAGAAAATAAAGATCTGTACATAATTTAACTATGGTATAAAACTTGACTTGGAGACTTTTCTAGTTACGCAGATATAGGTGAGTGTAAAAAGCAAAAATTCAGCATTTGCGAAATGATGTAAATGCATTTAACATGCCCATTATTGCACATCCTAAGGCTTGAAATAATACTTTTTTAAAAATTAAATGCTACTAATGTTTTTTAATCAAGCATATATTTATCTAGTACATACATTAGAATTTGAAATTATTCAAAAATATGAGTGTGAGTCCACATATCTTTTTGTGAAAGACTCCCTAAATTTTAATTATATGCTTTGTATTTGGGATAAATTACATTTTTTATGCATTTTGACAACAATGTGTCCACACAAAGCGTTGCTACAACAGTACCTCAATTTTACTTAGATGTGTTGGAAAGAGTTTTAATTTTTCACTAGGTAATGGAAAATGATGGAGATACAGTGCTCTGTTGGTGTGTTGACCGGAGAAGAGAATAAATGTGTTTATGGTACTGTAATGAAGGAAATTCAGAATATCAGTTATATTATCCAAGATAAGCAATATCTCTTAAAGGCTAGAATTTTTGGTGATGTGACTTCAATATGTGAGTACCATAAGACCAAATATTTGTTTAAATATTACCATATATTTGGATGTTACTGATGTGATCCTTTGAAAATCAATAAAAAGACAATTTCCAGTGGGCTCAAGGAAATACTTCCAAAGCATAATTATAAAGCATCTACCACAAAGTTTGGCCTAGTTCCTGGTAAATCAATGGCTTGTCCTAGGTGCTTCAAAAAATATTTATTCATCAGAAAATTACTAAACACAAAGAGAAACTTGAAAAAAGGTTTAAAAACTGCGTAAGAGTTACCGGGACTCGAGTATTTCACCGATTTGTTCCAATTTCGAAAAGGATAATTCGATGATTCTTGACATACAAATCAGAAGAATATGAGGAACTCCGAGTGAGCAAAACTGCTTCGTAGACACCAAGCACTAGTAAGATTATTTTTAGTGGATATGATGTTTGCTAATGACATTGAGACTTTAAGAGTTCCCATTTCTTTGAAAGTACAACCACCTGCCCAGAATGAGAATATCATTCAGAATATAAAGTGACCACTGATAATGGATCCCAATTACGAACGTGCTGAGAAAGCTGAGACCCACAGAAATATCAAAGGAAACTAAGAGTTTTATTTTCATATTCATTTCTATGTACCGATAAATTACAATGCTGTTAAACAAGTAAGGTGATGAATGCTATTATAGTATCAATAACTGACCTAATATTTCTTTCAATTTTCTTCGATATATTTGGTGAATGATTTTTAAGTACCATACAATTGGTACCCAAGTGTCAACAATTTTGTGGAGAGATTAACTATGGACTATTTTTCTATACACCATATTATTATATTAAATTTCTTTTTTTCAATCACCTAAATTAAAAAAAAAAGTATTATTTCAAGCCTTAAGATGTGCAATAATGGGCATGTTAAATGCATTTACATCATTTCGCAAATGCTGAATTTTTGCTTTTTACATTCACCTATATCTGCGTAACTAGAAAAGTCTCCAAGTCAAGTTTTATACCATAGTTAAATTATGTACAGATCTTTATTTTCTGTAATTTTCAAATTTTTAAACAACTGCCCACCAGAGATATTGAACTTGGAATATTGCAAAATTTTAAAAAGTTACAATTTGCCGGCTCTGTAAAAATGAAAATATGATAGCTTCTGAGTTCAAATTTTTTTAATATAGAGATCTAATGTCATCGTATATTATGAGTAATTTCTAAGGGTCGAAGAAAATTTCTTCTTCCCCAAAAAAATTCCGAAATATACGAAACCTTACGTTTTTCACTTTAAAGTTTGGCTGTTAAAATAATCACGAAGAAATAACAATTCCATGTTTTGACATACACAGAGTTGTAGTTCCAAGTATGAGTATTGCATAAAAATTTATTTCATTTTCCTATAACCGATGGTAGCTGAGTAACAGAAGTTAATGTCAAAGCTTGCAAATGCTAAAAAAGCTCTGCATCGAGATTGAAAAATGGCCGCCATTTGGTTGCCATGGAAACTAAAAATAAAATATAACTTGTTTTGAGCTGTCGAAACATAAGGCTATCTGCCCTCAAAAAATGAATTTTTTCTAAAATGGTCGAGCAACCAACTTGGACCACTTCGTATGGAATGACCCAGATGTAAGAGGGACGTTAACATTAATTTCGGACTCATCTATATCATATTCCCATGTGAACTATTCCCGCAGAAGTTGACCAATGAAGCCCGAGGGACGACATTTCGTTTGAATTCGATATGACGCATATCCGTCTTCGATTTTGTTTTCTGAGCTTTGATTAGTCATCGGCACACTTTTCCTGTGATTTGTAGGGCATGAAAGTGTTTTCCTATGGAAGCTAAAAATGTTGCCATTGATTTCCGCCTAGCTTTCACGAGTTCTTTTTTTCCCGGACGTTCTCTCATTGTTTGTTTTGTTTTCGCAGTATTTTTTCTAATCAGTATTCAGAGAGCTCGTTATAGGTTTTTTTCCGGTGGAGGATGGTCATTGGACTGTACCTGCATGAGCAATTTTTCCCCCGTTGAGGAAGGCATATAAAGAGCCCTTCTTCTTCTCACACAAAAGCACTCATTTTCCAGCTATTATTTCCCTTCTTCAGTCGTTCGCATCCTTTTCCTCCCATTAATGGCGTAGAGAATCAGTGTTCCAGTCCAGTAATCGGCAACGTGTAGCATGTGTGCCTTTCGAGCGGAAATGGAAAGATATGTCGGGTGCACGTCAAGGAAACTATCCTTTCATAAATCATTCCAATATTATATTCTCCGTATTCATAAAATCATCCTGTGTTACATTGGTAAAACTAACTTATATCAAATGAATCATCTAATTTTATCTTTACTAATTTCGTTTTTTATCGAGGTTGATTCCTTCTTTCGGGGTTTTCCGCCGCGTTGGTTCATGTTGATGACACGTTAAACAATGTCACTGGTGATCACTGATCAGGCAACCACAGGCATAAACTATGAAACACTGAAATTGTTCAACACTAAATATATATCTCTGGTAATAATAAATAAATAGATAACGTCACTGGGTATCACTGGGGTAATAAATAAATATGGGTATCACTGGGGAGGTGGGGGGGAGTCACTTGACTCGACTTGACTTGAACCGAATAAATATAATAAAACAAAAAAATAATAATTATTAAAGTAAATAAATTAATTAATAAAAAGCCAAATAAAAAATAATTTAAAAAAAATAATTAAAAAGGATAAATAAATAAATAAACAAATAAAAGATTGATATAAGATATATTTAAAAAGAAAAATAATTCTTCCACTCAAGATAGCAATGTTTAAATGTTTTGTTCCAGTTTTGATGCACGTTAGCATGTAAGTTTCTTCTTCACGCAAACAACACAACCAGATTTACCTCCCCCGTGAATGCTTGCGAGTTTTGTTTAAAGAGCCGGTTGGGGTGAGCAGTGCTCACCGGTACGGCCCCAATTGTACGCGCCTTCGGCGCTGTGAAGAAGAACCTCGAACCGAATTGTTACATGGACCTGAGGAAGCCAGTAGGACAGCCGGCGAAATATTGTCCTCAACATGAACCGACGCGGCGGAAAACCCGAAAGAAGGAATCAACCTCTATCAAAGCCCCGCGGAAGCCTTCGTCAGAACTTCATTCGTTTTTTATCATTAAACCATTGTTCAATACATCATAGTTACAAAAGCTATGTGTGTACCATTTGTACTTATTTTCAATCATTGGATGTACAAATTATAAGGTACGAAGTCACTCGCACGGGTGCACATAAACAGAATATAGGATGGAATACGCGATGAGAAATAGAAAGTTGAAGGCTGCGACGGAACGGAGAATACGTATTGGTTTGAATGAGAAGACGAGAACAGCGGCCGGCAGCCAATATGTGCTTTGATCCACATTTCTTATTGTTTTTTATTTCAAAACGGGCAAAATCCCCCCTAAAATTTGACTTTTATGCAGGAAAAGACTACTGTAAGGTTAATATATCGTGAGTATATAATGTGATATTAATTACCTGTATAACACCAAGGGTTGAAATTCGTCACGGAAAAAATATCACTTGACTTGACCGGGATTCGAACCCGGATCTCCCAATTGCCGGTTAGTTGCGTTACCCATTTACTCAGTGCAACTGGTTAACACACCTGACCGGAAACGGCTCAAAACGTTATGCCTGACGCATTTCTCTGCGTATATTCTACATGTCTTCGCAGTAATAGCTGCATATCGTTTTATGCAGCCGATTTGGGGAAGAGTATTATACCCAAAAAAAGGCGACTGATCGAGTGATCGTTGCATTAATCGAAGCTAAGTTTCGATTGGCCGAGAACAGGTACTTGGAAGTACGGTACTTGAAAAATTATCAAAATGTTCGCTCAAAATTCACGATTACCACTCCAGCAACCGCTGCGGGATTCGATCCCCGCCCACTTGGATGGGAAGCCTTGTTTCCCGTAGCTATAAATCTCGCCCGTACCGCTCTGCCTTCGAAGATTGTTTCTTGTGAATTCTTAACGATGTATATTCATTCCGAATCCTCCCACTCGCTCTCCGCATGCAAGACTCCTTCCATGGGCTGACTGGCCAATTAACGCTCAATCAACCGCTAATCTTATTAACTCGTCAAGCTACCCACGTAATTTCATACCGTCTTAATTTCCTCCCGTGGCTTCCCTTGCCCAACCGTTTTCCCGTCGAAAATATATTATAGGTTGGCGGCAGTGGGATCTCTCTGACTCGTACACCGTGCCTATCACTGTCCACTCCAAACGCCTTTTCGTATAAAGACCGGTTTGTACCATTGGCGTCGTCATGAGCTTCAAAGAATTGGTGTTTGCGCAATCATTGTTGGATTTATGGATTACAGAATAAAACAGGTCGCGTTTAAACGCCCGACAATAAAATCTGTTTTTTTTTTCTGCGAAAACTGATCCATTGCCAAGACAGTTATCGCTTGCAACATGTCCATAAGTTTTATGCATAATTTAGTATTTTTCAATTTTTTTCCGTTTTGAAATTTCCGTTTATGGATTACAGAATAGAACAGGTCGCGTTTAAACGCCCGACAATAAAATCTGTTTTTTTTTCCTCGAAAACTGATCCATTACCAAGACAGTTATCGCTTGCAACATGTCCATAAGTTTTATGCACAATTTAGTATTTTTCAATTTTTTTTCCGTTTTGAACTTTTATCTAAAAATCACGACGGAAACGTGACAGTTCTGCTTCTGGTATATTGAATTTTTGGTACATTAGCTGTACAACTAATCTATTCGGTATGGCACATTGCACATTTTAATGGCTACATTATTATTTATTGGAATGTTATCATATGGTTACACCTATTTCCTTATTTAATACGTGGAAACAGTAGAATGAAAATAAATATTGATCAAGGAAGTGATGTCCTCTAAGATCAGAAAATAAATTAAATTGGAAGTAAAACATGAAAAAAACACTATGAATGCTTCATTATTGTGAGGGATCATAAAGTAAACACAAAAGAGCTGAGTCCCTCCATTAAATGAATAATTACATAATTAAATTACACACATACATACCCATCACGCCGTTCTCTTCCGGGGTAGGCACAGTCAAAATGTTTCACTCATAAATACATATTTGTACACCTAACTCTGCTTCAATAATTTCCTCCATTCTGACCTGTCCTTGCAAACCTCTTTTGCCTCATTTAGCCCCCATACACTGTTTCATACACGCCCTCCTGTTTTTAAGACTCCTAATATTCCTCCTCCTAAGAATTTCCTCAACCACATTCAACCACAACTTTCTCGGCCTACCTCTACCTCTCGCACCATTCATTCTACTCTCATATATCTGTTTCGTTATTCGACTCTCATCCATTCTCTCAACATGGCCAAACCAACGAAGCACACTCCTTTCATACACGTCCATTACTGGAGCATTTAACCCACATTCATTCATGACCCACTCATGACCGACCCTATCCATCATACTTTTGCCTCAAATACTCCTCAGATAACTCATACCCATGGCGTTTGGTCTACTCTTATGTCTATCCTGACATACCCATGTTTCACTATGATATAGCAAAGTGGGAAGAAGTACACTTTTGTACACGGCAATTTTAAATTTATTTATCGAAATGTTATCATATGGTTACACCTATTTCCTTATTTAATCCGTGGAAATGAATGAATGAAAATAAATATTGATCAAGGAAGTGATGTCCTCTAAGATCAGAAAATAAATTACATAAGAAGTAAAACATGAATACAACACCATGCATACTTCATTATTGCGAGGGATCATGAAGTGAACACAAAAAAGCTGAGTCCCTCCAATAAATGAATAATTACATAATTAAATCGATTATGCTTCAAACGTATAATAGAGCTAGTTGACAATCGTAATGATATCAAAGATCAAATACAACAAAGAACGGAAATGAGGTATAGCGACCATAACAAACTATCAGTATACAGGCAATGATGAACAATCAAGGACAAAAATTCAGAAGATAGAAAAAATAGATGATGAAGAAGAGAAAAGAAAAAATAAAGAGAGCATTAATAAAGTGGTTCATGAATTATGAGGCATTTAGTGATAAGCTACGACTGAAAGGTTTTAATCTTGAGAGCTTTTTTATCTAATTTGTGAGGGAATTCCAGAAGTTTGACCTTATTACCTGTAATAATTTATGGCAGTTTGTCCGATGAGATGAATAGCATAGGAAATTAAATCAGTTCTCGTAGTTATATTGGTGGTTTTAGACATTGTTTTGGAGAAAAAATGCAAATATTCGGGCTTTTTATCTGGAAATAATTAAATGCAGATTATTTAGGCGAGCCATAATTGTTTTTACATACCCTTCAAATGATCCATTTTGATTCCTGTTTGTATTCCTGTATTAATGTGATGGTCGTCAGCTCCCCGTGTGGACGTTCGAGGATACTAAACGTACCTCAAGAGCTTAGTCTGTTTGGAAACTATCGGCTTAAGTTCAAGGTGCGCTCATCGGCCATGTTCATGAATCAAGGATGTCTAATATCACTCCCCTTTGGCGAGGGAAGCCTTGTATACGACCCTCGTGAAGCCATTTAACTCTTCGACTCTTCCTGGCGAACTTGACCGAGCACTGTTCTGTCCATGTGGCGTTAATGCAGTGTGTTTCGACACAAATTTTAATACAGTGTACTCTAAGTGTTATTTCATAGATCTTGTATTATAAAAATTTCAGATCTAGTCTTAAAAACTGCATTGCGATGGAAATCATTGCAGCCCACGCCTATAAAAGGCCCTACGTTTTTCGTGCATCATAGTTTACATTACAGTTAGGTGTTAATTCATTAATATCAGATACCACTTACAGTTACAACTCTTATTTTAAAAGCTGCATTACCATGTAAGTCATCCCAGTTCATGTCTAGAGCAAGATCCGCGTTTTTCATGCACGGTCACTATTTTCCAAGTACTGTGGATGTTCATCCGCTATTTATTGATTATTTTTTTCTGCGGAGGAGACCAATAGCTTTGGTCATTAGCGCCATCAGAAATATTTGGGTTTGGTTGGTTGGGAAGTAGGGATTTTTGGGGATTGGAGGAAGGGCGAAAAAAAACCGATGTTGGCATTAGCCTGCTCTTTACGAAAGGAATTTACGCCTCTCTCTAAAATTTCTCGCTAAAATCGTACCTACGATGGTCCTTGCGAGGGTGAGCTGAATTCATAGTACGGTAATCCATTGTTCCTAACTTTATCACTCTCCAGTGTTATCGCGAGCAGAAACCGGAAATAATGAAAAAAAGACAATAATTTATAATGATCAAGATTAAGTTTGTGATTTCCACAATTTATTTCAAAGTTCCTGACCGATTTCGGCTGTCAAGCCATCTTCAGGCCTGGTTTTGGCTGTCAAGTCATCTTCATGTCTGAAGATTGTTTGACAGCCGAACACGGTCGGTAACTTAAATAAATTGTGGAAGTCTCAAACTTTATCTTGATCATTATGACTTCCTTCCACCAAGTAAAAGCTTCCCTCTACGATATTTTGACCATTATATATGTGAAGCAGATGGTGTTACCTGATGTTGCTAAATAATTGTTTGTAAACAATTGACCTGGCGTTGCTGAGCAATTGTTTGTAAACAATTGGCTGGACGAAGCAGTAAAGCTGTGAAATTCCTCGCACAAGTTAAATAATTGTTGAATTGTACCAAGCATGAATATGCATTATAACAAGTTTTCTTTTTTAAAAATTTAGTAATAATATTAATTTTACAGTTTAAAGAGCTTAAATTTTGACGTTAGCCGCAGAAAATTGGCTTTGTTTCAATAATTATCTCCACACTGTACTGACCATGAATATACATAGAGGATTCAATTGTTTGGAATCGTTGCCTAGGCAACGTGTTTCCCAAATTTCCACATTTAGTTATAATATGAGGAATGTCTTACATCCAGATGTCGACAAAAAATTAAAATCGTGTAGTTTGTATACTTACTCAACCATTTTTGAAAATGAATCATATTGTCACCGCAGTGATTTTTTTTTAGGATCACAAGAAACCTTCCGTTGAGATGAAGTTTTAAACGTACCGCGTGAAATAATGGGTCAAATTAACGACTTTGTTAGATATTTTTATTTAATCTCTTAGATTTCCAGTCGTAATAAAGTACATTTTTGCACCATTCATAATGCAATATTTAACTTTTGCTTCCTGCAGCTGCTGCGAATATAAACGTATACTCCAAATATGGTCCCCAATATGACTAGGAAACTATGTCGCTGTTTGCATGAAACTGTCTTAATTTGGTCTTATATTTAAATGTGCTGCTTAACTAGAAGGTTCGATGCTTGTGCAAGTGTGAGCTCCCCTTTATTTGAGCTCTGGGTTATGACCCAGTTAACCACCGACCCCATCCCCTCCCCCATCTGAAGCGTGACCTTAGCTTCCGGTCAGCTGCCGACCGCCGGACGTATTTACCAGCCCAATTCTGCGTACGTGCACCATCCAACGCATTTGTTGGGCCTCTCCGCTCTCCCGTGATTTCCTTCCTGCGACGCGTGGGTGTGTTAATGAAGTCCCGCCTTCGGTTTCTCTCGTTGCGTGCGATGCGACAGGCGACGGGCGCGGATAGCGGAGGGTCACTCCCGCGTCGCCTCCGCTGGGACAGCCGGGGGGGCTTCGTTTCCGCCCGCCACTGGATTGCTCTCGGTGAATGCGGCGAGTGCCTCACATGGCGCCCGCTTAGCGCGACCCGAGGGGTGCGCAACTTAAAAAAAACAAGTGTGCACCGCATTTCCATTTCAGCCATTTCCATCCATTGCTGTCTATTTCTACCCATTTCAAACCATTTCTGTGCATTTCTATCCATTTATAACCATTTCTAACAATTTCTAACCATTTCTGTGCATTTCTATGCATTTCTGTCGATTTCTATCCACTTCTAACAATTTCTAACCATTTATAACCATTTCTGTGCATTTCTACCCATTTATGTCCATTTCTATCCATTTCTAACCATTTCTGTGCATTTCTATGCATTTCTGTCGATTTCTATCCACTTCTAACAATTTCTAACCATTTCTAACCATTTTTGTGCATTTCTACCCATTTCTGTCCATTTCTATCCACTTCTAACAATTTCTAACCATTTCTAACCATTTCTGTGCATTTCTACCCATTTCTGTCGATTTCTATCCATTTCTATCCACTTATAACAATGTCTAACCATTTCTTTGCATTTCTATGCATTTCTGTTGATTTCTATCAATTTATATCCACCTCTAACAATTTATAACCATTTCTGTCCATTTCTACCCATTTCTGTCCATTTCTAACCATTTATGTTCATTTCTATCCATTTCTGTCGATTTCTATCCATTTCTATCAATTTATATCCACCTCTAACAATTTATAACCATTTCTGTGCATTTCTATCCATTTCTGTCGATTTCTATCCATTTCTAACCATTTCTGTGCATTTCTATCCATTTCTGTCGATTTCTATCCATTTCTGCCCATTTCAAACCATTTCTGTCCATTTCTATTCATTTCTTTCTTTTTCAAACCCATTTCTAACCCTTTTTAACCAGTTTTAACCATTTCTATCCATTTCTGCCCATTTCTAACTATTTCTGTCCATTTTGCGACCATTTCTCAACAAGCGTGCACCATTTCTCAGAGTTGCATACCCCTCGGCGCGACCCGATCCCTTCTTACCAGGGCTCGCTGCAGTTCGCTTCCTCTACTAACAAACTGTTCGCCGTAATTTTCCGGTGAATGCATAAAGTGGTCGTGGCGTTTGTCGTTTACGTACAGATTTGCGTGAAAGATTTCGTACATGTTAGTTATATAAATAAATAAGTTAAAAAAGAAGACTAAAATTCTCTTAAGCGGAAGAGAGAAGCTTAATGTAGAAATCACTCTGAGAGGAGATAGATTTGAGTAAGTGGATTCCTTCACCTATCTCGGAAGTACCATCACGTGGGACGGAAGAAGTACAACGGACATCGAGCGGAGAATAGCCCAAGCTAAGAAGGCGTTCATGGGAAAACGACAACTGCTGTGCTCAAAGGAGATAAGGACTAATAAACCAGGAAACAGTATGTGAAAACATTCTGGTGGAGCGTAGCACTCTTCGGAAGCATGGACCGTTGGACAAGCAGACCAGAATAGACTAGAAGCCTTCGAAACCTGGTGCTGGAGGAGGATGCTGAAGATAAAATAGACGGACAAAATAAGACATGACGATGCGTATAGGAGAGTGGGAGAGGAAAGGACCATATGGATCGCTATAGAGAAAAGGAGAACAAGATGGATTGGACACACCCTGAGACACAATGGATTTGTGAAGAACATAATTGAAGGTAAAATAGATGGAAAAGCCTCCAAAGAAAGACCAAGGAAATAGTTCATGGACAAAATAAAGAAGGAAGTACATAGGAAGAGATGCCAGGAGGTAAAGGAACCAGCATTAGATAGGGAAGGGTGGAGGGCTGCAGTCAACCAATCCTAGGAGTGAACGATCAATGAATGATAGCTATATGGTTAGTAATATGTTTAGATTGAAGCGAAAAAATTTGCGTGTTACCGATTTGATTTCTTGTCAATTTAATTCCACTTCGGTCGGCATCGGTCGTAGACGAACGTCCCTTCTTTTCCAACCTGGAGGCTTACAGGTGAAGCCATTGCCGCCTAATTAAGAATCCCCGTAGAAAACTGTGATAGCCATCTGAGCTTGTCGTATATTTAAATGACAAGTGTTTATATTTCCTGACTCAAAATGAATAAATTTTTGGTTTCTTTCGAAGTTCATCGTCCTATATGTTGTAAAATGCTTACAATAACTTGGAAAAGATGCATTTTTGAAGATGGTCGCGTTCTCTGTTTAGGTAAATTATGCTGATATGTCAATATTAATTTCTCCATAATTTTAATATTTTATTGGCAGCAAAATTATAGATTAATTCGTTCATACCTGTCACACTAGTGGTAAACCTCGACCAGTGAACATGGCGCAAGTGTCTTCAACTATGTCCTCAGCGGAGTAGAGGTTGAGCATCCTCTAGTACTTTAATTACGCCTTTGGCTTAACCTAACGCTTTCCACTGGGATACATAATACTTGCTGAATTTCAACTAATCTAAATCCACGAATTTACTTGTGAGTCACCTCCAGGGTGTGTGGCACGGGGTGATTTTGTTCCAGGTACCCATGCCATATTCGTTATGAACCGTTGAGTTGATTCTAGGTCGACAAATTTGGAAGGTTTGGGCCTTTTTCTTAATTCGACCTATCCATACTGCCCTGGAATTATTGTTAAAAGTGGAATTCGAATGAGCATGTCGATTCAGATGAAAAGAATCTGACGTTGGTCCATGCGAAGCGTATTCACGTTTTTTGCTCATTATCCGTATGCTTTTTTTTCAATCGGAGACTAAATGGTGAATTAGTTTTTTCGCCCTCAGATTTTTAGTCCAAAATTGTGAAAAAAATGTCTTTGATTGCAGTTTTTAAGGTACTCCTAGAAGGCAATTAAAAGGCAATCGCCATGTTGGGTGGTTGACATTTGGCGGAAAACGGGCTTCACCTGCGTCATATCCGTTTACCTCTTATTCTCTCTTGACTTAGTACACATGAGCGTTTCAGTTCTTGCCTGGCATTAATGTACGATGTGTGATAAGCATTAGCGCAAGAGACAGAGTTTAAAAATTAGTTAGGATGGGTTGAGAATTTTAACTATGGAATGGGAATTTTAACTATAGGAATTCATCACCTTATGAATCACGTTTTTTCCGCAATGCAGTGGTAAAAAAGGACATGTTTTTACGGATAGTTTGCTCTGGTTTCTGCTTGCTTTAGTTTCTGAAAACTAAAAGAAAAGACGCTGAAGCTGCAGACGCTTCGATCTTGTTATTATTACTTAATAAGGACGGACGGACGGACGGACAAAAATGACCACTTCCCACAAACTATCCGATGACTTTAAATAGAAGTTCAAATAATAAACCTTTGTTTGAAGTAGATTTTTCAATATGCAACTTGAAATCGATGCTTTAATGGAAGGCCTCGAAGTATATTCAACAACTTAATGATAATTTAGATCATAAAATAAACCAGAGGGTACCCAAATTTCAACAGCACTTAACAACCACTCGAGCCAAGATTTCAGTTCATCCAAATCGATACGATACGAGCGAGTGGAAATTGTTTTTAAAGACCTGGTTATATCAAGATTCCAGCTAACCCACCATCAAACGATTTTCGGCCATAAAATATCAATTGTTTCAGAAAAATTAAGAGAGGGATGTTCGCAGAGTATACCAATTATGAACCAAATACCAAAAGGAACAGGCAAATGGGTGTAAAAAATACTAACAGGACGGCGCTGGGTATTCTGGGTCGAAAATCAAAGGTATTTGAGGAGATACTACAGGAGGGCAATAACGAGAAAGTAAACGGATTTATTAAGGGGCAACTTCCTGCAAAATACTCGACAACTTCTTGTAGAAGTACAAAGAATACACCTTTGGTTGTGGTTGAGATTTCATCCTGCAACCTGAAAACAATACGTCAATAGAAGTCCTCGGGGTACATCCCATCACTTAATGATAAATTAAGGCTGGGACACAATCAACGTGTACGTGTGACGCGAGACGTTAACGGGACAACGGGAGACGGGGAACGCAAGTCAGCGGTCACAATCGACGTTAACGCGGCCCGCAGTAACAGTTGACTAACGCAGGCGCAGCTAAGAGATCAGGTGTAAAAAAGTGTGAAAGTAAATAAGTTGTCTTCGCCAAGAACTATCTTCAACAGTTGGATGTATCTGCCGACAGATGGCTCCCATTCCCGGATTCTCAGGACTGTTCTGATTGGTTTTCCGTGTACGGGACACGGGAAGAGATGGAAGTTGCCCATCTCTCGCGTACTCGTACTCCCCGTAGTACACGTTGATTGTGTCCGTTCGCTATACTTTCCCGTCAGCCATCTTTCCGCGTATTTCCGTTAACGGCTCACGTTACACGTACACGTTCATTGTGTCCCAGCCTTTAGGTCAAAACATTTACCAGGAAGTACATGATTTCAACGACACTCAACGACCACTCGAACTACGTTCTCAGTCAGTCCAAATCGTTACCGTACGCGGGGAAATTGTTTTTAAAGACCTGTTTGCATCAAGATTCCGGCTACCTTTTCATCTAACGATGTGAGAGGATTAAATATCAGTTGTCTCAAAAATATTAAGCCTGGGAAGTTCGCGGCCAGCGACCAAAATATCAAAATGGACCAGCAATAGGGTATAACAACTAGTAATTACACGGCGATGGTTAAACTGCGTCCAAATTCAAAGGTATAATAATAATAATAATAATAATAATATAATAATAAATTTATTTACAAATAGTTTACACGCTGTAATTTCCCTTTGGATGGGTCACAATAAATTTACAACAAGGAATATTTGTACTTATTTTTGGTCATAAATCATTCATAAATATAATAATCACAAATAAAAATATATATTTACCTTCAAACAAAGATTACTTTTTTATATTATAATATAATAATAATTTAATTCTTTTTCAGGAATTACAGTGTGGTAGTAACATAGATAGCCCCTATGGAATAACCTGTGTTGGGGCTACTGACAAATAAATAAATAAATAAACCATGCAAAAAACGATAGCAAAAAACAAAATGGTTTACAATTTTCGATAAAACGTTTACAATACAGTGAAGAAACTAATTCAAAATAGAAAAGTATCGGAGGAGATATTTCAGGAGGACGAACGTGAGAAAGTGAACGAATTTAAAAAGGCACCTGTCCCCACAAAATATCCAATAACTTGTCGTAGAAGTTCAAACGATATACCTTTGACTGGGGTGAAGTTTTCAGCCACCAACTTGAAAACAAAGTCACCAGAAGGCCACAAAGTATATTCAATCGCTTAAAGAAAATTTACATCATAAAATTAACCAGAATCTAGATTATTTCAACAACACTTAACAACCACTCGAGCTAAGCTTTCAGTCTGTCCAAATCGTTACGAGACTCGTGGAACTTGTTTTTAAAGACCAGGGGCGCGATTCTGTTTCTTCATAACGCCATAGCGGTGACCATGCGGTAAAATGGTGAGTGGCTCCGTGACATTGCAAATCTGTTTTCGGATCTCGCGCCCTTTTAGTTAGTGCAACGCTTATTGATTGTATTGTAGCAATGGTCGTAACGTCTGAAGAAACAGAAATGCGCGCTGTGCCTCGCTAGCGACAGCAAACGGTATTATATCACCGCGTTATGATACCGTATGTAGAAACAGAATAGCCCCCTGGATAAGAAGACATTTCGGCTACCCCTTCATCAAACGATGTGCGAGAATAAAATAATAGTTGTCTCAGACAAATCAAGAGAGGGAAGTTCGCAGCCTACGACCAAAATATCAAAACGGGGTTTAACGATAGTAGCGAGACGGCGAGGGTTAGACTGGTCCGAAATCAAGGGTATAAGAGGAGATATTTCAGGAGGGTGAACACGAGAAAGTAAACAAATTTAAAAAGTGCATTGATGTTTCAATTTTACTATCCTCAACGTCCTTATGATGCCAAAATATTTGGTGTAACGTTGGAAATGAGATATTTATTAGTAATCACTATTCAAGTTTCTAGCTGTTGTAAATATTGAAATTGGCCAAGAAAGTTAATTGCTTCCTTAATTTCATATACAAACTTGGTCCTTCAAAGTCAAGCTTGTTGGAAGGCTCCACAAATCTCATGTCTCAATGTCTACTCAGAATCCACTGGAATCGGTTTAAAGCCCCCGCCTTGGCTTGGTGGTCTGAGCATTGGACGCGAAATCCAAAGGTCCGTGGTTCGATTCCCGGTCCAGTCGAATTTTTTCTGCTTGGAATCGGCCATCATTACATCTTCACACCACCATTGTGTTCGTCAATTTTATGTGTTCCTATCCACTTTCTTTCTACCTTTCTGTTTGAACCTTTATTTGTATGTATTTGCCGCTGAGCGGTCTGAGTGAATGAACGAACGATTATATATATAAGTATTTATGCAAAGTTTGAATGTGGCGTCCATTATGTATGGATAAATATCTCGCTCTGAACACCTCAATTGGGCGATTTCTGTAATCTCATCCAACCCAACCACACACACACACACACTTTCCCTGGATCTCTCTCCCTGTCTCCCCTGGAACACCGCCAATGACTTATCGCCCGCCGATGCATCAACCTGACCACCCGGCCACGCCCACCGGGACCCATTCGTAATGATCGACCGATGACTAATGTTTATCCAACACGAGTTTTGCGAGTCTCTCTGCACCGCGCGCATTCCCGCACGGAGCGCCAGAAAAAAAAAAGAAGCACGACGACGGCGGACGACCGAATCGATCGTCTCTCTCTCTCTCATCCCCCTTTTGTTTCGCGCACGGCCTACTTTTGCGGCCGAAATAGCTCAAATGTCACTTCCCCTTTTTACCGCGTAACAAAGTAAGAAGGGGGTGGGGGTTGGGGGAGATTGGGCCGGCGGGGGATGAGGGATGTTTGAGGAGGTGGAGGGGGGTGAGAGAGAGAGAGAGGTGACACAAACCCGGCGACCGGAAATGGCGACAATGAGGGGACGATGGGCTTTCTCTCTCTCTCACTATCTCCCTCTTGCTCCTTCCTGGGTCGGAATCGATGTCTCGGAGACCAGAGACGGAGAGCGAATATGTAACGAGATTCCATTAAAAGGGCTGCTCATCCTCTCTCCCCCACCTTTGTCCAGTGGTGAAAAACACCCTTCGCCCAATCCAGGGGGATCTGGTTGGTGTGGTTGGTAGAGTACTGACCAACCATACGGACGGCCAGGGTTAAAATCCCTGCGGAGGGGGATGTTTTTCAGAGGGAAGCCGATCCCTACTTGAGTGTCTTGTGGAGGGCACTTCAAGTACAGTACTCCGTCTGTCGGATGAGACGTTAAACCGTGGTCCCCTTGGCGCATATCGTTAAGAGCAGGCTAATGCTGACGCCAGGCTATTCACCCTTCCTCCCTTACCTATCTCCTATGGCGCAAATGAGCTTAGCTGTCGGTCGCCTCCCCAAAATCCAATCCAAGGCCAAGTCCAGGCTTATTACGAAGGATTTTTTGCACCAGGATTTATTAAGTAGGAATCTTTATTTTAGTCATGCCTGATAACTCATCTCGATTTAAACATTTATTACAGAACTAACTGTGCTCGGAATGCGTTTCAATGCCTTTTTCTGGGTTAAAATCGGTCCCTAAACGAATTTGAGGCCTAGTCCAATGAATTCCTCATACCCACACAGGAATTCATCACGCACAGTTGATGGCAAGAAATTTTTCCCATGCCTATGCCGCGGTTTCCAAGTACATAAAATATTCTTTTGTTGAAGGAGTGCAAAACTTAAAGATTTTAGAGCTTAAGAATCCAATTTATGGAAATAGCGAAGCGTATACGAAAATCGAATGCAAGAATAAAAAACAGCCAACAAAAAGATCAATGCACTTTATCTTATTCTACGTACAAATAAATTACGGAACCATTTAGAACAAATTAACTCTCGCTGATACGATTCCGATACACCCGACATAGCAACTCGTAAAATATCTGCTTCGTTGCCTCCTAGCCGTTCCTCGCTTGTATGAGAAGCTCGCGTTCCAACACTCATTTGTTGAAACGACTCGCGCTCCACCTATTGAACAATGGATTTAATAACACAGAAACTTTCGCGGGCGCGCGCACAACTCACAAAAGTTTCATCGCAATCTGATGAATGGTACTGGAACGCATAGAAGACGAACGAACAAACATTCATTTTTATATATTGTACGATAAGACTTCTACAATCAAATGGTGTACAATATTACGAGGTCATCCGTTATTTAACGAAGATGTAATGGTTTAAAAACGATGAAATTCGACGCTGGAATATAGCCTCAATGACAGTTGCGTAATGGAAAAAAGACAATTGCTGAGCTCGAAGAATATAGGAATACAAACCAGGAAATAGTAGGTGAAAATACTCGTGTAGAGCGTAGCACTCTTTTGATCGGAAACATGGACCATTGGAAAAGGTGACCAGAAAAGACTAGAAGCCTTCGAAACCTGGTGCTGGAGGAGGATGCTGATGATCAAATGGACGGAAAAAAAAGAAATGACGAAGTGTACAGAAGAGTAGAGGAGGAAAGGACCATATGGTACACTGGAGAGAAAAGAAGAACTAGATGGAATGGATACACCCTGAGACACAACGGGTTTGTGAAGAAAACATAATTGAAGGTAAAATAGAGGAAAAAGCCCCCAGAGGAAGACCAAGGAATAAGTTCATGGGCGAAATGAAGAGAAATGTACATGAGAAGAGATACCAGGAAGTACGGAAACTAGCACAGGGTGTCAAGCAGCTGGACATTTGAAAATTCCCTGAGATTTCCAGGTTTTCCAGAAATAATTTTTGTTTTTCTAGAGGAAATATTATTTTTTTTCTCGTCAATTATATGAGAATGTTCGGTCTGTCTCTTGGGTGATTAAACGTAAGCATTCTTTTTTTTAACATGCATTTTTGGAGGAAAATGAACACTAAACTTGAAAAAAGTTTGAGAGAAAATCACACCACCACCCTTTCGTAGATTTAAACATTGTCGTGCTGGTGCTCAGGAACAAGGTTACATTACAGCCACACTTTGCTATGAATAGCATTGATATAAAATGATCAACAACTGAAAAAACTGAAGGAATTGACTTTTTTCCTCATTTTACTAAATGCGACAGCGCAAGGGAAATTTGACTTCGCAACTCGCCAGTAAAGGCACATTGCTTCCGTTGCTGTTTTATATATTGACACCACAGAAAATTCCAAAGTCAATTCGATATTTCCCTGGTATTTCAAGTGAAAATAAAATTCCCTGAGATTTCCCGGTTTTCCAGAGTGCTGGACACCTTGTAGCATTAGATAGGGAAGGGTGGAGGGCGGCAGTCAAGCAATCCAAGGATTGAACGACCAATGATGACATACGAACGGATCCATTAAAAAAAAAATCACTCCAGAATCACACGCGACGACGCACTGGCTTGGTGCTAACGAGAGCTGAGCGGGTGCAAAGTCATGCGAACACGCTCTCCGCTTCGTTTGATCCCTTCGATTCTCGCCTCATTCCTCTCAGAAAGTGGCGTCGAACGCAACCACTCCAGCCAACCCACCTCCCGAAGAGACATCCATTATACGAAGGTGTTATAACCCCCATCTGAAACTCCAATCCCGACGCAATTTCCGGTACAAAGCCCCGGCTTCGTCACTTCCGCTTCCCGCGAGGTGGCGCGTCTGGGTGGCGGGAAACATTCGATCTCTCTCCAATGCGACCGCTTAAGTTGAAGATTTGAAGTTTCCAAGAGGTTTCTATTACTCACCGCTGCAGACGAGCAAATGACGAAATATTCAACTCTGCCATGAATTGAATATGAGAATAGACGGCGTTCAAGTCACTAACTCTGGCGTGTTACTCGGTGGAAAGCGGATTTATTCATCTTAATGAAAGAGGTAACTTATTCAAAATGTAATTTAAAAATCATCCTCCCACAAAGTCACTCGCTGGGGTGCAAATTCACCTAGGGTTGAAATTCATGCCATGAAAAAATTATTTAACTTTACCGGGATAGGAACCCCGACCTCCCAATTGCCGGCCGATTCTTGGGAGATCCGGGTCTGAAGGATGCAGACTAAGACTATTGTCCACATCCTGCCCTGAATCATAAATTTCAACATTTTTCAATACTCAATATTACATTAGAGTCCGTCTTTGAATATTCTGGATTGATACCTTGAGTAAACACTTCCCTTGATTTAAAAGTGGAAAAGAATGAGTCAGATATAAAAATTACTAAACATCCTAGTAACAGATTACTTTTTTGCAAACAGAGTAGACAAGAAAATGTCAGCATGAATGGAATTGTATTTACAAAATATATTCAATAATCGGAGTGTAAATAAACTATAGCCACCATGGGTGTTCTCCGAATATTAGTTGACTTTAAGATAGCTTATAACTAACAGCTATCTATCGATCTATAACAATCCGTGGTCCATATCTAACCCATACCGTCAGATATCACTGTATGAAAACTAATTAAAACCGTAATTAAATAAATGACACAGTTTTTAAAAGTCCACAACAGATGACATCAAATCGTCATAACATATTGATAAATTCGACGATTTCAGGCTTTAATTTATATATACGTTCTTTCAAGTACGCATTTAGTGTATTGTTATTATTATTGTTAACTCTTTTTATTTATCCTGGGTTGAATGACACGGAATCATCCCCTCCTCCCCCAACACAGTATATACACAAACATCCATGTCCTGAGCAGATAATATTCTACCCATGCGGGACTCGAACCCGCGACCCTCGGATTAGCAGGCGAGGACTTTACCCCGCCGCCACCTGGGCCGACTTATCCACACTCGAAGACCACAACATGCACATTTCCAAAGATTTTATTTAAGTGCCACTTACGAATGTCACCATGGATAATATGTCAATGGATAACATCTCATATTAATTTTATGCATTAAAACAGCTGCTGCATGTAAATGTTCATTTTAAATTACCATCTGCGTGAGCATGTTTACACAGATATAACGACACCCTGGCAATTCTCTCATTTATGCTTCACGCAATGTCGGCGATCGTCATATAAAAGCATCCAATCATAATGACCAAATAGGCACATGGAGAGGGCATTACGTCATCAAACTGAAGCCTGACAACCGAAATAACAACCATATATGTTTAACCCTATTCTATCCATACTTTTCAATGGATAGCACGACGGAATGGACGAACTAGCGGATGAAAATCAAGAATATCAACCAACCGTTTGAAGTTTAAGGCAATTAAGTCATTAGACATGCATTGATTACTTGATCCTGCAGATTCTTGTCGATGATTTTACCCTACTTTTCAGCGGCAATACGGATTATTATTCATTTAAATAAATACACAATAAAAAGAAGGAAGATGCACATTAAAGAAGTACTGTTCGCACTGTTTTCCAGTAGTTATTGTTGGAAAAGGTGGTGAAATTGATATAATTAGTGCGTTAGCCCGCAAGCGCCATGGGAATTCGAGGGTCAACGAAGATGGCGGACTGGCTCCACCTTCTAGCATTGGCCAGCATACCAAGTGCCCTCTCCATATGATAATGGCCGATTGCGTAATTTAATACCCAAAAATATTAATCTTGAGCATCAGTGCCATATGGTTGCATCCATTCTTTTCTTTAAAATTTTCTCGTTCGGCATTTAAATCTCGTTTAACGGCCTCTCCGTCTGGTGTGGTGTCTGGAACATTCCTCGAGTATTCGAGTTTTTTTTTTTAGGCTAGCAGGTATTTTCACTTTTATTTACCGTTACCACCAACAGAACCGCTCAATAAACGATACCATTGAGTACACATCCCGCACGATAATGGACACATCTGAAAACCGCGCACGTTCTATACACGGTGCGCAGAGGATTCGCGCAATGGCCGCCGACTTAAACGTAGAAAACCCCGCTGCACCCTACACGAGTTGCGACGGCACTGCGGGGAGCGGAATAAAACGCTTTGCCAGGAAATGCAGGAAGGGATATAATAAAAAAAAATATCAGGCGTTGAAAAAAAAAGAAGAAATAACTGAGTCCCCTTTTTAAATGCACCGAGAAAAACCAGCGACGTGCACGTCGTAAAATCGGGATGTTGGGAGGGATGTAAGAGAGATAGAGGAATTTAAAAAAAGTATGAAAATATCCGTGGGGAAGAGGAAAGGCAATGAATAAGAGGAGTGCACTCTGCCCCGCTTGGGCGCGCGTACGTCGCTGCTGCTGACTTAGTCATGGCGGGAAAAATGCGGAAAAATGGCGGGAAGAACGCCCAGAAGAAATCGGGCATATATATCCCCCGCTTCGTTCGACTCGCTGGCGAGGCTTTAAAACGTCATCGTCGGCAGAGGGAGGAAGAAGAAAGGGAAATGCATGCACGTGGTGAATAAGTGATTATGCGCTGCCACGCACAAATACATATACATACATAAACCCACACTCGTCAGAATGTTTTAAAAGTAACACGACGCGGATTTTGAATGGGAAAGCACGAGGAAAATAAAATGGATGCACAGGGAAACGCATTAAGGACGCGGTGCGCGGATCATTTCTCGGCTGAATCCATGGTTTTATTGTTCGCCGGAGTTGGGGATTCTTCCCGATCTCGTTTTTCAAGATCTTTCCTCAAAAATTTCTATCTCTTCAGGACGTGGGGATCGGAGGTTTGAAAATAAATATTCATTCACGCGTATGCATCAGCTGCATGCATAATTCTAACGTATATTCAGTAAGAATCCTATTATTATTCCTATATTCAAAATCCTATTATTCAAAACTACTTTTTACACCAATCCTAAGTTAAATACGTGGTGTGACGAGATTATTATGGGCGCCACTCAAGACGCCGTTTACGTTCGAACAATAGTAATAACATAGGTAATTAATAGATTCTTGAATATTTGGTCATCCATGTGACTTATTCACAGTCAACGTATCGCAAAGTATTTTCGCATCATCAGGGCTTTGCGACACAAAACAAAGGGACGTACAGCCAGGTATTTCTACGAATATTAGTAAAATAGTAGAGAAATCGATAATTCATCTACCATGAAGCTAAATATTGAACGATAATAAAGTAAATAAAACTACAAACAGCAGAGAAATATGTAAACAACCAACAATCAAATTAATAAAAACCATTTTCGAAAGTTGCCAAAAATACATAAATAAATAGAGATAAAATTAATAATTCATATTTTTTTAAACAAATAAAAAATCAAAGTTAAAAATAGCATATTTGTTATTTTTATGAAAACAAAAACAAAAAACGCAGAATTCAATCGCTATCACAGCGTAGATTAAATTATAGGCTTAACCTCCTAAATAAATTTCAGGAAAATCATTTCACTGACGACGTAAAAAACATACTATTAGCCCCCTCGTACTACGGCAGATTAGATCGCGCCAATAAAATTAGAGAGCTAGATGGTAGAACCGATAAGTAAAAAAATGTCATTTTTACCGCGTACCATTCGGGACCATAACAGCTGTGATCGTCGTCATGAATAGTTCGAATAGTGACAATAGGCAGACAGTAAATCTTTCTCTTTATATTCTCTACGTTCTTATTTATGCATGATGTAAATATTGATGTTCTAATTTATGCATGATATTTAGAATCTGCAGTAGTACTCTTTGTATCCCTTGCATGTTGGAAATTTTGACCTAAAGGTCTTTTTGTTCACGATATTTTAGTTTCCGGAAAAGGTAACGTACAGGTAGACGCAGTGTTTCTTGACTTAAGAAAAGCTTTTGACAAGGTTCCCCACTGTAAGTTACTCGCGAAGTTAGCATCATACGGGATAGACAGTAATATAGTAGGCCACTACGACTACTACAATATCCACGAGTCTCGTAACGATTTGCGCGGACTGAAAACTTAGTTCGAGTGGTTGTGAAGTCTCGTTAAAGTTATGTACCCTCTTGTTAAGAGTCCGCCATTAAAAGCTGGAGGAGAACTTTTAACCTCTGCCCTCACTTTAATGATTTTAAAGGGTCACCGGTGACCCGGAAAATTAATTGAGTTTCAATGATGGCCCGATTTGGGTTTGTCAGCTCCTCAAATGAGTGAATATATATATGCATGTGTGTTGTCGTGTGGTTCCATCACTTCTTCTCTTTGTGGGGTAGTAATTGAATTGGGATCTACTGAGTCATTAAGTTTGCTCCGTAGATCCCATCAACACCAACTCTCTGGCACGGTACACGTCAAGAACAGGCATTAATTAAATTTAAAAACTTTTTTGTTTCTCTATCTATTCGAGTTCAATTTTCTTTGGTTACGCTTTTTGTTTTTCAGTTTCGGTAATTAAAAAGAGTAATGCGGGTGATATGGGTCATGCAACGCAGGAATCAGCGATGTCGTTTTGTGGTAAAATGGAAATTGAAGTCTACTTTTTACAAAGTAATTTTTTTAAAATTAACTGCCATCGCTTTTAATTGCGTTCATTGAATAGATCGTATTTGGTTAACGACACTTGATGAAGGTAGAAAAGCGGCTGATTATTTTTAACGTTTAGTTTAGCGTTTTCAATATTTTAAATCTCAAACATAGAAAACTTTCATTCTTAACTTTAACTGACTGATAGAAACAAAAAAACTCGTGAATAATTTCTCGTCTGAGTGTAATCCACCGCTTGATCTTGCAGAAGATGTTTGTGGAATTCACTTCGAAAAAATTTATCAGAACTCACATCGGGAAGATGTTTCCTTATGGCAGTGAGACATGGACGATGACTGCTGCGGAGGAGAAAAGGATGGAAGCATTCGATGTGTGGTGCTACAGACGAATGGTGAAAATTTAATGTATAGTCCGAGTTAGTAATGACGAAGTACTCAGGAGAGTGGGTGAAAAGAGAAGTCTTCTCAAAACTTAGTGATGTTAGGATATTTAGCACACGTGATGAACCTAATTTACCTGGTCAGGGTCAAAGTATCCTCGAGCAGATCTGTCGCCACTATTATGGTACCGTATTGCACGTGGGAAAAGGTAATTTTAAGGGGATCGGGTTGGTGTAGAGGCTAGAGTACTGGTTTACCATACGGACGGCAAGGGTTCTAACCCCTGCAGCGGAGGAATGTTTTTCAGAGCAAACCCGATCACTACTTGAGTGTCTTGTGGAGGGCACTTCAAGCACAGTACTCCGTCTGTCGGATGAGACGTTAAACTGCGGTCCCCTTGGCGCCTTTCAAGAGCATACTATTTCCGATGCCGGGTTTCTATCCGCCCTTCCTCCCTTACCTATCCCCTACGGTGCAAATGCCCTTAGCTGTCGGTCGCCTCCACAAAATCCAATCCATCTTCATTATTATTATTATAATTATAATATAATAATAATTTTATTACAAAGTTTACAAGTTTTACAAAATTAATAACAAATATATAAGGAAAAGACGGTTTGGTCCTGCTAAGCCTTTAAAGGCTTGTCAGCAGGTGACATATTTTAAATTCAGTGATCGGATATAAGTTCAACGAAATGAATAACATGAGATAACGTTCATAACATTTTTTAACAATAGATATCCACAAGCAACTCAAAAATAGTTTACAATACAAAAGTTGGTTTACAATCCAAAATATACAAAGTGTAATGTATTTTTTTTAATTGTAATTTTTTTTGTAGTTTTTTTTGGTACAATACAATAAGATTTTAAAGTAGTTCATTACAAGAAATAAAATACATATAAAAAAGTATTAAAAAAAGTATAAAAAAAGTATAATAAAAAAGGTATTAAAAAGCATTAAAAAAAGCATATGTTAATTTTAAATCTAATAGTTCTGCAGTCTATTTCCTTCATCTTATGCCTGTGACCGTTTCTGCCATTATAGTTTGGCTCTAGCTCTTCTTTGCTGTTGTCAAGGGACACTATTTAGAATTAAAGGCTGCTACGAATGAAGTGCTAACTGTGGTAACTTTGTGGAGTTCAATATTTTAAATGGATTTATTATAATAACTTTTACAATCCACTGTGGTCAAAAGCAACATGCACCATTCGTCATTAAGACCTGATGATGATGCTCTAGCATTCGAAATCCGGATCGTAGATGTTGATTTTGACCACAGTGGATTGTAAAAGTTATTATAATAAATCCATCTGAAGGCTGCTTCCTACCAAGTCCCGGATTGAACGAATATAAACTCTGCTATACTAACGACTGTAATGATGACATCTATATGTATGTGCACGAAACGCATTAGAGGCTGATACCCGTTTCGACAAGGGCACAAGGTGGTGGGGGAGTGGAGAGCGGAGGTCGCCATTGCATTGGAGGTCGCTAGACGTGTTGGAATTTTTTTTTCTCAGTGACGATTCTAGGTCAAGATAAGAACACGCGGGGGAATGCAAGAACAATGCAAGTGCCGCTCCCGTTCATTTAAGCGTCTCCGACCTTGCGTCAGACGACTCGCAGTCATTACATAACTGGGATGAGTGGCATGTTTTTCAAGTATGCATCCGTCGCAATGTCAAAAGTTTCACTAGGAAGTTGAAAATTTTTAATGTTCTAGGGATGATGAGTGACTCGGGATAGTTCCGTAAAGACTACGGAAAATCTTTTCGATACTTACTAAAATGCAGTTGGTGGTCGATTTTTCTGCAGTCATAGACGCTTAAGGTAGTCCGAGCGAGATAGTTCCCTAGTCATAATAGAGACCATATTCGTAATTATACGTTTGAATTTCACCAGCTGTAGGACACATGAATTAAATATTGCATTATCAGTGTTGCTAGAATATAGTTTTATATGACAGAAATGGTAAGTAATTAAATGAAAATATCAAAATTAGTCTTTAACTTGACTCATTTTTTTCCGCGGTGCGTTTGAAACTCTTTCAAAACGGAAGGTTTTTTGTGATACCCAAGAATCTATTGCGGTGACAGCATGATTAATTTTCAAAAATAGTTGAGAAAACATACCAACTACACGCTGTTAGTTTTTTTACGACATCTTAGTGTTCGAAATTCCTCATTTTGTAAATAACCTCTCTCTGGAGTGCATACATTTAGTAGTAAAGTAAAGTAGTCCGAGCGAGATAGTTCCCTAGTCATAATAGAGACCATATTCGTAATTATAAGTTTTAATGTCACCAGCTGTAGGACACATGAACTAAATATTGCATTATCCATGTTGCTAGAATATAGTTTTATATGACAGAAATGGTAAGTAATTAAATGAAAATATCAAAATAAGTCTTTAATTTGACTCTTTTTTTTCTGCGGTGCGTTTGAAACTCTTTCAAAACGGAAGGTTTTTTGTGATACCCAAGAACCTATTGCGGTGACAACATGATTAATTTTCAAAAATAGTTGAGAAAACTTACCAACTACACGCTGTTAGTTTTTTTACGACATCTGAGTGTTCGAAAGTCCTCATTTTGTAAATAACCTCTCTCTGGAGTGCATGCATTTCCCGTGTAAAAGGGCTGGTATTTTTTTTGGCAAATAACTCCGAAAGTAATGTGGTAAGGGGTTGAATTTTTTGTGTCATTTGAGATATTTTTCACCCAAATGGGACCGAAATCATTGATTTCCAGGTGAAATGATATTTCGCTCAAACTACCTAAATACTAGAGCTTAATGTTTTGTTTTTAAATTGAAGCAATCATGTAAAGCACGACGTGAGTATTGTACTGTTAATGAAGGCCAGTCGAATGAAACTTTTTTGATTCAGAATTACCCACCATACCTGGGGTTCTTTAAACACACGGGAGTTGTCTTTTTACCATGAACGCTTTCTTAGTTTGGTCTATTCTTCACTTGATCTCCGTTGTATATCTTCGGTCCCACGTAATGGTACTTCCGAGATAGGTGAAGGAATCCACTTGCTCTAATTTCTCTCCTCTCAGTGTGACTCCTGCATTCAGCTTTTGTCGTCCGCATGTGCTTGGATTCTAGCCCTTCATCTACATCTACGTCATACCCTGCAAGCCACTCAAAGGGTGTGTGGCAGGGGGTGCTTCCATACCAGGCATGCATTAATTTTACGGCAGAACACCGAAACTACATTGAAACCAGCGTACCACACATGCATCGCGCCCATTAAAATCTACTAACCAAAAAACATTCTGTCGTCAATCGTTCCATCATGCGAGAGGTACAAGGACTACTATTACAGATTCAAAATCTTATGCATAAATAAGACTATCAATATTTACACCATGCATAAATAAAAATGTAGAGAATATAAAGTAAGAGGTATACAATCTATCTATTGTCAATACTCGAACTATTCATGACGACGATCACAGCTGTTATGGTCCCGAATGGTACGCGGAAAAAATGACATTTTATACCTATCAGTTCTACAATCTAGCTCTCTAATTTTGTTGGCGCGATCTAATCTGCCGTAGGACGAAGGGGTTAATAATATGTTTTTTACGTCGTCAGTAAAATGATTTTCCTGAAATTTATTTAGGAGGTAAAGCCTATAATTTAATCTACGCTGTGATAGCGATTCCCATCCTTAATTCTTCTAACAGTCCAGACATACCAGCCAACTTATCGTAGCATCGTTTCACAAACCTAGCTCCTCTTCGCTGTACGCGATCTAACTCTGATATCAACCCCGCTTCTAATGGATCCCATACACTAACAGCATATTCCAGATGAGGCCTTGGCCCTTGGCTCATTTCCAGCGAGGTAAATCGTGGTGGTACTCTATGCGTTTGCCACTAGATAACATTATTGTTAGAACAAAATAATAATATTAGATGAGTATTGAAAATATATCCATAATTCATGGCCAGTAATAAGTAATCATCACCAGGAAAAACGGCAATGCACAGCAAACTTACCCAACACCGACGAATTGAAAAGCTTCATGTTATCTGCACGAAACCCTCGCGTTTGAGGTCGCTTGGGATAGCTGTCCCAATCGATTTTGCTACGAGACACTGACGGTGTATACAAAATATCAGGGTCGAAACGACAGAGGGTGGATAAGAAAGCTCTGTTTGAAAGGCATTGAAATGGGGGGAAAAGGCAGCATTGTATTACAAACCAGAAATTCTAAAATGTATGACCTTGGGATGCCGTGGTATCCCGAGCGAGCACTGGAGTGTTTAAGAAGGACAACCGATCTAAGATTTTTACCAATTTGTAGGCCTTTGGATAGGCCTAAAATCGGTTCTTACCATTCTCTAATCAAATTGTGATTTCCCTGAAAAAAACCTATCATTTTTACTTAGGTTTTCCGTATTAGTCCGATTATAGTGCGATTTTTTTTACCTCTATGAGATACCTTTCATATTCACAGTCGGACTACTATATTCGCGAGCGTGAAACTTTAGTACGGAACTCGCTCCTAAAATCCAGCATCCAATACAGTTTCGTTTCTCGGCAAACCACCCCTTCACCCTTCTCCCCAACCGTTGATCTAACGAGCAAGCGGAGTCATCAGCCGCTAATCAGTTTGCTGCCGTTTTCCCAATGTCGTCCCAGCGGGGCGGTCGTTTGCCGATACAGGGTCGGTCGCGCGAGGAGAGAAACAGATAGCGTTTTTGGGAGGGAAAAGGGTTTTTTGAGCTCAAACAAAAGCGCAATCGTTGCCACGTGCAAACAAACAAACAAACGCTAGCGCCCGCACTCACTATTGCGTCGGCCGCGAAAATCCTGTTTTTCGCCGCCGCCGAGGACGGAAAGCGATTATGTGCTAAAGCGCGTGGCCGATTCCGGGAACCCCTCTCCCCCCTCTCCCCCCCCCCTCCGGGGTGATAGTATTTGCTCCGCGAAAAGGGTCCGTTGGCGGAACAAACATCATACACTCCCGTTTTCTGAATACCCGGCTGAGTCAGCGAGAAGCGTCCTCCGGCCGATAAGGAGGGAGGTGGGTTGTGTGGGAGGCCGTCCCAATGCTTTATGGATGACTGTATCTCGTTTGGTTGGGCTAGGGCGCCTCCATCTGTTGATCCGACTGTCCGCTCGAGTTATCGGGGGCGCTGCTGCGTGTTTTCGCTGCTTTTTTGCTTCGCTATTTTTTTTTCGGGCTCTGTGCGAGATTAAGGTGGGGGCGGTAAATTTGAGAGCGGAGAGGCGATTGAAAATTATTTTGGGCGAGACATTTTCTCTAGGCATAATTTTCACAATTCTCGATTTAGTACGCAGGCGTGAAAAGCATGGGAGATATGTAGAGTGTAGTCTCAATTTTCGAGTTGATTGTATTGTGCAGGAAATCCTCAGGTACATACAATGAAATCGCTTCGAGAAAAATATCGGTCTGATCCGGGAATCGAACCGCGGACTTTTGGCTTTCAGGGCCAATGCACAGACCACTAAGCTATCCAAGCTTCCTAATCCTAAAGGCGATTTAGAAGGAAAGTACGTATGAACAAGATATTACGAGAATTAAAATGCTATGTATACTTCTAAATTGCCTATCATTTGGAAGCCTGCATAGCGTAGTGGTCTGTGCTTTGTCCTGGAGAGTCCGAGGTCCTTGGTTCACAGTCCAGATCGATTTTTTTCTCTTGGCAACTTCATTGTATTTCATCGCCGTACTCGCGGCAGGCCTGAATACTTTGTATACCTCGGGTACATGCTGATCAAACCCATTGAGGAATTCTGAAGTTCGTTTTCATGCGCTCTATTTTACCTTCAATCATATACTTCACAAGACCGTTGTGTCTCATGGTGTGTCCAATCAATCCACATGGTTCTTTTTTTCTGGATGGTGTTCCATTGTGTCCTTTCCTCTTCTAGTCTTCTCGAAACCTCTTCATTTCTTATTTTCTCCGTCCATTTTATCTTCAGGATCCTCCTGGTAACATATTGAAAACAAAAATTGAGGTACATAATGTACAGATAATTCAACGAGTATGTAGTCAATTAACAAATTGTCCAGCAATTGGAGCCAACTGCAACTATATTTTCGTGCAAATACCGCAGTCTTGACTTCAATTACGGCAGTAATTCTGGGACAACTTAAAAAAATAGTTGGTCTCACACTTATATTTTATTTTTATTCCATTTCCCAGTACTATTCGCTTCTTAAGGCCGCTTTTCACGGTAATTTTTATTGTACGGACGAATGCTTGATCGATTGTAGCAAAATGAATGGAATTAGCGCAGGTTTTATTTCCCGTTCAGTCATTCGGACAATCATACAATTTGTCGCTTGACACGGTCCAGTTTTTTCGTGAAAGAGTTCATGCATTTGTTTGCACAATAAAATGTATTGTGTGAAGCGACCTCTATAAACAGTTTTAATCCCGCCCCGCCCGGGTAGGGTACCGACCACCGAGTCCCGAGTAGGTTACCGAGTACCGCCTGGGTAGGATATTTACACCTCCCTGGGCATGGTTGTGTGTGTGCGTCCATGTATTAAATACCTAGTAATTGGCTTCGGCTGTTAGGTGTAAAGAAATAATAATTATTATTATTATTGAATTCTTCACTTCTCAGCCTTTTTAAGGGCTGGGAAACATTCACCTATCCCGGGTGCAAGGCACCAAAGGGATTAGGCTCAAGTACTGTTTTAATGATCATTTAAAAATCTTCGTTCTATGGAGCACGTATTAATTATTGCGGTTTTTTGAATTTTCATGTACAAGTGATTTTCTATTCCTATTGTTTCCATGCTTTTGAGCAGGCTTTTAGGTATTACACCAGTCGCGGATATTATTATTGGTACAATTTTTACTGTTTTTTGGTTCCATATTTCTTTTATTTCTTCAGCCAGAGATATATGATATTATTATTTTCTAAAATTTTATTATTATCATTATTATCATTATTATCAAAAACCTTAATATGCGTTCTCGTCCAAACTGACTTATTTCTGCTGTAATCCGCACTATCTCCATGAGAGTCGTAGCTAAAACTATCCACTTTGAGTGCTGGATTACAGTAAAACCATCTCTTTTACCCTATTTTATTCCATTATCAGTGTGTAACACCCTCTTCAAAGATGCTATATTTAAGGTAGTCCAAGCAAGATAGATCCCTAGTTATAATAGCGACCATATTCGAATTATAAATTTTTAATTCACCAGCTGTAGGACACATGAATTTTATATTGCATTATTAATGGTGCTATAATATATTTTTATATGACAGAAATGGTAAGTAATTAAATGAAAATATCTAAATTAGTCTTTAACTTGACTCATTTTTTTTTCGCGCGGTGCGTTTGAAACTCCTTCAAAACGGAAGGTTTTTTGTGATACCCTAGAACCTCTTGCGGTGACAATATGATTAATTTTCAAAAACAGTTAAAACATACAAACTACACGCTATTAGTTTTTAACGACATCTAAGTGTTATAAATTCCTCATTTTGTTAATAATGTCTCTCTGGAGTGCATACACGTGCCATTTACCATGTAAAATGGCTGGTATACTTTGGCAAATATCTCCGAAAGTAATATGGTAAGGGGTTAAATATTTGGTTTCATTATAAGGGTGAGATATTTTTCTTTAAATGAGACAAAATTCATTGATTTCTAGGTAAAATGACATTTCGCTCAAACTGCCTTATGTTTGGAGATATTTGAGAATTGGGTGTGGTGAAGGGTGGAGAAGGTGAGGTGGACGGAAAGAAAGACTAACGAAGAAGTTCTTGAGATGGTGTACCAGGAAAGCAAACTTTTGAGTGAAATCCGGGATAGGCAGGGTAGATGGCTGGAGGATGTAATAAGGGGTGAGGGATTGTTGAAGAGTGTGATAGAGGGAAGGATGTTGGGCAAGCGGGGAAGAGGAAGAAAGAGAATAGGTTAAATGGATGGGATGAAGAAGGGTGGATCGTATGCCAGGGCGAGAAGAGATATGCTAGAGGTAGTTAGAAAACCGGGAGTAGACTCTCTGACTTTCATCCAAACCTACCTTCACCTGTAGAATACTTAAAAAAAAATATGTTGACTACAAGTAATTTACAATGGCAAATTAAGAAACTCCTGAACCAAATTTTAAACCTTGCGAATTTCATCCTGCCAGGTTGCTTCGAAGTCGAGCGAGAATGACAAACATTTATTGGTTAGTATCACTCGTAACTTTGTGAAGTCTGTTATCATTATAATGACGAACATTTAGACCGATATATAAAAAAATGTAGCGAACTAGGAGCATGTATTTAGATTTTTACCAAGGCAGGCTGATAAAGTTAGAAGGAATTCGCTTGTCTTTAAGAAAGGAAAGAAAATGAATAAAAAACTTAAAAGGATTTTGAATGAATAGGGTTAACCTTGTTTTTTCAAAATGAATTTAATGCCTTACGACCATGGTTTCGACGATTAACGTCATCGTAAGGTCACCTGATGATGACGTTAATCGTCGAAACCATTGTTGTAAGTCATTGAATTCATTGTGGATAATCAAAGTTTACCCTATTCATTTAAAATGTTTAGCAAATTCCACAAAGGATCGCCGGAAACCACCAACTTTAAAGGAATCATGAAGCTGAGTAAATTGGCGTGAATCATTATCAGAAATTGTTCAGATTTAAGAATCACACAGTTGATTTTGTGAATAAAATGACAGGAGGCAGGGAAAATGTTTCATCAAATGTTGAAGCTATCATAAAAAAGTGAGTAAAAATAAAATTATTTTATTTTTAAAAAGTTATATTTCAAAAGTGACCTCTAGACCAGTGTCGCCTTAACCTTAAGTGTTGGAAAACCTGGATACCGCGTACGTAATGACTACTGGATAAGCTTGATGAATATTCTCCATTTATCTCTCCAATTTAGGCATTCCAAGTTGGAGTTTATTTCCATCTCATCGGATATTCTTCCTTCCGGTTCTGTTTGTTCCGCGGTGGCGTCCTCTCATATGTCTTGCGGAGGTTTTTTTTGTAGTCTCGCCGTCAGCTTTCGCGTTCGCTTTTACGACTGCCGACCTATTTTATGCAGCAATGCAGACTCGACGGTCGTCTTCTGCCGTTCGTTTCTCGTTTTATGCGGCGCCCCTAAGTGCCTTTCGTGTGCGACCTTCCCTTTGCGTGGTTCTAGCAGTTGGGAGGGGGGAGGGGGGGGTTAAGGAAGGGGACTGGGAGTTGGGGAACGGAAGGTAAAGAAGTTACGGGATCACGTTGTTTTGGATCCTGCTTCTGAGAGGTGCGCTGTGACCTTAAAGATATTTCTCTCCGAGATGCGGGAGCCAAGAATAAGGGTCGCCAGGTCCTGACCAAAAACTTTCCTTCCCCTGGGGATCGAACCGGTGGTTGGTGCCAGGTCAGTGCAGTACATTGCTGCGTTAAGTAGCGACGGCAGTTGTCGTAAATAGTTTCTGGGTGTGTTATTTCATTTTAGTGTTTGGGCGTTGGCTGTGCGCTTACTTGAGATGTAAAGTTTGTAGTAAATTCTTTTTATAGATGTGTTAGTTTTGAGACTTAGGCTGGACGATTTTTTGGAATTTCACACAAAGTTGCAGATGACTGAGATGTTTAAAAAGAGAAGTCTAAATGTCTTAAATTTGACTTAAATTTTTAGGCGTTAAAACGAGAAAATGCGACTTTTCACAAACTATTTGTTTAAAGAAAGGGGATTAGGGGTTTGAATATTTTGTTTCAACTTTCGTTTTGCTTAAAAAAAGCAAATACACCCCCAAAAGTGGCATCTTAAGCTAGTTCTGAAATAGTATCATTGAAGTAGATGAAAGGGGCGCTTTCTATGTTGACCAATGCTAGAAGCTGTTACATGGGCGGGGTCAGTCCGCCATCTTTTTTAACCACGATTTTAACCCATCTTTGTTAACCCCGCTTAGGTTGGCGCGGAGGAGAATGGAAGAGAATAATAATTTTGACAGCATAAGAGGAATCAGAATACGTGAGTGTAGTTTGAGATAGTCGTCCGATGGGGAAGTGGATGATTAGGCCAGGAAAGGACGGATGAATAAAGCTGTGGGTTGCATTAAGTTTGGGACTCTCCGAAGACCGACCGAGCGATTAGGACAGTGACAATTGCCAACTACTAGTTAGCTGGTAGTGGTCACTGTATATTTAGTTAAGTTATGGGAATTTCAACTCGTATTAAACGTAGTTTTAAGGTTATAATTTGCCATTATTTAATATTTCGCATTTTTTTATGAACTTTAATATAAAATTCGATTATGTCGGATAGTGTGACAAGAAAAAATACGATCTACTAAAATGGGTAAACTAGCTTAAATGAGAACGTTGAAGAGTGTTTTAGATGTGAGAACGTTTTGGTTGGCGCGAAGGAGAATAATTGTTTTGACAGTATAAGAGTTGCAACGTCACCAAGGGGGATGTAGATAGTATGGCCTGGAAAGGTCGGATAAATCGAACTGTGTGTTGCATTAAGTTTGAGCCTCTCCGAAGACCGACCAAGCAATTAAGACAGTGACAATTTCCAGCTGATAGTTGGCTGGTAGTGGTCACTGTATATTTTGGTAAGTTATGGGAATTTCAATCGTATTATACGTAGTTTTAAGGTTATTATTTTAAATTCATTTAATATTTCGTACAATTTCATAAATTTTTGTATAAAATTCGTTTCTTGCTTCTGTTGTGACAAGATAAATTCGATCTACTAAAATGGGTAAACTGGTTTAAATGAGAAAGAGGAAGTGAGTATTAGACGTGAGAACGTTTAGGTTTACACGGAAGAGAACGGTTGAGAATAATTGTTTTGATAGTATAAGAGCAATCGCGTGTAATCACTATCTCAAGCTACACTCACGCAGTTATAGTGCTCGCAGAGTTTCTGTGCACTGGAGAATTTCTCCAAGCATAGCTGCCCATGGTAGATGAGCAGCGATTGGCTGCCGGCGTCTAATCCCGTAAACCGGTTCTTATCTCAGTGCGCGCCGCGTTCGAATACCGTAAGTGGCGACCCTAAAGATTCGGTGAAAACCACGGAGTTGGATAAACATATTGGTTGTTATGATAATTAGACGCAATTTTCGTATTTTTCAAAATGTTGGTGAAGAGGATTGAAGTTTTGTTTATTTATCGTGTAACCACGGTGACCTGCGCCGATGGGGATTACTTTCTTACCTCACTGCGATGACTATTGCAGTCACTGCAAGTTTTGACTCGATATCTATAGTAGTTTCTCGTCCAGAGTATTTCTATTCTAAAGGCCCTCGCGTCGGCGAGGCATAGCGTTCGTTTTCGCCGATTCTTTTGGGTCGCCACTTAAGAGTATTCGTACGCGGCGCATACTGAGTTAAGAACCGGTTTACGGGATTGGACATTACATGGTATTACATGGGATTACATTGGATTACATGGTAGATGAGCAGCCAATCGCTGCTCATCTACCATGGGCAGCTAGGCTTGGAGGAACTCTCCAGTGCACAGAAACTCTGCGAGCACTATAGTGAGTGTAGTTTAAGAAAGTCTTCCGAAGGGGGAAGTAGATGATTAGGCGAGGAAAGGTCGGATAAATCAAGCAGTGGGTTGCATTAAGTTAGGACTTCTACGAGGACCGACCAAGCAATTTAAAGGGTGACAATTGCCTACTGCTAGTTAGCTGGTAGTGGTCACTGTATATTTAGTTAAGTTATGGGAATTTCAATCGTATCAAACGTAGTTTTAAAGTTATTATTTGTGATCATTTAATATTTCGTACAATTTAGTAAATTTTCATATAAACTTCGACTGTGGCCTGGAAAGGTTGGATAAATCAAGCTGTGGGTTGCGTTAAGTTTGGGCCTCTCCGAAGACCGACCAAGCAATTTAAAGAGTGACAATTGCCAGCGGTGTTATATCTCACCGTCGCAAATGTTCTGAAGAGGGATTCGCGCGTGCAGGAAACGATTTTAATCCTTCATTTTCCGCAGAATGTTCCTCGTCGATGATTTTCTGAGCGATCTTCCTCCTTACGCCGCCGGAAATGGGGTCGAGTCTACGTGAACTGTCATAATCGTCTAGTTTCAGAAGGATCAAAAAGGGGTAGATGTCGCCCAATCGTGCTCTCACACTCCCCCTCTATCAATCCCAGCGGCGTCCCATATTTTCAAATCCCTTCTCTCGAGAGCTTGATCCCGATTCCGAATCGGAAGTTCCCCGGCGACATACATAGGTTTAGCTCGGATTTTGAAGGATTTAAGTTGGGCGGATTAGGCTGTCCGCGTGGACAGCTTCCTATCCTCCTCGCTTATGTCAGTGTCTACATCAACGTATAGAGTTGGTTGGCAGTTTCGCATACGACCGCTCTTTGTGGATTGGTCCATCGCCCACGATTTGACTCCGCCCGGGGGTGAAAAGGCGGTCCACATATTCAATTAACTGGGTCTCCCGAATTGCCGAAAAAGAATAAAAAAACTAGAGCGGCAGCGGCTTCAGGGAGTGCTCAATCGATCTGGTTCTTCTCTTCCTTATAATGTTTCATAATGTCATTTCTTCTTCTACTCTTCCCTAAACTTTTCTCTCTATTTTACCTTCAATTATGTTCTTCACCCCGGTTGTTCAGTTATGTTCGGCCCCGGTGGCGGCGGGGTAAAGTCCTCGACTGCTAACCCGAGGGTCGCAGGTTCGAATCCCGCCTGGGTAGATTATTCAATGTCCAGGACATGGATGTTTGAGTGTGTTAAATGAGTTAATTGTAATGGAGGACTTTACAGTCCTAAATTCGCTCACAATAAAGGCAATTTATACGTTCAATGGTATCAGGCTCAACTATGTGGAAGTTGATATTCATAAATGAAGAAACGACTTCGTTTTCTTCCACTGATTTATTTTTTTGGTACGACATGTTTCGACACATAGAGGTCATTTTCAAGTACAAAAATTTTTGTATTTCAAGCAAATATATATACCTGGGAGGAATTTGGGGGAGGTTGGGGAGGGGTGGAAGAAGTGGGTGTTAGAAGGGGGTGAGGGGGGAAACCCGGAGAGGGGTAAGGGGTGGCTCACCATAACGGTTAACGTAACGGCGGTTATGGTGAGCCACCCCTTACCTCTCTCCGGGTTTCCCCCCCATTCCCCCCCTTCTAACACCCACTTCTTCCACCCCTCCCCAACCTCCCCCAAATTCCTTCCAGGTATATATATTTGCTTGAAATTCTAAAATTTTTGTACTTTAAAATGACCCCTATGTGTCGAAACATGTCGTACCAAAAAAATAAATCAGTGGAAGAAAACGAAGTCGTTTTTTTCATTTGTGAAGACAAGTTATTATTATTATTCACCCATTGTAGTAAGGCCACATCCGAATATGCCGCGAGCATTTGGGACCCTGGTCATAAAGATTTAACCAAAGCAAATCAATAAAATATAAATAAAATCTACTCGCTTCGTTAAAAACTGCTACAAGCGAACATATAGTATTTCACAACTTTTTGAAGGATTGAAGTGGGACCACTAGAGGCTACACGCCAGGATTAGCTTACTAGAGAAATTCACAACCCATGGGTTTCAGTGCGACACATAGAATATTATCATGACGCCTCACTTTAACTCTATGTCTGCCAGAAGCGATAAAATAAGAAAAATACACTGCCGAACATATAGTTACAAAAACTCGTTTTTTCCGCGCACAGTAAGCGACCACTATAAAAATTGAGCTCCACTAAATACACTCCTATAATAAAAATCACCATTTCACCTTACATTTTTACATGGCTGGTGTCCTAAAGCCTCCTGCCACACACCCATGTGACGGTTCTCAGGGTAGTATGTAGATGTAGATGAAGATTGTGTCTCCGAGTGCGTCCATTTCATTTCGTTATATTTTTTCTGCATGGTGTTCCATATGGTCCTTTCCTCATCTGCTCATCTATGCGCTTCACCATTTCATATTTCGCCCTCCCTTTGATTGCCAGCATTCTCCTCCGACACCGTGTTTCGACTGCCTCTTGTCTTTTATGGTGTGCTTTTCCAATGGTCCACGTTTCTGATCCATGGAGTACCGCGCTGTTTCAACGCACTGTCAAAACGTTCGTTGCCCTGTCTGCTTTGAACTATGACGGTAGTTACTGGTAGGGAGGCTTCCGCGGTGAGTTGTCGAGGTCAATTTATTCGGGTTTTTCCCGCATCGATTGATTCAGGACCTGACGACGCTAGCTGTAACGTTAGCGAAACTGTTGTCCGTAAATATGAATCAACGCGGGAAAAACTCGAATAAACTGACCTCGATAGAAGTTAGTTTTTTTACGTGAACTCTATCGTGGTTTCCTTTCCTCCGCGCTCATGTCAGTGCCTACATAGAGATGGTGACTGTATCGCATTAGACCCCTCTTAGTGCAGTGGTCCATCGCGTGCCATTTAATTCCGCACGTGGGAGAAAAGGTGGTCTATATATTCAATCAAGGTAGTGCGAGCGAGATAGTTCCCTAATCATAATAGAGACCGTATTCGAATTATACGTTTACCAATTTACCTAATTTCACCAGCTGCGAGACGCACGAATAAAATATTGCATTATTAATGGTGCAATAAAATAGTTTTACTAGACAGAAATTGTAAGAAGTCAAATAAAAATAACTAAATAATTCTTTAACTTGACTCATTTTTTTCACGCGGTTCGTTTGAAACTCCATCAAAACGGAAGGTTTAATGCGATCCCGAAGAATTGACTGCGGTGACAATATGGTTTATTTTCAAAAATAGTTGAGAAAACACACAGACTACACACTGTTGATTTTTAGACTTGACCTAGGTGTTAGAAATTCCTCATTAGTTAAATAAGGTCTCTCTGGAGTGCATGCACGTATCATTTCGCTCGTAAAATGGCTGGTATGTTTTGTCAAATATCTCGGAAAATAATTTGGCAAGGGGTTGAATTTTCGGTGTCAATGGAAGGGTGGTATACTTTTCTTTGAAATGAGACCAAATTCATTGATTTCTAGGGAAAATGACATTTCGCTCAAACTACCTTAACTGGATTTCCCGAACTGCCGAAAAAGAGCAAACAAATAGAGCGGCAGCTGTCTCTGTATGTCATAGAGATAGTTTGGAGTAATGAAAGCATGCTGAAATGTGCTTCCGAGACGTGCGAAGTTATCCACTTGCTCTAATTTCTCACTTCTCGGGGTGACTGATACATCCATCTTCTCTCTTCCGCACACTAGGATTTTAATCTTTGTCTTAGGCCTCTGTGTTCGGCAATTATTCTCTCTTATTGTAATGATAACACTTGACTTTTTTTTCCACGTATTTTTATTTGAAACGATCCGGGTTTCGACGTTCAACGTCATCTTCAAGTAATAACCTGATTACCTGAAGATGACGTTGAACGTCGAAACCCGGGTCGTTTCAAATAAAAATATGTGGAATAACAAAGTCAAGTGTTTTCATTACAATGTTAACAGATTCCACCAAGTTACGCCTGATACTACCAATTATTCTCTCTTATTTTATATATTCTTTAGCACGTAGAAATGTAGTTTTCAGTTGAATTACTGGAGTGAACGTGCCACTACATCTACGTGATACCCTGCGAGCCACCACGAGGGTGTGTGGCAAGGGTTGAAGATCACCAAACATGCACTATTGCCATGCAAGTAGGATATTTAAGGGAGATATGCTAGATAATAGGGTCACATGGAGCTAGATGGTTAGTATCTACATAATAAGGAAGGGATTATTGGTTGTTATTACATGCATCATGCACTACAGACTACTCTTACTATATTTCACCTATACCTATCCCTTTGCTACGCTGCCTATTGTTCTCTCTATCGTACGCGGGAAGAGTGACATTTTAAATCTATCGGTACGACAATCTATCTCTCTAATCTTGTTAATATGATCAAACCTAGCATAGTACGCAGGGGTTCTCAATATATATCTAACGTCATCTGTGAACAAATCGGTTTCGAATTTACTTAAAAGGTTTAACCTAAATTTTAACCTGCGTTCTGATAGTAATTCCCATCCTAGTTCTTCTATTAAACTCGTAACACTTATACAATTAATTGCCATTATATGCCACACAGACTATAATAAAAAAATCGCATTCGAAAATATAAGGTGAAATATGATTCAAAGGAAATATTTTGTCCACGTAGTAGTTCAAATACTAAAAGGGACCGTTCACAGCTTGTGCATCTACAGTTCTCTATGCTTGAAAGATAGCTTAATCTTTACAAATTTTGTATTCATGTTTTGTATTATAATTGCCACTATATGCCACACAGACCTGGACGTGGCCTGCTGGGAACGGCGTAGTTTTAGATGCAGGGTAATATTTCCCCAACCTTGCCTAAAGTTGACGTATGGAATGGCTAATCCGTGGATGTACTGTAGATACCTCAGAAAACGCGCGCCTATAAGCTAACCTGAGATGCATCGTCCGCCTTTTCCTCCTCTCTTGGACACCTCAACCTACGTTTGTGCATTTCAGACATGTCCGTGGGAAAATTCCCGTCGCGGAAGGACGTCGAGAGTAAGTCCGGCTTCGTTTCGATCGCCTGCGGAGGTTGGTTGTTCGACCCCTCCCCCCCCCCTGTAACGTAATCCTCTCTTTGGCGCGCATTAGTATTCTGGGTCAGGGGTCTTCAACCCTTTATGGAACTCGTGGGGCGGGGGAAGTGGGGGTGGGGGGTACCTCCATTCGTTCAGCTCCGCTGCAGTCAGAAACCCTGTCTTTTTTGGTTCTTCCGTATACGTCCGGGATTAGCCAGAATCCTCTCCCACTACTTCAACTTTGATCTCCTCCTCTTTTTTTATTTATTTATTTTTTTCGAGTATTTTTAATGCAGGACGGGTGGTCTGGGGACTTGGACGACGGAATTCATTTTTCATTTTTTTTTTTTAATATTTTTGAATTCACTTAAAGCTGAAAGCTCTTAAAGCTAAGGGCTGCATTTCTTCGGAGGGAGCGTATTCGTGAAGAGGAAGAGGTTAGGGCGGGCGAAAGTCTTTTAGCGAAGACGTAAAGGGTATATTATTCTAAAGCCCTAGGTAGGACGATTTCATCGTATGGTTCCTAAACTTGATGTCTAGCGAATGCGTACAGGAAACATTATCTAAAACAAATTTCCAAACATTGCATGTAACAAATGATGTGGTACGAAGTCACTCGCACGGGTGCATATACACCAGGGTTGAAATTCGCTATGAAAAAATCATTTGACTTGACCGGGATTCGGACCCGGACCTCCCAATTGCCGGTCAGGCGTGTTAACCAGTTACACCACCAAGAGACTTGAGGCCTGAACATCTAGTTCGCATAAACCCCCCTCGAAATTCGCCTTGAAGGAGATGGGTTGGTGGTGTAACTGGCTAACACACCTGACCGGTAATTGGGAGATCCGAGTTCGAATCCCGGTCAAGTCAAATGATTTTTTCATAGCTAAGTTCTACCCTGGTGTATTATCTAAAACCCTGGCTTGGACGATTGCTTCGCGTCGTTCTGAAACTTGGTAACTAATGAATACGTAAAGAAAACATTGTTATCTATTTTATTTTTATTTATTTGAGTAATGATCACATACAGCATGAAGCCATTTTATAGTGATCGTGGAACAAACAAAAAAGGACACGTAAAAACATAACAAGAAGAAGGTAACAAAAAACAATATATCATGGGAAGATGGTAAAAATTACTTTTTTTGGGAATGACATATGGCTAGGTTAGCCAAGACTCAGGAATATAAGGTGAAATGGTCGATGTTTACAGGAAGGGAATTTACAAGAGCAGAGAGGCGAAAAGTAAGGGGGTGCTTCGTGAATGATAATCTGGGAGTAGGGATATGAGTGAGCAATGAGTGAGTCCTGGTGTGTCGGGTGGGTATTCTGAAATTAATCAAGGAAACAAGGTCGGGGCGGTCAACGGTTGAGTTCAGCGTGCTATGGATAAGTTTATGATCGGTTTTAAGGAAGATATTATCAGGTTCATTAACAGAGAGTGAGGACAAGACATCGTCAGAGGGTAGGTTGTGGAGATTTGGCACTCTATTTTTAACAATACGAGCGAAGAAGTTAGGGATATATTGCAGGGATTTAACAGTCGTTGGCGCTGACCATATGGGGGAAGAGTAGGAGAGAAGAGGAAGAACAATAGTTGAGAAATATGTCTGTAATGCTCTGGGATCTCTGATTTCAGTGTATCGGTATAATTGGCCTAACAGGGACGTGGCTTTGCTTTTATTGGGATGGGTGTGGTCGGCAGAGAGAAGTTTCTAGTCCGTTATTACTCCTAGATCTTTCACTGATAAAACATTGGTCAGTGGGGTGGAGTTGATTGTAAATTTGAAATTTATTGGGGACTTTTTTGAGAGAAATGGTCTTGACTTTACATTTGTCGACTTTGTACCCATACTTTTTTGCACGTAACTCATTCGCCGACAGTAGACGTTCCTAACCATATCAGACCACTTTATGGTAAGCACTTTGCTCCAAATCCACATTTCTAAACTCTCTATCCTTTTCTGTCATCGTCCACGTTTCCCCCACCGTACAAAAACACACTCCAAACAAAACACTTGATAATTCTCTTCTTCAGTTCCAGCTCCATTTTACTAGTTAGTATAGCCTTTTTCTTCCTAAATGCCTCCTTAGCCGTACCAATTCATGTTCTTATCTCCATTTCACTCTTCCAATCCTCCGTCACTTCAGTTCCCTGGTACTTGAATCGTTTTACCTGCTCCAGATGTTCTCCATCCACATAAATATTCAACTCTTGCTTTATCCCCACTTTCATTACTTTAGTTTTCTTTTTATTGACTTTAAGTCCATATTCCTCCTTTGTTAGTGGTAGGAGATCAAGCATTTTATTCAAACCATCTTCACTTTCTGCAAATTATATTATATCATCTGCAAATCTAATTGTGCTTAATTTTCATCCACCTATGCTTACTCATTTATCTTCTTTCCAACACTTCTCAACCATTTTCTCTATATAGATGGTAAAACGTGTGGGAGATAAACTACATCCTTGCCTCACACCTCTTCCAACTCCAAACCACTCCGTTCTGCTGTTCCCTATCCTCAAAGCTGCTCGCTGTTTCATATGCAGTTCGCTTATCAGTGGTCTCTCCCTCCAATCAACTCCCTTGCTCTTCAATATCTCAAATAGTTTTTCCCACACCAGACAATCAAAGGCCTTTTCAAAGTCTAAGAAGCAGAGGACAGCTCCTCGATCTTTCTCCTCGAATGAAGAGGTGTTGGAGAGAATAAAATACGGAAGACGGCTCTTAAAGACCATTGAAGATAGGAAGAAGAGCTGGATGGGACCTGCACTGAGAAAGATATGTTTGTTACGAGATGTACAGTCACTTCAAAAAGTATCGCGACAGACTACGCTTTCGGTTCGTATAGGTCCGTCATGACGACCCAGGATAGCCAACGTACTACGGGCTTCAACAACCGACCTATACGAACCGAATGCGTAGTCTGTCGCGATACTTTTTGAAGTGACTGTACTGGAAGAAGTGGTGGATGGAAACCGCAAAAGAGGAAGAAAGAAAAGAAAGATGACCTCAAGGATGGATGGAGTTACAGACAATTTAAGAGGAGAGCAGAGGACAAGGTGAGATGTAGGCACCAAGGACCTGCGAAAGTAGACAACTAATGATGGCGAGTAGACGTTAAAAATTGATGGGTGATAAAAAAATCAACTCCATGATTCTTCTTCGTGACCTCTTTTTTTAATGTGAAGTTATTTTCCTGGAGATTGTAGGTCATAATTCATTTTCAACTGTTACTCTTTCGCCAACGTTTCGTATCTTTATTTATGCTTCATCAGGGCTACAATGAAAATTAATGGTTGTGTTGTACATCAAATGAATCCAGTTTTCAATTTAGGTATTTAGCGTTTAGGTATTGGCGAAAGAGTAACAGCTTAGAATGAATTATAACCTACAATCTCCAGGAAAATAACTTCATATAAACAAATCAACTGCAAAAGTGCGAATTTCCAAACATTGCATGTAACAAATGATATGGTACGAAGTCACTCGCACGGGTGCATATACGCCAGGGTTGAAATTCGCTAAGAAAAAAATCATTTGACTTGACCGGGATTCGAACCCGGATCTCCCAATTGCCGGTCAGGTGTATTGGGAGATCCGGGTTCGAATCCCGGTCAAGTCAAATGATTTTTTTCACAGCGAATTTCAACCCTGGTGCAAAAGTGCGTATTGACTTCTTTTCACCATGCTAAATGCAATATAATCCCACAGATAATCGCCTCCCGCCACCTTTTTGATTCATCTGCTTCTATATCACTTGGTCATCTCTTTCGCATTGGCGTTGATCATAACCGAATTACTTGTCCCAGTCGGGATGCCTTATACGTGCCCTTTCCTCGTTCAGCATTTTTCCGGGAGAAAGAGCATGGATACATTTTAGCCGTCCATAAAATCAACGCTTAATAACCGAATATAAAGGAATTATGTCAGTATTTCACTTCTTTAGGATTAAATGACGCAATAGCTATAATGGTCCGTGACTATACTGTCCGCCGGGCCGGAGAAATCAGGAAATTGACGGAGCTATATCCTTTGATATTGGTTTTCGATAAGCGTGGACATTTCGGAGAATATAAGCTTAACTCCGGATATTGTATTGATTACCGACGACGGGCGCATACCAGATGGCAATCACTTTTCAGTTGAGGCGATTACGAGTAAACTTAAAATTAATGACTTTTTTTTGGTGTCTGTTTCTGATATTTTATTTAAAACATATGATCTCATAAATCCAATTGCGCTCCCAAGCTCCCCACTGTAGGCAATCGGTGGTCAAAGGTAATGTAATTCGATATTTGGCTGTGATTAATTAATTAATTTTCCGCCATGGGGAAAATCATCGCACCGTCGGATTTCTTTTGTCTTAACCTGCTATTTATAGATGATGTGAATACATGCGCATCACGCCGTTTCCTTTCGGGGTTGGCCCGGTCCAAAAATGCATAATTATCGGTGATAGGTCTGTGAGTTCCAACAATCTCTGCCGTACCATGCTTTCCTGGCATGCGTATTTCGCTTCAGCTACACTAATAAATTGACAACACGCCGTTTGTCAACGTGCTAGGAGTGCTTTTCGTCTACGCACAGAGTGGCGTAAAGGTTTGCATGCATGTACTTATTAGTAATATGCACAGATAAGAGCGAAAAAAATTGCACGCTGCCGGTTCCATTTTTTGGAAATTTAATGCAATTTTAACTCGCTGATCTATGGCACCCGGACATGTACTTTTAAAAATTTCTATGAGTTTTTCCATTCGATAAATTTTTACTTATTCAAATAAATAGTGCGCATTCCCAGAAAAAACTTTGGTAAAATCGAGTGCAATCTATAGCACTAAGTAGCCGATATATGTTTCCAGATTTACTTGCCCAAAATTTCAAAGAGACGGTTGATATTCCTGCTTTGCATTCTGTAATTCCTCCGTTCCATCGACCTATCCAAAGATAAATAGGGATAGAGCAGGGATAACCAACCAAAGACATACGGAAGAGAATAGCGCTAGCTAAGTAGGCGTTGGAATAGTTACAATTTTAGGTGTAATTCATGTTTTTTAATTAAGGAAAACTAGTATTACTACTGTACTAGAAAACTATATAAAAGATCTAAGAATAGATAAAAGTGAGTTAACAGAGAAATGCCCTATGTACAGATAAGTGAGTGGGTAAAACAGCAGAAATTCTCACCATGCATTAAGTTTTATTATCTTTTTTTGAATGAAGGGGAATTCCCCAAGAGGAGAATCATCGATTCTCACCCCTTTAAAAAAAAACCCTCTACTGCCATCACCCATCCGTATCGCCTTTGTCTGCATCAGGAACTTTTGCGGGACCTTTATGCTGGAGTTTTTGCTTCCTAGGACAAGCAATCATTCCTTGGAGTAGGTACTCCGCGCACTACCCACGACTTTCACTTTAGCATTCGTCAGCCCATTAATCTCTTTATATATGCCTTCCCGTCCTTATCTTTCGCAAATATTTGTCCGATGTAGAAAAATAGGCTCAAAATCTAGTAGGCCTGGAAGGCGTGTGGTCACTTATTGATTAATCGAGGAATCTTAATAGATTTTCCATATTTTTTTTGTTTTTTATTTTCGATAATGAATATAGCTAAAGCGGCGGAGATTTTCTGTACAATTTTATATTTTTATTTCGCTGGTAACGCTTTTCTTTGGAAAAAAAGATTGTGACATACGTTGAATATGGTCGATGTTTTGCACATTTGAACTTGAATCGTTGTTTTAAAAGGAGCGTGGATGTAATTGTGCTTTACGATAGTACAAGTTTTGGCGCCCTTTTAAGTGCAGTGACAGCGGATGTTTAGTAATTAATTAATGTAAGTTAGAAGGAAAAACGTACCGAGAATTACTCATGATAAAAATCATGTACAGTTCCACTATTTTTTTTAATGCTCTCTACCGATGTCGACGGATATAGCGTCATTTTCAAGACATACCGTAGCCCATGTTTTCTTTTTGCTATAGACGTCGAAATCCATGACGCCATAGACATGAAACCGATTGACAGCATTTTAAACATAGTGGAACTAACTGTACATCGCTTTTATTATGTGATATTCCTTCTCATCGTTCCACAACTTAACGCCACAATCAATTGATTTGATATACGCACATCAGATCGGTCAATCGGATAAGTGATACAGTTAATTCACCAAAAATGGCGGTAAAACTAGGATAACAGCTGCAGTACGACATATTGATGTATTTGAAATATGTGAACCAAAAATGAATGATAAACACGTCGACAACTCTCGCACGTTATCTTTATCGTGTGCGTTTTTTTCTCGGAAAAAAGACGTCTTTTTCGTGCTCCGTGACGAATTCAATCTCTGAGAGGCTATAGTACGTGTTTTCTGCAACCTAACCTGCATGGTTAGATCCCTTCTGTTAATCAAAGCCTCCAGGTGATTCCAATGAAATTTTTTATCTTCAACCTGTGAGAGCCGACTGGTGGAAGAGCAACCGAGTTCAGATGTCGGACATTGGCGTGGGAAAAAATGGGCGGTCAGCTGACCCATACCGATGCATATTCACGAATGTTCTCGCGTGCCGAGTCGATGGGATTGGAAACTCGTTTGCGAAGTCTCCGTACCTGTCGGTTCGCTCTTCTTTTTTTTTCTACCTGCCGACTGTTCTCAGGGCGGAGTAGTTTTATCCCTATTGAGTTGAACACGAAAGGTGTCACTGTCGAGACTGCATGAAAATGTCCTTCGAAGCCATTTCCGATCCCAATAAATTTGATCGGCCTCTCATTTTCTGTACTCTTGAATCATTGTTCAGTCTTTTGTTACAAAGTATATTTTTATTTTATTGTGAAATATTTTATCGGTGCATTTATGTAAATGCATTTAATCTCTGAACTGTCTGTTGTTTACATGACGGCACTTATGTTTTGTAACCTATTATTTACAGGTTTTTCTTAGGATTTATTTTCTGAAGTTTATGTGCTGGGAAATGATGTTATTTGTGTTTAAATTTTCAGCTGCCTCAAATGTATACTTGCAGGTGGTAACCCCAGAACAGATGCAAATCTCAGGGGTACCTAATTTCACACTGAAATATTTTTGTTATATTTTACTGTAACTTTCTATAGTGTGAAATAAAATTTATTATTATTATTAAGTATTGATATTATCTAGCCATCCGAAAACCTTATTAAAGTTCAAAACATAAAAGTGGGAAAATAGGTAGGATTGTGATGTTATTCTGTGAATGAATGGGGCCGTTTTGCCAAAGATTCTAGTTAACCCTGCATCCCCCCGCAGACAGTCAATTTGAATGCCGATATGTTGTGCTCAACCATTACAGTCTTCCGGGTATACAACTTCCTAAGTCTCTCCGGGAACACACAGTAACTTCACCCTCGTTTCTTAATTTCGGTCCCTTTCGTGGAATAGTTTCAATTCTAAGCGTGATTCGCGTTTTTTAATCAAGGAAAACTAGGATTCCTACAAAAACAATGCTTGAAAGGTTATGTTCTTTATTTAATGTATTAAAGATAATGACTGAAATAAATACCTATATCAAAATTGAAACGATAAATTCAGCACCATATGTTGTCTAGGACAAAGAAAGCGAGGCTGAAAATTAAAGATGGAGGACACAAAATCGAGACGGTGTAACGTTTTATTTACTTTGGTAGTGCACTAGAAAAAAAACTGACTTAGTTGCAAAGCCATACTGAAGAGAACAGTGCTAGCTAAGGAGGCGTTCGGTGACAGAAGGGAGCTGATGACGGGGACATTGGGTAAGGATGTGAATAAGAGGCTGGTGAAGAGCTGGATGTGGAGCTTAGCGTTGTGTTGGGCAGAAACTTGGACCCTCAGAAAGGAGGAGGAGAATAGGCTGCAGGCATTTGAGATGTGGGTGCGGATAGGGATGGAGAAGGTGATGTGGACGGAGAGAAAGACTAAAGGCTGTGACACAATCAACGTGTACGTGTAACGCGAGCCGTTAACGGGAATGCGCGAAAAGATGGCTGACGGGAAAGTATAGCGAGCGGACACAATCAACGTGTACGTGAGAGATGGGCAACTTCCATCTCTTCCCGTGTCCCGTACACGGAAAACCAATCAGAATAGTCCCGAGAATCCGGGAATGGGAGCCATCTGTCGGCAGATTCATCCAACTGCTGAAGATAGTTCTTGGCGAAGACAACTTATTTACTTTCACACTTGTTTACACCTGATCTCTTAGCTGCGCTTGCGTTAGTCAATTGTTACTCCGGGCCGCGTTAACGTCGATTGTGTCCGTTGACTTGCGTTCCCCGTCTCCCGTTGTCCCGTTAACGTCTCGCGTCACACGCACACGTTGATTGTGTCCCTGCCTTAACGAGGAAGTGCTTGAGATGGTGGGCGAGGAAAGGAAACTTCTAAAGGAAATTCAAGATCGGAAGAGTAGTTGGCTGGAGGGTGTAATAAGGGGCGATGGGTTTCTTGAGTGTGTGATAGGGGGAAGAATGTTGGGTTAGCGGGGAAGGGGAGGAAAGAGAATAGGTTTCATGGACAGGATGAAGAAGGGGAGATCATATGCTGTGGCGAAAGAGGAAATACTAGAGCGAGATAGGCCCCTGAAAGTGTAGCAAACTTGGAGGAGATTCTCTGACATTCAACAAAACCTACCTTAACCGGTAGAATTCTTTTTAAAAGATTACTTTTAGTTAAGTATTGTTGCTTAAAATTTACCCAGCAATTTTAAAAGACGTTAATTGACGTCAGCTACATACATCGAGTGTTTTTCGAACTGCGTCAATTGGCGGGATTGGTTGCGGCAGTGTGCATTATGACCGTCGTAAATTATGCACGATGTGATTTCTGCGTGATGGCCCTCTCCTTGTGATGCTTGGGAAGGATCGCGTTGTTAGCTCACTCTGGGGAGCGTGTGCATTGTTGCTTCGTTTAGCTGGAATTTTTATCCCCAAGCTTTCCCGTTGAGTTTCTCATCTTGAGCACGGAAACGAAACTAAGTGTCGCGGATGACTGCATGTCTCCGACGCTGTCTGGAAACGAGACAGCATTTCAAGGTTCGCGCTCGGCTGGTTTGCATTTTTTAATTACGTTTTTGACGCTTGAGTCATTACAAGCATGTGATTTCTCACGGCAGTTGGGGAAATTACAATGAGCTGTAAATCTTTGCTCAGCCGTATCCGCCCAGTCACTCAGCTTGTTGAATCATGATAGGCTTAAGCTGTTACTTCCCACGACAGAAATTTGTAACGAAAACAAGACTGAACAAGTGTGTGAGGCAGAATTTGTGGAAAATTACTGTCGGTTCCGAGTCATCCATCAATAAGTCAGTCACATTCTTGGGGCAAAATCACATTTTCTCGATATTCCTCCTGTTAAACCATATTCCGCTCTTTTGATGGAATGTTTTGTCAAACATTTTGACCGTGAGACGTCGGTTTAAAAAAAAATTATATTTATTATTAATAACAAAAGATTTCGAGATTGATACAGTAGGTAATAGAACATTTCATACACAATTCTTCTAAGAGATTCTTCTTCTAACCTCTTTGAAGAATTCTTCTAATTTTTTATGGCATTTTAAACTAAGAGCAGTAGTTTTCCGTGGAAGTGTTTCCTTACTCTTCAGTGATTTTGCTCACGTGATATTGAAAGTTTTCGGAGGCGATATTAGTCCATATACAGATTTGCGTGAAACTTTGAATCTGTTCTCATATCATTTAGGATATCTTTATATAGTCGGCCCCGGTGGCGGCGGGGTTAAGTCCTCGCTTGCCAATCCGCGGGCCGTGGGTTCGAGCCGCGATAGTGATTTTCACCACTCAGAACATGGGTGTTGTTGATCGTTTGTTGTTAATGTTAATCACCCGATGTATAATATTAAAAATAAAAAAAAATTATAAAGCAACAAAAGTTTTTATGCAGTTACCACTAGAGTTATACTGCTGTAACAACCAAGTGTTGTTTTCAAAGAAACTGCTAAATTGGTTATTTTTACAAAGAGATATTGACATATTTTTCAAAACTATAGCTTAAGCCTCTTCAATAAGGTTTCTATTGACCATGTTCACGGATTCCAGCAGAGACGAAAAAGGATATATTAGAGGGAGATAGGACCCGGAATGTGTAGAGGACCGGGAGCGGATTCTCTGACATTCAAAAAAACCTACCTTTACCGGTAGAATACCTAATAATAATAATAGTTTATGTAGAGGTGCTCCAAATGCATTGTATTCTATACATTTTAATTAACTGAGATATATACTACTATAGATAAATTGTAATATCTGTGTGATAAGATGATATGTTCATATTGTGTAAGGACACTACTTGTTTGTCTTGTTGAATAGCCCTGTGTATATTTTATTTTGTTATATTTTCATGTAACTGCCAAAAAACGCCATATCCATCACAGGAACTTTCCATCAGGGGTGCCTAATTTCACTCTTCTGTTTAATTTATTATTTTTTTATTTATGTTGGAGTGGGATAAATATTATTATATTATACATTATAAAAGGCCTTTTATGTGCTGTTCTCGGGGATTATTATTTATTATTATGTATTCTACCGGTAAAGGTAGGTTTTGTTGAATGTCAGAGAATCCGCTCCCGGCCTTTTACACATTCCGGGGCCTATCTCCCTCTAATATATCTACCTTCGTCTCTGCATAAGATCTACCCTTCTTCATCCCGTCCATGAAACCTATTCTCTTTCTTCCCCTTCCCCGCTTGCCCAACATCCTTCCCTCTTTCACACTCTTCAGCGACCCATCACCCTTTATTACCTCCTTCAGCCATCTACCCTGCCTTTCCCGGATTTCATTCAAAAGATTCCTTTCCTCGCCCACCATCTCCAGCATTTCCTCGTTAGTCTTCCTTTCCGTCCATTTAACCTTCCCCATTCTTCTCCACACCCACATCTCAAATGCCTGCAGCCTATTGTCGTCCTCCTTTCTCAGGGTCCACGTTTCTGCCCCATACAACGCTACGCTCCATATCAAACTCTTCACCAGCCTCCTCTTCACATCCTTGCCTAAGGTCATCGTCATCAGCTCTCTTCTATTACTAAACGCTTCCTTAGCTAGCGCTATTCTCTTCCGTATGTCTTTTCTACTATGCCCATTGTCCTCTAGTGTGCTACCTAAGTAATTAAACTGTTCTACTTGCTCTAGTTTGTGTCCTCCAACTTTAATCACAAGATTCGCTTTCTTCGTCCTAGAGAATCTCATTACTTTTGTTTTCTTATGATTTATTTTCATTTTCATTTCGGGGATTGTGAGAGTAATAAAAATATAAACTGGAATAATTGCCTTTTCGCAAGTTAATTTTTGGCTGTTCAGTTAAATTTAACACGTTACCTAATTGCATCTGAGATGCATTCCGTAATAATTGGATTACATATGTATACATTTCCTTATAAACGCAAATTATTTCCTTGTCAGCTTTTCTTTTTACAAACTAGGATTTTGGTCTTCATGTTATGCATTTTCATGTTGTATTCTTGGAATGAAATATGTCAGTTTATTTTACTAGGCGTGATGAAGACTCTTTCAGTTTATTCATGCGACAGACACCTTCTGCCGACCTTGTTTAGAAATTACTCTCTTGAAGGTTAAAGGCATATACTACTTTCCATTAAAAAGTCGACTCCGTTTAGGACGTTTCGACTTCATGTCATCGCCATTCTCTTAATATATATATATATTGTAGAGATGAAAGATTTTGATATAAGTTAGCCAAACATGTTTTTAACATACAAAAGGAAAAAAAATTGTTTCTATGTTGACTTTTACGTGAACTGTTGTAGACCTCGGCTTATTCCGAAACTGACGAAGCGATAGAGGTTTGAGTTCTACCGTTTTAGTATTTTTTTAAAAGCATGTGATCATTGTGTTCATTACAAGAACAAAAAATCAGTAATTACCAATGGTCATGATCCAGAGTATTTACATAAAAACAATTTTACACAACATACATTAGTCACTTCACTTTGTTGTTCAATATTCAGAAATATATTTTTTTAATATATAATAAAATGTTTCTTCAAAACATTGATATCGCCAGGAAAGTGTATTATAATTAGTCACACAGTGATAATCCAGCATTAATATATCGAGCGTTAACTATTAAATATTTATTACTTAGAATTTATTTTTAATTTACAATATTTAAAACTTATAATTCATTATATATATATGATCGAACGATCACAATGGCGGTGTGAAGATGGAAAGATATCTGATTCGAAGCGGAATGAATTCGACTGGACCGGATGTCCGTGGTTCCATTCCCGGTCCAGTCGAATTTTTTTCCACTTGGAATCGGCAATCTTTCTATCTTCACACCACCATTGTGATCGTCCTTTTATATGTTCCCATCTACTTTTTTTCTCTCTCCCTCTATTTTTAATATTTATATATGTATTTACCGCTGAGCTGTCTGAGTGAATGAACGAATGTTTTTATATATGAGAAAAAACGTGAACTAAATTCGGCTATTTCGAGTACCCCCTCTGAGAAAAGAGTGTTTAGTTTATATTTATTATGTATTTTATATTATTGAACATTAATAATAATATTGTAAAAAGAACAATATATAACAAATAAACATAACAATAATATAAGATATATTCCCACATCTATTATGTCCATATCAAGTCATATCGTGCCGTTATCTACCTTGATGGTACGTAATTGATGTCGTTACCATGGTCGGAGAAATTAAAACGGTGAAGAATTTGCAACGTGATACATTATTGTGACGCATAATTGCCCCATTATTGTGTTACTCTACGGACTAGTATTTAAAAATAAAAGCTCTCAGTGTTTACAGCAGGTCCAAATCAAATTTGAATCTTTTGTCCGTGAGCGAGGCATATGAAGAGATGACCAGATCATAATTCGATTAATAATTCTTGTTTTTGTTGGCAACGAATAGGGTGCTTGAATGGGCCTTGATTAAAATGCGCGCTGCTAACTTAATTAACGGGGATCAAATCCGAATATTTGCCATTTTTGGTGGCGGGCCGACGTTAAATTTCAAAAAGGGTAGGCAGGTTATATCTGACGGTGAAACAGCTAAAAAGTTCTCATCCTTCAAAGAACGCGAAGCCTGGGGGGAGGGTAGAGATCAGAAAAAAACTTGACTTAAATAAAGCCAATTTAATTACCCCTCCTGAGGTTTAAATTATGAGTTAAGGGTGGGGACCGCAAATTACAATGTTTTAGCGTGTGGTGTCAATTGTGAAGGGGATAAGAAGTAAGTGCAACATATAGGGTGAATTTTATTTTAGTTTACGATCAATCCAATATGAACAATGCGGAAAGTGGCGATGTTTGGTAAAACCATGGCTGCGCGGGAGCACCGATGGCTCTATTGTATTAAACTGGTTATTGCTAAGTGAAGATGCTTGTACACTTGATTTACTCCTTCATCTACGAAGTACCGTGCAGCCGACCACTAGGGTGATTCCATACCAGGCAAACAGAACTTGTCACCGTCCAAATCAGAACTTTGGATGGTTCCCCGGTTGCCGTGCACCGGGCATACAGCAGTCAAGAGAACAATGCGCGATCAAATCAGAAGCTGGGAGAGTCGTACGCCGACATCGGTAAACAGTTGACTCCGTGTTTGGTAATCGCGTGTCTTATCATACTGACGTGAATTCGATTCATTATAGACATTGCTCATTAATGTACGTGAAAATGGCACATTAAAATACATATTTAAATTGGTCTCGACGACTCGATAAGATTTGTTTTTCGTTGCTATGGGCCGAATAGTAAACATCCAGGCACCGAAATCATCATACGGACATCATGTGAATAATGCGGCACTAAATGAAGTGGCCGTGTGCCAAAGTTCAATTGTCATGGCTTGTCGTGCAACTTCGATACATCTGTTTCATCTATCGGCCAAAGTATTATTTAAAAACTCATATCCGAATCTCCCTATCTCTTTGCCACTCTATATGTACTTACTCTATGGTAATACCGAAGAATTTACTGGGGTGACAAGAAGATTAACTTTCCAAAATAGTTGAGAAAACATACAAACTACACACTCTTAGTTTTTTGACGATATTTAGGTGCTATAAATTCAATAAGGTCTCTCTGGAGTGTACACACGTACCATATCCGATGTAAAAGGGCTGGTATTCTTCGGAAAATATCTCGGAAAGTAATGTGGTAAGGGGTTGAATTTTTGGTGTCTTTGAAAGGGCTAGGTATTTTTCTTTAAAATGAGATCAAATTTATTGATTTCTTGGTGAAATGATATTGCGCTCAAATTACCTCAATTTGTGCCAATAATTTGACGATCGGCACTCCGTACCATTTCACAGTTACTTCTTCTTCAGTGTTCAACCCTGGGGTTTGTTTGCAGCAGTACGCCATTCCTCTCTTCAGCCTGCTTTTCTCTTCATTTCTGTGTATGTAGTGCAACCCATATCATTCACAGTCTGCTGCATGAATGACATCCTTGGTCGTCCCCGGCGATTCCTTCCCTCTATAGCTCCTTCTGCTATTGTTAAAACGATGTTGTCGTGTCTTAGAATGTGCCCTACGAGTTTGTCTCTTCTTGTTTGGATATGCCTCCACAGGGATCTGGTTTCTTGAAATCTTTTCAGTACCTCTTCATTCGTGACTCTATCTCTCCATCTGAGCTTCAACATCCTTCTGTAGAGCCACATCTCCAGGGCTTCTAGCCGCCTTCTCTCTTGTTTTCTTATTACCCATGTTTCGCTCCCGTGTAGGGCCACACTCCAAACAAATCACAGTTACTATAAAGATAAATTTATCACTATTAATTCGTTGCGTGAAATAGAAAAAAAATGGATGTTTGGGCGCTTTCATCGTACAGCGCGAAAATAAATGAGCCAAGGTTAACTTTTTAATATGAATATTTTTGTCATTTACCGAGAAATTTAGTCGCAAGAACCATCGATGCAAGAAGAGAATGGACGGCGTCTTGGTGCACGGGAATGCAGAATGTTTTTTTCGCGATGAACGATACCCCCTGACTAGTCCCTCGCGTGCAATTCGTCCGTTAATTCTACGAATGATGCAGTGCTTTTTCCGAAACTATTTCCAGTTTACATTTTTCTCGATAAATCTCTCTAGTTCCGTAGAATGTACATTAAGAATTCCTAACCACGCAGCGTGAAGTAACTGCATTACTGAACCGTGCAATATGATCGATTGCGCCTTTGAATGGCTTCATATTTTCAATTAAATATCAAGTATAGGACCGAGTTGGTGATTCAAACAATCATTCTTCGCCAACGTTTCGGAATTTGATAATTTCCATCTTCAGGACTTCATACAAAGAAAAATGTGAGGGTACAACAATACAAATCTGACACATAAACGTCAATATAATTTACAACAGATAATAACAATATCTGAAATTGAAGATTTCACCAGCAAGAACATTAGTTTGGAAATAAGGAAACGGATGACGAAAGCATTTGTTTGGAGTGTGGCCCTATACGGGAGCGAAACATGGGTAATAAGAAAACAAGAGAGAAGGCGGCTAGAAGCCCTGGAGATGTGGCTCTACAGAAGGATGTTGAAGCTCAGCTGGAAAGATAGAGTCACGAATGAAGAGGTACTGAAAAGAGTTCAGGAAACCAGATCCCTGTGGAGGCATATCCAAACAAGAAGAGACAAACTCGTAGGGCACATTCTAAGACACGACAACATCGTTTTAACAATAGCAGAAGGAGCTATAGAGGGAAGGAATCGCCGGGGACGACCAAGGATGTCATTCATGCAGCAGATTGTGAATGATATGGGTTGCACCACACACACAGAAATGAAGAGAAAAGCAGACCGAAGAGAGGAATGGCGTACTGCTGCAAACCAACCCCAGGGTTGAACACTGAAGAAGAAGAATGAACAAAATATTATTACCTCAGAATTTCTATGTAAGGGTACAGAATCATTAGGTCGATCGCAGAAAACTGTATTCAATATTCTCTCCCGTGATATCGTGTTCCGTCTGCTCTCTTCTTTAAACTATGATTAAAACGAAGTTTTTTGTGTCATTAGTATTACCATAGTTTCGCACTTCATGCATCATATCAACACTTTGAGTGCTGTGGACGTAATGGTACGTCCTCCTATATTTTCTGTGGGCGATGGGCGTACTGGTACGCCCATGGAATAACATTATTGAATGACAGCTGGACGTAATGGTACGGCTGCGGGCTTTCTAGTGGACATACTTATGACCACAAAGTTCCAAAATAAAGTTTAACAATAGATAAAAGCTCATTAATCTAGATTGAATAGTGTCTTCTTTCACAACCCGTGTAAGTGTGAAATATCCTCAGTTTTTCTGTGAGGACCTTCTATTTAAAGCCCAGCACGGAAAATGTTAAAATAGAGGACTAATAGGAAAATATTTCAGCCATTTTTAAGAATGAAGAGAAAACTGTATCAAAGAATTTCAGGCCGGTTTGTTTAGCGTCCGATATTTGTTAAGTGCTGGAATAGGTAATTGCAGATTACCTAAGGGAATGGTCGACAAAGAGTAACTGGCTATTCAAAAGCCATCATCGGTCCGGACCAGGGTATCTGTGTGAAACACGGCTCTAAGGGCTATGTCAATGCATTGGTGACGCTACAGATACTACATTTGTAATACATTCGTGATGATAATATTGCACGTGTAGTATAATCACGCGTGGACTCCGAGGAAGGAAGATCGGGATAAGGTGCAGGCGTTTGAGATGTGGGTGCGGAAGAGAATTGAGTAAGTCTTACAGACGGAAAGGAATGCTTGCTAAGAAGTGCGGTCGGTACGGCGAGTGAGAAAAGGAAACTTCTGGATGAGATTAAGAGGGGGTGAAGTAGGTAATTAGAGGAGATTATTAGGGGGAAAAGGTTACTTAATGCTCTGAATTAGGGGAGAGGATGCTGGGTTAACGAGGAGGGGAAAGTAGGAGAAGTGGCTTTAAGGAGGGGATGAATAGAGGTAGGACGCGTGCTAAGATACACCGAAAGAAAAGGTCGGCTGCAGGAACCCGAGAATTGGTTGTCGTAACCAACTTCGTTGGATACTGGGGCGCCATCTAATTAGTTGGCTCACGCAGCCATTTTAAATAGACAAGTCGGAAATGGCTTCACCGACCAACTCTCTTGGTTCCGCTGCCTACGTAGTTGGGTCTCACATCCAACTGTAGTGGAAGTAGCAAGTGATCGTTATGCTGTCAAGACTATGCACTCTCTACAGTTCTTGCTTGACTAGTATTGAATATCCGGTGCAATCTTAGCGTTAACAATCATAACATAATCAATATTTAAAAAAAAATTAAACCATAAGACAGAATCATGAATATTACAACAAAATATCTGTTCTTGATTGCCATGCTTACGTTTAAATTTATCAATGAGACAGTTCAGGCCCAATACGCTAAGTAATTCTCTTGTCTGGTCATCCATGTAGCCCTCCAACAAAGATTCAATATTCAAAAAACCTCTTCAGTATTTGATAAAGGCCGATACAATATTCCACACACACACGCACCACAATAACAGCGACTCGCACGAACACGGGATATGCCGGAAGTGAAAATGGCGAAGTAACCCAGATTGCCAGGAACGAACGAGTTTGTTAAGTTATCATAGAGCGCGCTGAAGTAGAAGCTTAGTCTGGCTGACAATCGCATTGGTTGTCCGATCCAACTATTGGTAAAGAGGCTTCTCGAGTGAGGTGTATGAACCAACACGGTGGTACGCCGACCAAGTAGCGACTATCCAATTAAATTGGTTGGTACGTCCAATCATCCTGACCATCGTATCGATAGCAGTTGATATTCAATCCAAATTTTCCTTATCCAACTAAAATTGGATGCTTCACCCAACCTTTTTTTTAGTGTAGAGATAGAAATAGCGTAGGTCGATAGAGTTCCAGCTGTTTAAAATCTGGAAAATATTTTAAGGGAAAAGAACAATCCCTGGCACCATACCAAATAAAGGTGTTTCAGACGCAACACTTCCCAGGTTTATCTACGTCAAGGGCAGTGTAGTCACTCGCGTTTCGATTGTTGAGTGGCAAACCTTGATGCAGGCCGGCCTTTGGAAGGTTAAGTCTGGAGAGCGTGTGAAAAAAAATGCCAGAATGTTTTCAAGCTGGACGACCCATTTCCACTTTGACTCACTCGACCCTTTTTTCTGGAGAAGGAAAAAAAGAAGAAAAAATTAATCCTCAAAAGTTTTCCAGCCCCATTCCCTCCCTCCACTCTCAGAATTAATCCGATAATGGTTGAAAATTTCGGGGACGCCCGGGGGAATGCATCTTAGTTTTCAAGGGGGAGGGTCTTCTCCTCGTAACCCTTATATACATTTATATATATATAGCGCACGTGTGTATATATATATATATATATATATATATATATATATAAATATATATATATATACACACACGTGCGCTATCCTGCTCCCTGCTCGCCCACCCTCCTTCTCACTGCGTCCCTCTTTTAACAAGATTTTCGGCTCGTGGGAGTACTCGTCGATGGCGGCGAAACGGGGAAAGCGCATTATTCACTTTAAAAAAATCCGGATGAAGCGTCGCCAGCGTGTGTATGTGTGTGGAGCGGACTTTTCTCGATTATTCGTGGTCGGACGCAGATTATCTTCCCTCGAGAGGTCGGACAGAAGGTGGGAGGGAGGGGGGATTTGAGAGAGGGGGCATGGGTTTTGACAGCTATTAAGGTGGCTTTGGCTTGACTATGCGGATCAAACCAATGACTAAGTTAACATTTTTATATTCATTCACTGGTTCCCTTGGACCCTTCCAACTGGCATTGCCATAATATAGCTGTTTTCAGGTATTCTCGTCGCGTGTTTAGTTTTTTTGACTACAGTTTCTCCCCTCTTCCTGGGGGCGTCTTCAGGTCCATTGGACATTTTGTAATTATTGTTATTATGTATAAAAAGAAAAGAAGAGATTCAGCCTCTCCGCAGTTGCAGAGCATGCGTGGTTCGAGCCAGGACATCAGATTGCCTTTGACCAAGTGAGAGTACTCTCAAGGGAAAAATCGTTATTTTCCCAGGCTGATCAGAGAAGCAGTAGAACTGGTTAAATATCCATCAAATTTCAATCGGGAGGATGGATACCCACTTGCCTCAACCTGGGAGAGAGTGGTCGGACCACAGCGAGGAGCGGGCAATGGAGACTCATTTTAAATCCATGCCCAGCAGATGAACATAATGGTCAACTGAACTAGCAACGTAATACATTACAACGGGAAATAAATAATAACAATAATTACAAAATGTCCAACGGACCTGAAGACGCCCCCAGGAAGAGGGTAGAAACTGTTGTTAGAAAAAATAATCACCCGACGAGGATACCTGAAAACAGCAATATTAACAAGTATATGAGTCGCGGAAGCCTTCAAAGAAATAGCATTACCATAGTTTAATTGATGGTTGTACATTACATCTACATCTACGTACTACCGTGCGATCTGCTGCGTGGTCGTGTGGCAAGGGGTGTTTGGACACCAGCCGTGTGAAGATGTAAGAGATGAGGTTTTAGGAGGTGAAATGATGACGTGTATTATTATAGTGTTTTGATCAGAGCTCAGTTTCTATTATGGTCACTTATTTTATGTGGAAAGAACGAATTTTGATTTCCATCTGTTCGGCAATGTATTAAACCTCTCTTATTTCATATATTCTTTCGCTTCTAGAAATGCTGTTTTTACTGGAAATATTGGTGTGAAGGTGACACTATCTGACGCATAACCCTTAACGTTTCTCGCTGGGCACGGTGTAGATTTACGGTGTGGTAGATTCATTCAACATTGGTCGTTCAATCATAAGACTGGATGAATGGAGCCCTCCACCCTTCCCTATATAATGCTTGCTCCCTTACCTTCTGGTATCTCTTCCTACGTACTTTCCTCTTTATTTGGTCCATGAACTAATTCCTGGGTCTTCCTCTGGGGACTTTTCCCTCTATTTTACCTTCGATCACGCTATGTGCAAACCCAGTGTGTCTCAGGGTGTCTCCGATCCATCTGGTTATTCTTTTTTGCATGGTGTTCCATATGGTCCTTCTCTCTTCTACTCTTCTGTACGCTGAATCATATCTTATTTATTCCGTCCATTTGATCTTCAGCTTCCCCCTCCAGCAGCAGGTTTCTAAGGCCTCCAGTCTTTTTTGGTCAGCTTTACCAACGGTCCGTGCTTCATGCCACGATTCACCCGATAGTTTTCACATACTGTTTCGTGATTTGTTGCTCTGTCTTCTTTGAGCACAGCAGTTGTCTTTTTCCCATGAACATCTTCTTAGCTTGGGCTATTTCCCGCTTGATTTCCGATGTGCTTCTTCCATTCCACGCGACGTCACTTCCGAGACGGGTGAAGGAATCCAATTGCTCTAATATTTCTCTCATCTCAGGGTGACTTCTGCATTCATCTTCTCTCCTACACATACCGGGATTTTGGCCTTCGACTTACTTATTTTCATGTTGTATTCTCGGAGAACTTGGTCCATTACGTTTAGTGACCTTTGAAGATCATCGCGATTTCCAGCTATGACTATGATCTCATCTGCGAAGCGGATTATGTTTATTTCTTCTCCGTTTATAATAATAATAATAATAATAACAACGTTTATTATCGTGGGCTAGTCTTAGCCCCTGAGATAATGAAGTACAATTTTTCAAATTAATACAATTTTGAAATTCAAAAATTAGATTAATAATACAGTGATGAAACTCAATATACAAAATCGAATTAATTATACAATGATGACAGGCAAAACAAAAAATAAAAAAAAATCATTGTAAGCTTGGAATTCGTAAAACAGCCGTACATATTACTGCAGAGAGCACTACTAGGATAACATTTAAATAGATGATTAAGCATATAAACCGTGAGGAAAAAGGTAATTAATGATAACAGTAATAATTGCGAGTATAAAGTTTAATACATTCATGTTCAATAGATTAATTCTTCTTCAATATGTAGAAGGCATCCAATTTAACATCTGTTTAATTTTACTTCGTTTCAATTTTAGACAGACAACATTTTAGGATTATTTATTAGGATATCATACACCTTGAACTTGAAAGGATGGGTGGATTTAATATTTCTAACTTTAGATGGTAGAGAGTTCCATACTATCTAAATCTTTTATCTTAATTCCGCTCAGTCCAATTGTTCAAATTCGCGTTTTTCTGCTGGAATCTGAGCAATCTCCATAGGAACCCATGTTTAAATGCCCACTTTCAAGGCTGAGTTACAGTAAAACAAGCCAGGAAACCCTATTTTTCTTCTCGGTTTACAACACGCACTTCTAAGATGCTACATTAATATTTTGGAAATATTGAATAAGTGACCTTAAGGGCAGAGCCAAACGTGAAGTCTGTCGTCGCAGTAACCTTCTTACGGCCAGGAATCCTTTTAAGGAGTGACCTTTTTAAAAGGCATGCCCGGTAACCGACCTTGATTTAAACATATATATATATATGATAACGTGGGTGCGTGAAGGGGGTACAGAAGACAAAATCGAGGTGAAGAAATAAGAAATGATGAAGTGTACTGAAGAGTAGAATAGGAAAGGACCATTTGGAACACCATTCAAAAAATAAGAACCAGATGCATTGGGCACACTAGGAGACACAATGGGTTTGTGAGGATCATAATTGAAGGTATAATGGAGACAAAAGTCCATAGAGGAAGACAGAGGAATAAGTTCATGGACCAAATAAAGAGGAAAGTACATAGGGAGAGATACCAGGTGGTAAGGAAACTAGCATTTAGATAGTGAAGGAAGGAGGGCTGCAGTCAACCAATCTTAGGATTGAACGACCAATGCTGATCATGAAGTAAGATTTCTACTATCAAATTGTGTGAAAATATTTCTTTGGGCTTCAGTCAGTAAACGAAGATATATATTGTTGATTGATTTTTCCACTGTGACTTTCACACAATTGTGTGATCACTAGCGGGTGACTCCGTTGAAGTTACTGCGCGTTTAGTTCCGTGGTTCTTCGAAAATGTCCAAATTAAACACCTTTGTGTTTAAAGTTGGGCCTTACCCCGTGGACTGTGGCACTTAGCGATCGCATTTGGGTACCTCTTGCATCATATGCACGGTACCTGTGAGGACAAATTGCCCCTTAAAGCCCCCATGAGATTCATAGTGGAAGAGGACGCCTGGGTAGCTTAATTGGTTACATGGCAGTGGGATAGCATCTCTTCCCGTAACTTTTTTACCTTTTCGCCCGCATAATATCGTTCAAAAACCTGTATAGCATGCTCGAAATATTGGACAAAAAAAAGGATGGTGGAAACTCGAATATGGTGCGTGGCGCTGCATTGGTTGGAGATTTGGTCATTGTGAAGGAAGTTTGTACGTAGACACCAGGGTTGAAATTCGCTATGAAAAAATGATTCGACTTGACCGGGATTCGAACCCGGATCTCCCAATTGCCGGCCAGGTGTGTTAGTCAGTTACACCACCAAGCCATCTTCCTTCAAGGCGAATTTCGAGGGGGGTTTATGCGGTTGTAAGCACGACTTCGTCTCATGTGCTACAATGTAGACTTGAGGCCTGAACATCTAGTTCCCATAAACCCCCCTCGAAATTTTCATTGAAGGAAGATGGCTTGGTGGTGTAACTAGCTAACGCACCTGACCGGAAATTGGGAGATCCGGGTTCGAATCCCGGTCAAGTCAAATGATTTTTTTCATTGCGAATTTCAACCCTGGCGTATATGCACCCGTGCGAGTGACTTCGTACCACATCATTTGTTACATGCAATGTTTGGAAATTTGTACGTAGAATTGAGACGCTTGAGGTGTGGGTGTGTAGGAGGATGGAGAGGGTAAGCTGGGTGGCGAGAACGACGAATTTGGATTGGATTAGATTTGTTGGAGAGGAGAGGAAGCTAATAGCGGAGGTTCGGTGGAGGCAGAAGAGGTAGATGGAGGACGTATTGAAAGGAGATGGAAATCTGAAGAGGGTAATTTAGGAGAGAACACTGGGGAAGCATGGAAGAGAATAGAGATAGTGGACAAAATAAGAAGAAATAAACGATACGAGGAATCTAATAAGGATCTAATGGCGGGTTATACGGAGGGGCGAAAATGGATAAATACAACGCGTTGGCGATAAAGCGTGATTTTTTTTAAAATCTCTCACGAGGAGAGGAAGTATGTGGTGGATGTTCGGAGGAGGCAGAATAGATGGATGGAGGAAGTCTTGAATGGAGAGGGAATGTTGGAGAGAGTAATTGAGGGGAGAACTGTGGGCAAAAGTGGAAAAGAAAGGAAGAGGATAGGAATTCTGGACGAAATAAGAAGAGGGAGATGATATATCGTGGGGATTACACATACAAAATATATGTGGCACAGCATTAAAGAAACTAGGTTCTGTTAAACGTATAATAGGAAGGTCGTCGGATGAAAAAGTCAAAGAGAGATGTTACTTCGCTCTGGTTAGGACACACCTCGAATACGCCGCGAGCATTTGGGACCCTGGTCAAATAGATTGAACTAAAAAAATTAATGAACTACAAAGGAAAGCAGCGTGCTTCGTTAAAAACTGCTGCGAGCGTACATATAGTGTCTCACAACTTGTAGAGGGATTAAGGTGCGAGCCCTTAGAGACTCGGAAGCTACACGCTAGGGTTAGGCTGCTTGAGAAATTCAGAACTGATATTTATCATAGCGACATAGAGAATATTATCATGACTCCTCACTACATCTATAGGTCTGATAGATGCGAGAGATACCCTGCCGAACATATAGGTACAAAAACTCGTTCTTTACGCGAACAATAAGCGACCTCAATAAAAATTGAGCTCCACTAAATACACTCCTATAATAAATGTTACCATTTCATCTCCAAAAAACTTACATCTTTACACGGCTGGTGATCTAACACCCCATGCCACACGCCCATGCGGCGGCTCGCGGGGTATTATGTAGATGTAGATATGAGGAGATTAAGAGGAATCTAATGGCGGATCACGCACGCAAATTACGACGCAAGAATGAGTACTGTCCATAAACCTGGCGATCAGCTGGTGGAATGCTGAAATATGCCTCTCTTTCCTTCCCCGTCCTTTTCCGTTTTCCTCCCTTCCTCTCCTCTCTCGTATCTCCACTTCTCTTCCCCTTCTTCTCCTCCTCCTCCTCCTCTTCCCTCCCCCATCCTTCATTCAACCACTTCTCTCGTCGAGTGACCTTGATGGCTTGTGGCGGCGGGCGGTGGCGTCTGCCGGGATTTCCCCCACGACCGCTCACTACTCTCTCTCCCTCGCTCCTCATCCTTCCGCATATCTTGGGAGTCATCAACTTGAACACGCCCCCCGTCCTTCCTCCCAGCTTCGTAACCGTTTCCACCACCTCTTTCGCTCCTCGCCCTCTTTTTTTTCTCGCTCGCCTCTTTTCACGAGTCTTCTACCCTTCCTTCAAACAACCACACTGTCAGCTTTTCCCACCCACTCTTCCGTCATTTTCTTAAGGTAGTCCGAGCGAGATAGTTCCCTAGTCATAATAGAGACCATATTCGAACTATACGTTTTGATTTCACCAGCTGTGGGACACATGAATTAAATATTGCATTAGTAGTGATGCAATAATATAGTTTTATATGACAGAAATGGTAAGTAATTAAGTGATAATATGTAAATAAGTCCTTGACTCCTTTTTTTCGTGTGGTGCGTTTGAAACTCCTTCAAAACGGAAGATTTTTTGTGATTGGTACGCAAGAACCTATTGCGGTGACAATATGATTAATTTTCAAAAATAGTTGAGAAAACATAACAAACTACTTGCTGTTAATTTTTTTACGACATCTACGTGTTAGAAATATCCCATTTTTAATGTGGTGTCTCTTTGGGGTGCATACACGTACCATTTCCCATGTAAAAGGGCTGGTATATTTTGGCAATGAACTCCGAAAGTAGTGTGTTAAGGGGTACAAGTTTTGGTGTCATTGGATAGGTGAGATATTTTTCTTTAAAATGAGACAAAATTCATTGATTTCTAGGTAAAATGATACTTCCCTCAAACTGCCTTAATGTCCCACGAGGAAACTATAGGGTGCGGCGGCAAAATTTGCGTTAGAAAAGTAAGCCTCTATGGCAAACGCGCGTTTTGGAAGGAGTTCTTTGAGTTGAATGGAGTTCCATGTGTAATAACGAGCGGAGGGATACCTATCCGATCGTTTACTGAATTGTTCGTCCACCTTGCACGCCTAAAAAAAATAATTGATAAAATACAAATGAAAGCAGCGCGCTTCGTTAAAAACTGCTTCGTACATAGTGTTTCTCCACTTTTAGAGGGATTAAGGTGGGAGTCCCTGGAGACTCGAGATGCTACACGCTAGGCTTATCTTGCTAGAGAAAATCAGAACGGGTGTATTTCAGAGCAACACAGAGAATATTATCACGACTCCTCACGAGATATCTAGGTCTGACAGTTGCGATAAAATAAGAGAGATACACTGCCGAACAGATAGGTACAAAAACTCGTTCTTTCGGAGAACAATAAGCGAACATAATAAAAATTTAGCTCAAATGAATACACTCCTATAATACATGTCACCATTTCATCTCCCGAAAACTTTGAATGAAACAATCCGCACCCTCTAACGGACGAACCTCGCGTTCTACCGCCAAATTCAAATCAGCAAATTATGCTGTCACACCCTGCATGATGAACCCCCATTTGATCTGCTAAACGGAATGGGATAAATGCAAATTTACCGCCCTGGGGAGGCATGAACCCAGCTAGTATTGTGGGCGCATTACCAAATCCAAAAAATCTACACAAAAATATATGGTAGACGCCTTAAAAACGTTAAAATGATTGATTATAAAGTAACGAGTGATAACTTATATAGTAAAATTTATATTTCAATGGACATGCAAACAGTCGTAAATAATAGGCGTAGAATCGAGCCTTTAAATAGTTATAGGGATTGGATATTTGGGGAGGCGACCGACAGCTAAGGTCATTTGCGCCGTATAGGGTAGGTAAGGGAGGAAGGGTGGATAGAAACCCGGCGTCGGCATTGGCCTGCTCTTAACGAAAGGCGCCAAGGGGACCACGGTTTAACGCCTCATCCGACTGACGGAGTACTGTACTTGAAGTGCCCTCTACAAGACACTCAAGTAGGAATCGGGTTTCCTCTGAAAAAGATCTTCCTCTGCAGGGATTTGAACCCTGGCCGTCCGTATGGTTAGCCAGTACTCTAGCGACCACACCAACCCGATCCCCCTTTAATTAGTTATAGCGATCCTGTTGAAGTTTATAAATTGATCGATTACTAATTTAAATTAGGAGAGGAAAGCAAAGGGGTTGTCAAGGGTTGGCATTAGTTGTTGTTGTTGAATTGTTGTTGTTAAATTGATCGATTGCTAAATGTTAATTTAAATCAACAAGGGAAAGTGTTGAAGTTTATAAATTGATCGATTACTAATTTAAATTAGGAGAGGAAAGCAAAGGGGTTGTCAAGGGTTGGCATTAGTTGTTGTTGTTGATTAGTTACCGAGAGAAAAACAATCAGTCAAAGAAAAAACAACGACGTGTAAAAGTAAAGATTAAAGAGATCATTATTTACCGTAAAACTGTGTGTGTGTAGTTATTTATGAATCAAGAAGGAGAAATAAACACAATAGATCCATATTAAGGTGACAGTAGTTATCTAATGGAGAACGATATCTCTTACACACAATAAAAGTTAATGGAGAAAACCGTAAAAGAAAGAAAAATACACGGATAGGTTCCAAGGCCTCCGGCACAATTTTGACACAAACCGTAGAGTTAGACACGGTAATACTGGATTTTGAAGGCTTTCTGATCGTTACATTTACAATGATAAAAGTGGCCGCAGACTATTGAGATACACGTGAGTCAATGTGTAACTGTGCGGAAATTCAAGGCAGATAGCAAAGCTTCTTTCAAGGCACATAGAGATACAATATTGCTTGAAACGCATTAAGAGATCTACTGCAGTTATCAGAACTGGTTAGCGAGTCCCATATTACAGTCTAACTGACTGAAAATGACTGGTGATATTCTACATTTGCTTACTACCATGCGAGCCGCCGCATGGGCGTGTGGCAGGGGGTGTTAGGACACCAGCCGTGTGAAGATGTAAGGGATAAGGTTTTTGGATGTGAAATGGTGACGTGTATTATGGCAGCGTTGTAACTGGAGCTCCGATTTTATTGTGGTCGCTTATTGTGCGCGGAAAGAACGAGTTTTATATCCATCTGTTCGGCAATATATCTCTCTTATTATGATTGATTGATTGAGAAATATTAATAGCTTTTCCATTTAGTTCTTTTTTTGCTTTTGCTTTTTGTACTTCTCTCTCTCTCTCTCCTATGGCGCTACAGCCCAAGTTTGGGCCTTGGCCTCCTTCAACCTCTGCCTCCATGCTTTTCTGTCTGTTGCTGCTCTCCTCCAGCGTCGTAGTCCTTGGAGATTCCGTGTGTCAGCCTTTACTTCATCATCCATTTTTTCGCATGAATCGTTTCCGAAAGATCCGTCCGTTTTTCCGAGGCTTCTGTGTAGGCTCCAGGACTAGATTTTTTTTACGGGAATGTGTAGTTAGCCCATTGCCCAACCCTCCTCCTTTATCCGTGCTTGAGACCGGCAGCACTGGCTCTTGAGTTACTCGATCCACCCATTTGCCAGCACAGGCAGAGTTTTTTGTACTTCTGCATCTACATACCTCCCCGCGAGCCGCCGCATGAGCGTGTGGCAGGGGGTGTCAGGACACCATCCGTGTAAATAGTGTAAAGAATAAGGTTTTGGGAGGTGAAGTGGTGACGTGTATTATGGCAGTGTATTTAGTGGAGTTAAGTTTTTATTGTGGTCACTTATTGTGTGCGGATAGAACGAGTTTTGTATATTTGTTCGGACGATTGGCTGGGCTATACTGGTTGAAGGAGTCGCTCCTAGGAGACATGCTCCAAGGTAGTGGGGTGCTGTGGTATAGGTCGAGGAGATAGCTTGAGGAGGAGATGAATAATTTGAGATTTGGAGGATGAGGTGAGTTATAAATAGATGTACGTGACGTAATGCGTTCATAAAGTTACGAAATTCCAATCATTGCATTGACAAATGTTGTGGTACGACGTCACTCGCACGGGTGCATATACACCAAGGGTTGAAATTCGTCATGAAAAAATCATTTGGCTTGACTGGGTAATGTAACTGGATTGGAAATTAAAATGGAAACACCATGTAAATTGCCTAACTAAAACACTACGGCATTTTATCTCAAATTTATACTTCGTACGAAACAAATGTCCATTGCATTTTCTAAAAGTTATATACTTGGCACTTGTTCAGTCAAAATTAAGTTATGGTTTAATTTGCTGGGGAGGATCTTACAGAAATACAATAAACCCCGTACTATTTCTGCAAAAGAGGATAGTACGTGTGATAATGCACAAAAACCGTTTCTCTCATTCAATCCCACTCTTTTTAGAACTGAACATATTGCCTATCAGGTATATGTATTTTTATAAAGTGTTAAAGAATTTCTATCTAAGAAGTGGCGACGAAGCAAATCTGTTACCCAGGACTCAAGTCCTGACCTTGCGAGAAAGAAATACGATTTCTCTACCCAAGCCTAATTTGACTTTGTTTCAAAGATGCTTTGTGTATATATCCCGAAAAATATTTAACGTCCTTCCAAACCACATTAAGGAAGAAAAAAACGTAAGAAAATTTCTTAAGAAAGTAAAAACTTGGTTATTACTTATAAAAAATATCGAGATTTTGTTTCGTAATTTACATGAAATATTTATCGAATTAAATGTAATGAATTAAGTGATATTGTAATATCATTGTTGAAGTAAGTTCGCCCGATCTTGTATTTGTCTCTTTTTTGTAACCACTATTTAATTATGTATATCTCTGAGTCTTTTCTATTTGAATTAGTTTCTTCACTGTATTGTAAACGTTTTATCGAAAATTGTTAACCATTTTGTTTTTTGCAATCGTTTTTTGCATGGTTTATTTATTTGTCAGTAGCCCCAACACAGGTTATTCCTTAGGGGCTATCTATTACACTAAAAAAAACATACCTGACCGGTAATTGGGAGATCCGGGTTCGAATCCTGGTCAGGTCAAGTGATTTTTGTTCATGGCGAATTTCAGCCCTTGGTGTATATGCACCCGTGCGAGTGACTTCGTACCACATCATTTGTCAATGAAATGATTGGAAATTTAGCCAATTTTCATCGTTATGTAAACGACAATGTTGGGTTTGTCTGCCGCGACTGCGACTGCTTTGTAGGCACGACTTCGTCTCGTGTGCCACAATATAGTCTTGAGGCGTGAACATCTAGTTGGCATTAACCCTCCCCCTCGAAATTCGCCTTGAAGGAAGATGGCTTGTTGGTGTAACTAGCTAATACTCATCCCGCTAGTTGTAGAGGGATCGGGTTGGTTTGGTGGCTAGAGTACTGGCTAACCACACGGACGGCCAGGGTTCAAATCCCTGCAGTGGAGGATGTTTTTCCGAGGAAACCCGATCCCTGCTTGAGTGTCTTGTGGAGGGCACTTCAAGTACAGGACTCCGTCTGTCGGATGAGACGTTAAACCGTGGTCCCCTTGGCGCCTTTCGTAAGGAGGAGGCTAATTCCGATGCCGGGTTTCTATCCACCCTTCCTCCCTTACCTGTCCTTTATGGCCCAAATGACCTTTGCCATAGGTCGCTTCACCAAATATGCAATCCAATCCATGCGGGAGATCCGGGTTCGAATCTCGGTCAAGTCAAATGTTTTTTTCGTGGCGAGTTTCAACCCTTGGTGTTTAGAAAGTTAGTTTTTACTCAGAACATTGTTAAAATTTGCGCTCGCTGTCCCAAGGTAACCGCCCCTGCAACATCGAGGATGTGTCTGGAGGGTAATATGTCTATCGCTTTCGCCGAATCTCGACTTTTCGCCGCTGCCGTCCATTTTATTTCCAGCCGCCTACCTCTCCCGAGAGAGCGACGGTGGCGCCTCTCCTGGGCTTAATTCTCCTTCGGCGTCGGTGGGGTCCTCCAGGAAGCCTCGGCGCCCGTGAGGGAACACTCCCATCTCCACTTCTTACCCGCCCCCCCTTCAGAAAACAAAAGAGAAACGGCCGACGTGCGTACGCGCGCTTGTGTACCCAAGTGACTTAACGCTTTCTTTTTGGTCTTCCCCCGTGTGTGCGCCCCCGATTGTCGTTTTTTCTGTTGTTCCCACCGCCCCGCCCCCCCCCCCACACTTCCCGCCTCCCCTGTTGGTGCCCTAGAGATGGAGTGACGTACGGCTGGTCGGGGGCTGTCTCGGCGATGTGATGAGAGAGGCGGAAACGGGCAAAGGGCGGAGTTGGGCAAAATACATGAAGAATGTATTTTAGATACAAAATACTTACCTCAATGTATTTTAGGTACAAAATACTCAGCCAAAATTTCTGAAAATACAAAATAATATTTTCAAAATACATTTGAAAGTTTAAAATACATAAAGGATATACCATGCGTATGCGTATACCACACCTCGTGGAAGGGTGCGACTCCACACCAAACATGCTCAACAAACAAAAGTTAAGCTCAATCCACGTATAATGACAATGAAATCATGAAGAATCAAAAGCAATTAAGCCAAGTCCCAATCATGCAGGATTCCATCTCCTCACTATGAAAACACGCCATTTATAGCCAGTTGCAGGAACGTAACATATGTATTCCATAAAGTTAATGGACCCATAAGCTATGGCAACTATTAAATAAGTGTTGCACAAACATTCAATAAATTCATCGGTCTCATAACTTATGGCATGCAGTTATGAGTTCCATAAGTAGACAAGATGGCGGATGCGCAATGAACCGCTTGGAGACTTAATAACTTGATAAAAGTATTGTTTTCAGACAAGTGAGCTGTTTGATTACTCTTACTGACTAATTATAATGTGCATTATCAGTTATTTATATGCTAAACCATCGTAACTTTTATTCGGCGGTGGAAGATTAGATCCAATATTCGAAGCTAGTAACTATTGGTAAATAAGTAAAGTAACTAATAGATGTGTTCCTGCAACCCGAATATATTTATGAGTTCTATAACTTAATGGATCTCATAACTATTGATTCCATAACTAAATTTTCTTGCAACCGGCCATAAGACTATTAATACTGTCAAAAGTTGTGAGTATGCACAAAAAGAAATGTGTGGACAAAGATAACTGATATATTTATAACACAATGAATCAACCGTGCTAGAAAAAAAATCTACTCTCGATTCTATCCATCCTCGCCACTTTCTCTACCGATCCACTGGATTGCTACCATTCCAGTTCTTAATCGTATGTGGAATGTTCTTCTTCAACCTATCCTTTCAGCAATCCATCTCCCCCATTTCATTAGTATGTATAATCGAACCCACCCTCCAGCGCCATGAGTCGGGAAAAAAGGTAGAGCCAAAACCCGACCAAGGGCAGGAATTTCTTCAGGATGAGAAAGATGAAACCAATGTAACAAAAAACCTATTTCCGACGATAGGTCTTCATAAGTGATGTGGAAAGTATTTTAAGTATTTGGAAATTACAAAATACTCGTAAAAAATATTTTCGATTCAAATACAAATTACATCACCTAAAATGTATTTTCGATACAAAATGCAAATTGGAAATGTATCGAAAATACGTATTTAAAATACATGTATTTTCGATACTGTCCAACTCCGGCGAAGGGTAATGTTTGGTATCGTCCACGTCTTGCCTTTGAGGCTGTGTAAGCTGAATATTTTAAAAAGTATCCTACCGGAAAACATAGGATTTGATGAAAGGTATGTGAATTGTTATAACACAAATTATCCACGGAACGCTTTGCACCATCAAATTGACTGCGTCACGAAAATGTTCGTAGAAATACCGGCGTAGCAGATTGTTCAACAACAAAGGTTTGCGCGAAAGAAGTTTTCTTCCCTACAATGAATTTATATCAACTACACGCTCAAGTACATGGTGTGTATAATACTAATCACTTTAACTGGTCTTCAATGGTGGTGAAGATCTCATACTTCTATGACGTGTTTTACTTAAGTTTTCGAAGTAGTCTCCACTGGCAAAGGTACTCGTTGAAATTCAACGGGGGATGAAAGAAAGACGGCATATAGGCTGTAGGTTCGAGTCGCTCATGAGGTGTATTTTTTGTCCTAGGCGAATCAGCTATAATTTTAGTTATATTTTTTAATTCAGCAGATGAAAACTGTAGTATATTATACTTACCGAGTTTCGACATTCTTTTGCAGCAACATATGAAAATTAAACTACAGGCCATGTTCATTCCAGAGGCTAGTCACATTAATATAACATCGTGGCATTCGTTCAATACTTAAGAGGCTTTTAAGAAAGCATTCTTTTAGAACCTTGGGCTCTCTGGGGCCCCAGCGTGACTTGCCACCCCATGATTGTTGTACAATCAGTACCTATAGTTATATTTTACATGTTTCTAATACAGGCAAGAATTGTCTTCCAGGGCCAATTTTTGGCGATGAAAGGTCCCACTTGGCCCACTTGAGGGCCTTCTAGGGCTACAAGGCCCTTGTTCTATAGCCTATGCGTGAACCAGATATATCAAGTATCTTCCTGCCAAATTTCGTGTCAATCGATTCTGTAGTTTGTGAGTGATTGAGTAACAGACAGACAGGTGTGTTGGCTCACGCCGCAGGATTGCAACTTCCGCCCTGGTTTTCAAGCTCTCGCTTATGCCAGCGGCAAGGAAGAGGTGGGAGGAAAGGATGGGAAGGTTAGCTAAACCACAGCCCCTTCGAGGCCGACACCAATGAGGTGGTTGAGGTAAAAAGGACCTCAAGGGCCTCCGCCTCCTTGGTAACAGACAGAGAGACACCACTAGATTTTTATGTATTAGTAAAATTAATGTAAAGATTAATGTTAAAAAGAAAATTAAATGTCGAAGAGCACGCGCGCAGAAAAGCCAATAATTGGTCGTGTTTATTCAAGTATTTGAAGAGTTACGTATTTTACAATGCCACCGGAAATTGGCGCCGATTCTGAGGGTTAACATGAATTATTCATGAAATAAAGCACTCTCATGAATGTGCGAAACTCCACTGAGGAAGAATCTTCCGTCTTGACCGGGGCTCGAACTCGTATCCCTCTATTTCCGGTCGAGTGCTATAGCCAGTTAAGCTACTAAGGCGTCCTCTTCCCCTTTTTTTTAAGTATTCTACATCTACATCTACGTCATACCCTGCAAGCCACCCAAAGGGTGTGTGGCAGGGGGTGCTTCCACCCCCCCAGGCATGCATGAATTTTACGGCAGAACACCGAAACTACATTGAAATCAGCGTGCCACACATGCAACGCGTCAATTAACAATCTACTAACCAAGAAACATTCTGTCGTCAATCGTTCCATCATGCAAGAGGTACAAGGACTACTAGTACAGATTCAAAATATCATGCATAAATAATAACATCAATATTTACATCATGCATAAATAAAAACGTAGAGAATATAAAGAGAAGCTCTACAATCATGCTAAACTCACTATTCATGACGACGATCACAGCTGTTATGGTCCCGAATGGTACGCGGAAAAAATTACATTTTTTTTACTTATCGGTTCTACCATCTAGCTCTCTAATTTTATTGGCGCGATCTAATCTGCCGTAGTACGACGGGGTTAATAGCATGTTTTTTACGTCGTCAGAGAAATTTTTTTCCTGAAATTTTGCTGAGAGATTAAGCCTATAATTTAATCTACGCTGTGAAAGCGATTCCCATCCCAATTCTTCTAAAAATCCAGACACACTAGTTAACTTATCGTAGAATCGTTTTACAAACCTAGCTCCTCTTCGCCGGTGGATTTTTCCGGTGAAGGTAAGCTTTGATGAAAGTCAAGAGAGGCTTCTCCCGGTTTTCTACACTTTCAGGGACCGATCCACACCTCTAGTATATCCTTTTTCGCCTCGACATACGATCCACCCCTCTTCACCGTATCTATGCAACCTATTCTCTTTCTTCATCTACATCTACATCTACGTGATACCCTGAGAGCCACCACGAGGGTGTGTGGCAGGGGGTGAAGATCACCAAGCATGCTCTATTGACATGCAAGTAGGATATTTAAGGGAGATATGCTTGATAATAGGGTCACATGGAGCTAGATGGTTAGTATCTACATAATAAGGAAGGTATCAGTGGTTGTTATTACATGCATCATGCACTACAGACTACTCTAACTATATTTCACCTACCTATCCCTTTGCTACGCTGCCTATTGTTCTCTCTTACAGTACGCGGGAAAAATGACGTTTTAAATCTATCGGTACGACAATCTATCTCTCTAATCTTGTTAATATGATCAAACCTAGCATAATACGCAGGGGTTCTCAATATATATCTAACGTCATCTGTGAACAACTCTGTTTCGAATTTACTTAAAAGGTTTAACCTAAATTGTAACCTTCTTCCTCTTCCTCGCTTGCCCAACATTCGCGCCGCAGTCCCGCTGGTTTAGGTCTGTCTGAAATCTCAGACAGCGAGCGGGCCGAGACGGCCCACTTCTCATACCGATCTCATTAACCCGTCGCGTTTACTATGCCGAGCTGATCCGGTCACATCGATTGGTAAAACGTAGTGATAGATGTCCTTACGTGAAATTTGTTCCAAGAATGTTTTGACTCTTTAGAACAGTTATAATAATGTGCACTCAATGACTCACGATTTTCCCTCAAACCGCCTTAAATGTGGGAGCCCCTAGGGACTCGGAGGCTGCACGTTAGGCTTGGCTTGCTTGGGAAATTCGGAACAGATGTGTTTCAGAGCGACACAGAGGATGATTTCTTGACTCCTCACTACATCACTATGCTTGACATAAGCGATAAAATAAGAGAGATACATTGAGGAACAGATAGGTACAAAAACTAGTTCTTTCAACGCACAATAAGCGACCACAATAACAACTGAGCTCCACTAAATATACTCCCATAATACAAGTCACCATTTCACATCCCAAAATCTTACATCTGTACACGGATGGTTGTCTAACACCCTCTGCTACACACCCATGCAGAGTCTCGCAGGGTATTAAGTAGATATATATGTATACTGGTTGATAACCAATAAAAATATGCTTCATGCTGTTTTAGCCACCCAAGAATGTCCGCGGAGTCTGGCTGGGGAATATCGAGTTCCGCCATTCTTAATCTGAGCAACGTGTTTCCTTACCCCTTTTAGTGCGGCGGGCCGATATATCGGTTCTGGCATCTCAGGCGTAAAGATCGGCGGGCCGATATATCTGCTCATAGGCAAAATATTGTTTAACTTTTGCACACCAATATAACTACAATTATTTTTTGTACGAAGTATAAGCATTTTTTTATTATTACCCAATTCATTGCATACGCAATAAGAAAAACTGCATATGGATATTTTAAACAATAACTTTATAATATTTATTTTCCTAGAGTGATACATTTCATTCTAGTTACCCTCCGCATTTCTCACTAGAACCGCTGGCAGGGGTCAGCACTAACAAGGGGAGTGTCAGATAGCCGGGTCTCAGATTTTATTCAAAGTTAGTAGTTGTACAGAATGCTGTATGTGGTTCATGAATCACCCCACATATAGGGTTATATAACCAATAGTTTAAACGAAAAAGGCCTTTAAAAATTTCAAAATTCCCTTTAGACTGGCCACCCACATAACTGACAAGCTACGAACAATTTGAATATTATTAAGAATTTTGCTTGAATAGTAAAAATATGAAGACAATATTATAAAATAATTATAGAAAATGGAAATCATGTGCATGAAGGAATAATGAAAATACGTCGTGAAAAGATAAGGAAGTGACATAATTAGAAGGCTGCCTTCGACCGAAAAAAGAGACTACGCCTGATGTCGTGTATGCAAATGAAAAATTTGCCTCGCGCAAAAATAATATTTCGAGTAAAAATAAAAAAATCTTGAGTGCATTTTAGGATGCCGTAAAAGAAAAACTAAAAAAACAGCGGAAGAAACATACCCCGTATTGGAATCGAACCCGTGTCTCTAGACCGGAGACGAGCACGTCAGCCACCCGTCCAGCTTGTCAGTTATGTGGGTGGCCCGTCTGAAGGGAATTTTGAAATTTTTAAAGGCCTTTTTTGTTTAAACTTTTGGTTATATAACCCTATATGTGGGGTTATTCATGAACCACATACAGCGGTCTGTACAACTACTAAGTTTGAATGAAATCTGAGACCCGGCTATCTGACACTCCCCTTGTAAGAGGGTTAAATTTCCCCTGAGATAATACACTTATATTTAATGGAAATTTTCATGCGCCCACTAGGTTGCAGGGCAATATACCCCGCCTATCTGTTCTTACTTTACGGGTCTCCTTTAATACTCGCTTCGAGTTTATTTTTGGAGTATCGATTGGAGTTTCTCTCGCAAAGATTCCAGTGCATGCATTATCTTCCGCGCGGTGTAACTCCCCGAGCGAAGGGAGACGGGGGTGTCTTTTTATTTACTTCGAAACGTATAGATTGTTGCAGCACGACACCGGAAACATTTTTTTCACACTTTTGCCTATTTAAATGCAGGCGTGAAAATAGGCGAATGGATTTTTCCTCTCTTTTTTCATTTTCTGAATTAAGAGATATTTCACGCCTCCAGCTTCCTGTTTTTTATCAACGGCTTTCCACTCCGACCTCGCGACGTATTCAGGAATGACTCTTTACTGCGAAACTTCGACGGGAGTGAAGTTTTGGCTCGGCTTTTCAGGACATTTCTGCATTGCATTGAACCAAAATATGCGTTAGTTCAAGGTCGAGTTATGCGTTTATTTTTGGAATCGCAATCTTTCGAAATCGATAGTATGCGGAAAAGACAAACAGGATAGATTATTCAAGTCTGGTGTTTACAAAATTAATTTCATACATACATACCAAACACGCCGTTCTCTTCCGGGGTAGGCAGTCTCAAAGTTTAGCCTAACTCTGCTTCAATAATGTCCTCCATACTGACCTATCCTTGCAAAACTCTTTGGCGTCATTTATCCCAATATACCGCTTCATACACACCCTCCTGTTTTCAAGACTCCTAATATTCCTCCTCCTAAGAATTTCCTCAACCACATTCAACCACAACTTTCTCGGCCTACCTCTACCTCTCGCACCATTCATTCTACTCTCATATATCTGTTTCCTTATTCGACTCTCAATCATTCTCTCAACATGGCCAAACTAACGAAGCACACTCCTCTCATATATGTACATTACTGGAGCATCTAACCCACATTCATTTATTACCCTCTCATTCCTGACCCTATCCATCCTACTTTTTCCGCAAACATTCCTCAGGTAACTCATACCCCCGGCGTTTAGTCAACTCTTATGTCTAATCTGACATACCCATGTTTCACTGCCATACTACAAAGTGGGGAGAAGTACACTTTTATACACGGCGCTTTTCGCCTCCTTAGACAGGCACTCATTCCTCGATATGCTCCACATGCTGTCTACCACTTTCCTTCCAGCATTCGCACGTCTCTTTATCTCCTCATCTAGCCGTCCATCTTTCGCTAACCTCTTGCCTAAGTACACAAAATCATCCACTTGCTCAATTACTTCACCATTCGCCCTCATCATACAGTTATTCTCCCCATTCTCCTTATCAAAAACTACTACTTTAGTCTTGCACGCATTTAACTCAATTCAATTCTGTCTGTTGATACACAAAACTTATCTAGGAGCTTCTGTAATGCCTGTTGGCTCTCTGAGATCAAAACAGCATCATCCGCATATAGAGGAACTCGCACGCTTACATTTCCAATGAAAACACTGTCGTTTTCTCTTAATTTATCTGTAGCACATTTGTCAATAAATTTGGATTTCCGGATTTGGATTTAACACACAAAATTACGTCGGAAATGCGTATTCGCATCGAAAGGTATACCCATGTTGGTGTGTGATTACTCAAGTCTGGCATTTACAAAATTAATTTCAGTTGCTGTAATATATCTTATATCAAGCTGGTCGAAGTTTGAAGTCTCGCCTCGAAGAACACTCCTGAGGTTTCATTAGTTTGGATCCCACTTCTCAAATTTCCAATCATCTGCTTGAAAATGATCATGTAAGTGACTTTTACCTCAGAAATTTTACGTATTCTGCCGAAAGGTTTGATGGAAAGTGTGCTTTGGTACAAGTTGAAATTATATAACCGTCAAGAAACTTTTGTAATTTGCTACTTTATCTGCACCCCTCCTTACTTCTTATCGACGATTATTCCTCGTTGAATCGGAGCCTTTCCCACTTTACAAGCTCTCAGTCTATGTTCCCCAGTCCTTTCTCCCGAAAGTAAGTTTTTCTCTACACCCCGCTCCCCAACTCCAAAGACCTTGTCTCTCATTTCTAGTTCAGTTCGAGAATGAAGTGACGTACTTGGTAGTTTTTTTTTGTTTATCATGTCTAACTTTTATCTTTATCATATCTTATCTTTAAACTTGTCGGAAAATGAAATAAAGCATTCTCCAATAATTTACCTCCAGAAGATCATATTACCTACGGTAGCGCACGCGGACAACGCATGTCAGTTTTATTTTTTTAGTTACCCATGTTAGCTTCCTCATCCATTAATGATGTATATAAGAACAATATTCTTGAATTGTGGTCACTTATGTATTTCTCTCGTAGCTTAAGTTTAACCAATATTTCGGCATCACCTTGCACTAGAAACAAAGGATATATACAACCCGGGGTATCAGCACAAATGTTATGGCATAAGGAATTCGCCTACAATTGAGATTAGCAACATTGAAAAATCAATTAATTAGCGAAAACTGTAAACAGCAATGACATATGTAAATATTCCCGGTTGACAAAAAATATGCATAATTAATTCAGTTAAGAAATCACAGTTTTATTCGTTTTAAAGTATAAAAACCAGGTTAACAGTGAATAAATTGCCATGAGAAAAATTCGGCCTGGACCGGGAATCGAACCACGGACCTTTGCTTTGCCGGACCAATGCGCAGACCACTACGATATCCAGGCTTCCTAATTCCCATGACAATTTTTGGTGGATTCAAGGCAACTAGATGTTGAAGCCCTCTTCTCCTTTGCGTTGCCATCTTTGATGGACCGCAAGGGCCTAACATCTAGTTGCCTTGTATCCACCAAAAATTGCCATGGGAATTAGGAAGCCTGGATAGCGTAGTAGTCTGCGCATTGGTCCGGCAAAGCAAAGGTCCGTGGTTCGATTCCCGGTCCAGGCCGAATTTTTCTCATGGCCATTTATTCAGAAAAAAAAATTCACCCGCCATGTTTGAATATTTTCAGGTTAACAGTATTATTGATGATGTATCTTTTCTTTAAAAATAACAAAAACACAAAGCGCATAGAATTCGATAAGGGCTTCTCTTATCATACCAGCATTAATTTTTTGTTGTTTGCTGAGTTTGTCAATGTCTACTCTCCTATTTAAGGTGGTGGTGTTTTTTTATAATTTTTATTATTTCTTAGGGAAGTATTTTTTTAACAAGGTTCATTTTCAATAATTTTGGCATTTGTTAAATCGAAGCATTGACTTTCTGTAATTGCATTATCCGCAAGGGCACATGTTTGTTAGGCTAACTTTATTGAATTGAATTTTTAATTAACTATTAATTTTTATTGTATATGCTGAGTTTTTTTTCGTATTACAGAGCCTTGATGATGGCAAATAATGTGGCGAAACTTTGGCTCCGAGAGAAATACACAAGTGACCACAAATCAAGAATCTTGTTGCTTTGGAATGAACAAAACTCTGTAAGGTTTACGTAGAATGTTTATTGGGTCGACATCGTCAGGTGTCATCATCAGATCTGATGTTGTTGAATATATTCGACGGAACCGGTCGGCAAATAAACACTCTACGTAAAACTTACAGAGTTTTGTTAATTCCTGAGCATCATGGAAATGTTTAAAAAGATAAGGCCGAAACTTTTTTATTTATTTATTTATTTTTATTTATTTATTTATTTTTTATTTATTTTTATTTATTTATTTATTTATTTATTTATTTTTAGTTTATTATTTTTGTAATTTTCCAACGCAATAAATTCACCATAACGACATGAATACAACAAATGGAATTAGTAAATTACATGAATTTTGTATACCTCATGATCAACTACCTGTTGTGTTGAGGTGACTGAAAAGAATAAAACATCAGCCACACTTCTTAAGGAGAGCACTCCGTGCATAATATATGTCAAAATAATCAAATTGATTACGATTTTTCATAAAAAAAGAATATGAAATGAAACGAATACCTCTTGCGTTCATAATTTCATTATTTAAGCATTTAAGTTCCTATTTGAAGAAATAATCCACTAAATATTGCTGTAGTTGCCACTTCTTTCATTTATTGAGAACACATGTTTGTTTGTCACAGAAGATATTTCCATTGATACCAAATTAAAGAATTTTGGGGCACAAAATTCGTATGAGCGTTTGTAAAACTCCTGTTAGGGTCGCGGTTTTGCAACTAAGTTTCTGGACTTCAACCTATCAGAAAAATCTTTTAGGTTTCTTAATATATGCCCAGATCTGGCGGAGAAAATGCGCAAAACCCTGAAAATATACGGGTATTTTAACGGTAAGATTTGCAGTGATTGAAATAATGGAAAAGATGGTTGAAACCTAACTGTACTCATTATGCATCTGATTATTTTTTTCTGAGCCATAAGAACTGAACTCTGTTTAGATTGGTAGAGGCACCACCCCAACAGTTTATCCCATATTACAATTTGAATTTACAATCGAAAAATAAACTGTTCTCAATACTGGGAGTGAGCAGATATGTAATTCAATAAGTAAAAATTTAGCAGTGCGGAAGTCGTATAGTTTTCGAATTTTTTTTTCAATTTTTCAATTTGTTTAGGATCTTGTTGTTGTATTTATTTTTTCTACGCATATCTGGGCGATGCACGCGAATGAGAGATGGCGTTCGTGTTATCTGGTCTGGTCTGGTTCAAGGATAATGACGCTTCAGCGGCAAGCGGGAGATCTCGCGTCCCTGTCACTTCGCCCGACGTGTTCGGGTTGGCTTGAAAAAACATTCTCAGATCTTGACGCGAGCTGCATCTCGTCGCAAAGGGGCGTCGTCCCCGTTGGATTCACGGGCCCGAGACGAAAACGTCGTTATTTTTACATCTCATCTCTTTCCTTGCCCCCTGACCCGTGCGCGGCTCTAAATGCGATGACTTTTAAGCCCTTGACGTGTGTCTCGAGAACGCGGTTTCGCTGCCGTGCAACAATGCTTTTCTTCTCTCGTGACGTCCTTTTAAAAACATTTTCCTTGCTTTTGTCTCCCTTGTCCCAAACAATGGGAGGATGTGCCAAGCTCTTTTGGGAAGTGGATTCCTGTTGATCTTTTTAGTTACGCTGGTACGGAAAGATATTTTTTTACGGTAGATATTTTTTTAATAATTTAAAGCACTCTACCGGTAAAAAGTAGGTTTTGTTGAATATCAGGGGATCTCCTCCCGATTTTCTACACTTTCAGGGTCCTTCTCTACCTATAGTATTTGCTTTTTTCGATTCAGCATACGATCTACCCTTCTTTATCCCATCCATGAAACCTCTTTTACTTCCCCTTCCCAACATCCTTCGCTCTATCATACACTTGAGCAACTCATCGCCCGTGATTACATCCTCCAGCCACCTACTCCGCCAATCCCGGATTTCATTAAGAAGTTTCCTTTCCTCGCCCTTCATAAGTGGCTCCTCCTCGTTTGTCTTCCAATCCGTCCACCTCACCTTCTCCGTCCTTCTCTACACCCGCATCTTGAATGCCCGCAGCCTATTCTCGTCCTCCGGCCATAGATAAAGGTAGAAACGTATATGACTTCAATGCTATACGAAGGTGAAGCAGTCATATTTTAGCGGGAAATGACCCATTCAACGTGGCAGCTGTGCGTCAGTTGTCAGTTCAATAAGTGTAAATGTTTTCATTCATATTTCTCGATTTTCTGTGGTCATTACCCAATGACTGCTGCGACTGAATGAATACAGGGTAGACGAGGAGTATTGAAATGACGGATGTACCCACGCTTTGACCAGAATTGGTCCGAATTGACCCTCCATGGGTCCAGTCCCTGATTCGATGATATACTCCGGCAGACTGCACGGCGTCTACCCGTAAGAGGGAGTCGAGGGATACCTAATCCCAATTTTTTTGGGCAACGGGCTCCTCCGATTCTCAAATGATGTGCGGTAAGCTTTCGCAAAAGCGAGACTGACTGGGACTCGTCTTACATTGTTGGGGGAACCCAGCAGTTACGAGTACTGCGGGGAGGCGGTGGCCCATTGTCGTCCTTTTGACCTCAATCCGCCTCATGGTGTCGGCCTCGCAGAGGTTGTGGTTCGCTAACCTTCCTTCCCTTCCCATTTCCTTCTCCCACTACTTCCCACTAGGGTATAAGCGAAGGCTTGCAGACCTGGGGGGTTGTGTTTGAATCGCTCCAGTTAATCTCGATCACGTAACTAAGGAGTCACGTGGTACAACAACGGACGGTTCGAGATTTTAGTATGTTTAAATAACTCGGATGGATATCTAAAGCGACTGGAGGGTGGTTTATTGTGCCTCTAATCGGGATAAAATAATCCATTAACAGTTATACCACGAGAAAGACTCGGTTGAGAAGCCTGCGTGAGATTTTTACGAGTGGTCTAAATACACCTAAATCTTGAACCGTTCGTTGTTGCACCGCGTGACTCCTTAGTTACGTGGTCGAGATTAACGCGAGCGATTCAAACACAACACCCCTGGTGGGGGGTTTTTATACCTCGCGGGGAGACCCGAATCACCTGCGACTGAATTTAGAGTGCGTTAGTTCAATGAAAAGGGCTCAGTATTCGGTTTGTAAAGCTGGGAGAAAGTGTTAATTTAAAATAATATGCCGAATTATCCCCTTATTTAATATCATAGTTTTCTTATATGGTAACATCATGAATAAAAGCCATCTTTTCTAATCGCAAACGTAAATGTGGAGTCCAGTTAGTCATTATAATTTATTTCCCCCTAACTGCGACGGTAATCAACAGAAAGTGTGCGAGCATACCAGGAATATGTAATTACCTGAGTTATTTAAATCGGGGAAACGCATATGAGTATTAACAATATAAGATTGCGAATAATCACCAAGTATTTTTTAAAATAATAGATACTAACTGTCAAAACTCCTACTCAGTATAGTCATTACAATAATAGTGGAGTACAGTATTTATCTTGGATATCCCTGTCGAAATGTTTCTTCCTTAAGCAGGAAATTTTCGCTTTCGTTAGAACCAATCATTTCGTTCATCGAACCGCTCTCTGTGCCTTGAGCATTGAGGTAGCTGGAGAGGGCATTACGTCATCAGACTGAAGCCTGACAGCCGAAATAACAACCATATTGTTAAACCCTGCTCTCTCCTTACTTTCCTAAGGATAACACAGCGGAATGGACGAATTAGCGGAAGTCATGCATGAATGTCCGCCATCTTGTTTGAAATTTAACCAACTCTTGAAACATGCATGGGTTAAAATATCTTTCACGGGCTTCCAACCGTGTAATATTTTCTAACTGCTCCGACGTTTCGGAAGGCGACTTGTCTTCCATTCTCAAGGCGTGTGTTATTTCTGTCGTGTCCGATATAACACTGATTTTAAACTGGCCGTTGATGCCCAACAATGGAGTTTACGAACCGTCTGATTGGCTGACGTGTCCCGCTGGCCATTGAATTATTTTCCCATGTTATGTATTATTTTTTATGCATATGATTACAGGCTTCCAGGTGTTACTTGGTAGGAATCTGGCGTCTCCATTAAAACTATTCGGATGTAATCGTATCTAGATGGTCTCTTTGATAATGCGGTCCCAGTAACGATGTGCGCGGCGAACGATTTTTGCTTCGGCCCATTTAATGGCATGGTCTTCGTTGATGCTGTGTGTTCCGCCAATGCCGACTTCTCTGGTTGCGCCAATCTAAAGTGCCTGCGGTGCTCTTTAAACCTGGTTTCAATTGTTCGGCCGGTCTCCCCCACATATATTTTGCCGCATTCACACGGAATCTGATATAAAGACATTTAAACGTATTACCCTGAGAAAATTTTAATCTTTAATGCTTACGTTACTTAGTGCTATGGATTCTACACGATTTTACCCTAGTTTTCACCGGGAACTTGCATTGTTGTTGATTTCATCTACATCTACAAAATACCGTGCACACCACCACTTGGGTGATTCCACACGAGGCATGAAGCCCTCATCCCTGCCGATATCCGAACCGCGCACGTTCCCCCGGATGCCTGGCGCAGGCCAAAACCAGTCATGACAAGAGTGCGCAGTCAGACCAGAAACTAGGAGAGTGATACGTAGACGAACACGCTACCATGCAGTACATTACTCTAGATACTACTTACTGGTTGTAATTACTGCCACAGATAAATTTAAATCAAAGTTAAATAAAAGATTTGATCTACATTTTTCCCGTCGGATTGGATTGGATTTTTGGGGAGGCGACCGACGGCGAAGGTCATTTGCGCCATAGGGGACAGGTAAGGGAGGAAGGGTGGATAGAATCCCGGCGTCGGCATTAGCCTGCTCTTAACGAAAGGCGACAAGGGGACCACGGCTTAGCGTCTCATCCGACAGACGGAGTATTGTACTTGAAGTGCCCTCCACAAGACACTCAAGTAGGGATCGGGGTTTCCTCTGAAAAACATCCTCCACTGCCGGGATTTGAACCCTGGCCGACCGTGGGGTTAGCCAGTACTCTAGCCACCACATCAACCCGATCCCCCTTTTTCCCTAAGATCGGTTAGAGATATAAATAAATAAACAATGCATGTGAGGAGAATGCAACTTAAGAGTAACTGCAGGGTCATTTTTAGTCAGTTTTTGAAATATGACATCGGAAAATTGCAAAAATTAGTGCGTCAGCCCGTAAACTGAAGGTGAAAACTGAAAAGCTGAAGGGAAATCGGAGTTAATCAAGATGGCGGACTGGCCTAGTCCAGTTAACCCTTTCACTGCGATAGGCGACAAAAGTCGATCTGCAAAATATATTTAAGCATCGTCATCGACGTTAGTCCACGACCCTGAAAAAACGTTTTCTTTGGCCGCGACGACCATGACCACCGAGAATATTCATGGACAGACGCCCGAAGTCTTTCATGCTACGATCCCCGAATTTGAACGCGGCAGTGGCGATCTCTAGTGCGGTATAATTGAAGCAAGTGAACGCATGACGAATACGAAGAAAATATTACGAATATGACTTTCGTTTTTTCGTTGTACAATGATATTTTCGAGGAACGCTTGTTGAAAACCAGATACGCTTTGAAAGGGTTAAGAGCTTCTGTCATTGACCACAGTAGCAAGTGGCCTGTCCATCTATCTCAATGGCCTGGAGAGTGAGAGATTAACGTATTGATGGCGTTGTAGTCGTTGTATGTATTCGTGTTCGTGGCAAGACAGTGACACACATTTAAGCAGGAAGCGATGATCTCACTCCACTCCCCCTGGTTGGAAAACCCCCGACGTACGGTAGTGGCCCATTAGGCGACGCAGACTAAGGGCGTCATTTAGAGTCAGTCGGATTTCCACCTCTGAAAATAAATAAAATAGATAAACTTCACGTATTCAAGACAGGCGGGAATGCTTGACGACTATACCGCCGAGTACTTTCCCCGACGCCATAGGGCGAATGCCAGGCCATATGCCACTCCGGAACAAATCAGATCAGTACAGACAAATAGAACTCATATAAATGACAAATTGTTTGTGCTATTCAATTGTATGTAGCTGTTTGTATTGTCTTATTTTTATGTGTTTTTACAATCTGCCACAGCACTCCTAATCTGTACATGCCTAATAACAATTACCTGACCCTGACGAGGAGAAATCCCAATTATAAATAATTAATATAAAAAAAATGTTGAAAAAACATAGGTTTTATTTATCAGAAAAATGCACTACGCACTAACTATTTGACAAAAAAATGCACTATTAATCGGAAAATACCCAAAATGGCCGCCGAAAACTTCACCTCCCATGTTCAATTTTATCTGGAAACCGTATTTTCGCACTTTTATCGCACCTCATTTCACTTAAAATTATGCCATTTCATGCACTATGACCCGTTAGAATTTCATTTAAATACACACATTTCTAGGGGTAGAAAAAATTCTCATCGATGGGACGCTCAGCAAATTTTTACCCCGTCGGGTTGACTCACGAGTTTACAATATGGCATACACTACAGGATTAAAAAGCAATTGAAAAAAAACATATTTCTTTAATATTCATTTCAATTTTGACTTTTTTATGACTGAATATTGTATTGTCACCAGAAATAAACCTGTGTGCAAAATTTCTGATCTCTAGCTAGTCAGAAAAGTAGTTAAATGTTGATTACAAAATTTGACCCTGACACACGTAAGTGAAGTTAAATAGAAGCTATTCAAATGGGGTGTAAAATCCATCAATATTGTCCCGTTGGCGATATAGCGTGATTTTTAAAAAACTCTCATGAGGAGAGGAAACTAGTGGCGGAAGTTCGGAGGAGGCAGAAGAGATGGATGGAGGACGTATTGAAAGGAGAGGAAATGCGGAAGAGGGCAATAGAAGAGAGAACACTGGGGAAGCGTGAAAGAGGAAGGAAGGGAAGGATTCTGAACGAAGAAATAAGAGGGAGACGATATGATTGTCTTATATTATTGATATATTTGTATTGTCTTATTAATCGCTTTTATTTGACTTCACTTGTGTGTCAGGATCAAATTTTGTAATCAATTTTTAACTACCTTCCTGACTAGCTAGAGATCTGAAATTTCGCACATAGGTTCATTTCCGGTGACAATACAATATTCAGTCATAAAAAAGTCGAAAATAAAATGAATATTAAAGAAATGTGTTTTTATAATAAATAGCTTTTTTATCCTGTAGTCTACAAAATATTGTAAACTTGTGTGTCTACCCGATGGAATAAAAATGTTAATGAGCGTCCCATCGATGACAACTTTTTCAACCCCTAGAAATGGGTGTATTTGAATGAAATTTAGTGCATTTTTTTGGTAAATAAATGCGATTTAAAAAAAAAAATTTTAATGTTTATTATTTTTATGTGTTTTGACAATCTGCCACAGCACTCCTAATCTGTACATGCCTAATAACAATTACCTGACGAGGAGAAATCCTAAAACAGGGGTATAAATCCATCAATATTGTCCCGTATGCTATATAGCGTGATTTTTTTTAAATTCTCATGAGGAGAGGAAACGAGTGGCGGAGGTTCGGAGGAGGCAGAAGAGATGGATGGAGGACGTATTGAAAGGAGAGGAAATGCGGAAGAGGGCAATAGAAGGGAGAACACTAGGGAAGTGTGGAAGAGGAAAAGAATTCTGAACGAAGAAAGAATAGGGAGGCGATTTGAGGAATTCAAGAAGGATCTAATGGCGGGCCATCCATGGGAGTGAAAACAGATAAGGATAAGTACGGCCCAAAAACCGACCGATCAGCCGGTAGATGGCTCAAATGAGATGAAATTTAATAATCACCAAGGGTTGAAAAATTCATTTGACTCGACCGGGAGGGGAGAATACTAAGGAAGCGAGGAAGAAGATGAGGATTCTGGGTAAAATAAGAAAGGGATACGCTGTGAGGAATTCAAGAGCGAATTTGGGACGTCAGGATACTGCCAGAATTTCGGAAGTTGAGATAAGAACTGTCCAAAACTACTGATCATCGAGGAGAACGCTCGAGTGAAATCCTAATGTTTAAGTATGCTCTCAATAGCGCATGATTACCGATTTAATGGTTGTACAATCCTAAGATTTGTGTGAATTTCTCGGGCTCGCCACCGGGTAAAAAATTGATAGGCAGCCGACGTTTCGGGTTCCGACTCGTTACCCATTCTCAAGGCTACCCGGTTCTTCTTCTTTCCTTCCGGTATTTCTTACCCGGTGGCGAGCCCGAGAAATTTACACAAATGTTATTCGCCGGGAAAGTGTAAAATCCTGAGATTGGTTGACTGCAGCCCTCCGCCCTTCCCTATCTAATGCTAGTTCCGTTAACTCCTGGTATCTATTCCTATGTAATTTCCTCTTTATTTGGTCTATGAACTTGTACCTGAGTCTTTCTCTGGGGACCTTTCCCTCCACTTTGCCTTCGATTATGTTCTTCACAAACCCATTGTGTCTCAGGGTGTGTCCAATCCATCTTGTTCTTCTTTTCTGTACGGTGTTCCATATGGTCCTTTCCTCTTCTACTCTTCTGTAAACTTCATAATTTCTAACTATGTGCATCCACTTTATCTTCAGCATTCTCCTCCAGCACCAGGTTTTGAAGGTTTCTACTCGTTTCTGGTCAGCTTTTCCAATGATCCATGCATCGGAATATGCCAAAATTTAGTAGGCTTTGTAATCACTGTAAAAAAAGATGTGAAATGCTCATCGTCGTGGGACATCTTGCTATAGGCTTGCGACGGTAACCAATCTGTTACTCTTACGATGGCGGTTGTGTTGCCGCCGATATATTAAAACCAGTGAGTTCTGTCTGTTTTCTGTGTTTCTATTTTTGTTCTGGTCACGTCCGTGACTGCCTCAGGGACCGTTCAAGTATTATGTTAGACCTTTTTGGAGGTGAGGGGGTTGGGATCATCTTTCATTGTCTATGTATGGAGGGCAGGGGGTCAGGAACCAATTTATGCAAGATTTTTGTCCGTCTTGTAACATTGTATCGTTTCCGAATGAAATTCCGCTGTGACGTGGAGCATCCCGCTCGTTAATGGCGTCTTTTCCGTTATCTCACTTCAACTATCCAATTCTCATATTATAGCCTGACTGGCTAGCTACATTACCTCCATGCTCAACCATAGCGAGCATTTAACGAAGAGTATATTCAAATTTCAAACAAAATTTCAAACAATTCAATTCAAACAAAAACAAAGATGATTTTCTGTAAACAGTATGGCATGAGAATAAACAAACGCAAAACCAAGGTGATGGCTTGCAGTAATGAAGAACAATATGAACCCCCAGTAATGTGAATTGGAGGAGAGAAGCTAGAAGTAATAGAGGAATTTGCCTACTTGGGAAGCAGAATAACAAGAGATGGTTGAAGCCAGAAAGAAATTGTAAGGAGAATACATGAGGCCAAAATTGCATTCTATCTTAGAAAGAACCTACTCACCAGCAAGAACATTAGTTTGGAAATAAGGAAACGGATGACGAAAGCATTTGTTTGGAGTGTGGCCCTATACGGGAGCGAAACATGGGTGATAAGAAAACAAGAGAGAAGGCGGCTAGAAGCCCTGGAGATGTGGCTCTACAGAAGGATGTTTAAGCTCAGCTGGAAAGATAGAGTCACGGATGAAGAGGTACTGAAAAGAGTTCAAGAAACCAGATCCCTGTGGAGGCATATCCAAACAAGAAGAGACAAACTCGTAGGGCACATTCTAAGACACGACAACATCGTTTTAACAATAGCAGAAGGAGCTATAGAGGGAAGGAATCGCCGGGGACGACCAAGGATGTCATTCATGCAGCAGACTGTGAATGATATGGGTTGCACCACGTACACAGAAATGAAGAGAAAAGCAGACAGAAGAGAGGAATGGCGTACTGCTGCAAACCAACCCCAGGAAGAAGTGATAGAAGAAGAAGATATTCAAATGAAGATGAAGAAGAAGATATTCAAATATCTAACATCTTCCGTAAGGCTGAGAGGGAGGGGTGGGGGAGGCGTTGGGGAAATCTTACGTTGTTTTACATAGTGGGAGGGGCTGGGTGAAAAATGGCATGAATCGTCTTAAGTAATACTTGAACGGCCCCATAGTATATTCTTATACTTACACATGCTTGTCGAAATTCATATGTCAACCGGCCCTCACGTTTCTTGCCTCCTTTCCCCGCTCGTCAACTCTCGGCCGTCACAACAATGGAGGGAAGGCATTCGTCGTCCGTCCAAATTGACCCTTGTCCCTGGCTCTCCCCATGAATGTATACGCGCGACAGACACCCTTATAAACCACTATCCCCCTCTCCTTGCGCCTTTCTCTCTTCTGTTCCCACTCCAACACCATCCTCTCCTCTTAACTCTCCACTGCGCGCATTCGCCATGCTTTGTCCTCCCTGGATTCACTCGGACCATGGCACCGCGATAACAATGTTATGACGTTTCCGTGATCTAAATCATTCCATCCAGCACGTGACGTCATCCGGATACCACAAGCCGCAGACGACTCTAGAATACATTTTAGTACTCCACCAAGTGATTGGTAGGTTTTTGGTCATTTCTTATCCAAACTATTATCCTTAACTAAAAATACGTGCTTTACCTTCTGCGTCGCGAAAGCGAAACGGAGAGAATTGTTGTTAAGTAATGGAGGGTCAGTTAGAAACCCTTTCTAATTGCTGCCAACTGAAACGCATGGTGAATTGAGACGGATAATCGCTATCGGTGGTCCCGTTTCGATTCGTTTTGCAGTGAGACCTCAAGAGAACTTCCATGTTTAATTCATGGCGATTGCGAATTTCAACCATTGGCCTCAAGGGTTTTTTTGTGCTCCGTGCTTTTTTCTTAAAGTATTTTGGTTCACCCGTCTCATTCTTTCTCGTTGCCTCCAACTTTTGCGAGAAATTTGTCTCAAAAATTATAAATTAATCATCATTGGTCGTTCAATCCTAAGATTGGTTGACAGCAACCGTCCACCCTTCCCTATCTGATGCTTGTTCCCTCACCTCCCGGTATCTCTTCCTATGTACTTTCCTCTTCATTTGGTACATGAACGTATACCTTGGTCTTCCTTTGGGGACTTTTCCCTCTTTTTTTACTTCAATTATGTTCTTCACAAACACATTGTGTCTCAGGGTGTGTCCAATCCATCTGGTTCTCCTTTTCTGTATGATGCTTCGTATAGTCCTTTCCTCTTCTATACTCTTCTGTACACTTCATCATTTCTTTGTCCGTCCATTTCATCTTCAGCATTCTCCTCCAGCACCAGGTTTTGAGGGCTTCTAGTCTTCTCTGGTCTGATTTTCCTAAGGTCCATCCTTTCGATCTACTGAATGCCACGCTCTACATTAATGTTTTACGCATTTTCTTCTAGTTTTAAGTCTACATGTATATCTACGTCATACCCTGCAAGCCACCCAAAGGGTGTGTAGCAGGGGGTGCTTCCATACCAGGCATGCATTAATTTTACGGCAGAACACCGAAACTATGAATACGTTGAAACCAGCGTACCATACATGCAACGCGCCTATTAAAATCTACTAACCAAAAAACATTCTGTCGTCAATCGTTCCATCATGCGAGAGGTACAAGGACTACTAGTACAGATTCAAAATATCATGCATAAATAAGACCATCAATATTTACATCATGCATAAATAAGAACGTAGAGAATATAAAGAGAAGCTCTACAATCATGCTAATCTCACTATTCATGACGACGTTCCCAGCTGTTATGGTCCCGAATGGTACGCGGAAAAAATGGCATTTTATACCTATCGGTTCTACAATCTAGCTCTGTAATGTTATTGGTGCGATCTAATCTGCCGGTTGATAGTATGTTTTTCACGTCGTCAGAGAAATGTTTTTCCTGAAATTTAGTTAGGAGGTTAAGCCTATAATTTAATCTACGCTGTGATAGCGATTCCCATCCCAATTCTTGTAACAATCCAGACACACTAGCAAACTCATCGTAGCATCGTTTCACAAACCTAGCTCCTCTTCGCTCGTATCTTCTTTGGACGCAGTTGTTTTCTTTTAACCATAAACGCTTTCTTAGCTTGGGCTTTTCTTTGCTCTATATTCATGACGGATAAATATAAATCGTGGGAATGCATGTAGGTTGGTTTCACCGGTAGGCGCGGCAAGTATAACATCGGTAGTGGAAGCGGGAATATCCGTATAACGATGATTTCATAAATCGAAACCCAGATCGTTAATAAAGTTTATGTGGAATTGCTAAGTTACAGCTATAATTTCACGATAGTATCGATATGACATGATAAAAATACGCCAAGACCTACCTTATATTTTTTATCGTGGTTGATATAGTTTGAACCAAGACCGCGACGCTCCCCATCCCTCAACGGTAATGCTTTACTAGCAGAGCACTCTAGCGGTCAGGCGCTTCCCAACCACGATAACCCCGCCAAATTTAAACCGAAGCACTGAAACCTTGAGCGATAGCATACAACATGACTTCTGCATTCTTCCGATATTGGTCCAAATGATGAAAATTCACGAGGTCTCCTAATATTTGATATTGTTTCTTAGGTTTGGTACATAATTTCCAATGAGAAGAAACCAAATGGAATTCACACAAACTTTATTGTGAATAATGATACTGAAGACACAATTTACATTATTACAAAAACTTCAACATAAAATTTGAAACAGTGAAGTGGAATTCATTTTCAAACTTGGCATAAAATCACATAAATCCTCGCACAGCCATACTATAGGACCATAGGCCAAATTAATTAATTAGATGTCAATACAAAAGTAAGAGCAGGCTTCGGTCATAACTGTAAAACATCTAACCATCTTATTCACACCGTACTTACCTCGCTAAATCACTCGGGAAGTTGAAAAATGCAATTTTTGCAATGCAGCCAGAAAAATTATTGCACCAACTGGCTGAGCAATAGTGCTGCTTGTGTCGCTTCTCACATTCACGACTTGCCGCCATGTTTGTTATTTTGATACGGACCATGTGACTTTTTCCTAACGAAATCATAAATCATAACATAGTTTTTTGTTAAAAAATTCACTGAGTATAAACAATTAAAATAATTATCAATAAATTAATAACCTATAATCGCCTTATTTAAAGATCTTTTTTAATTTGCGCCTGAAGTAGATGACGCTAAAGTCACTACATACGATACATCGCAGCAAGCGACGTAGCCTTGGTTTGAACTGTTCAAGTTCTTTTTCGGAAGCGTACGTTGGAAGAGAATGTAAGGGAGAGAAAATCCCGGGGAATTTTGTGGTTTGCGGCGATACTTTGTGGAATTTGCTGAACATTTTGAATGAATTGGGTGAAATTTGTTTTTCCACAATGAATTTAATGACTGAAGACCATGGTTTTGACGATTATCGCCATCATAAGGTGACGTTGATGATGACGTTAATCGTCGAAACCGTCGTCGAAATCGTCGTAAAGTCATTAAATTCATTGTGGAAGAACAAAGTGTACCCCGTGGAATGTTTCAGCGAATTTTGGGGTTGGATCAGGGGCGAGTGTCTCTTGGCTCGTCTTCCTTTGTTTATTCTCGTTCAATGGTAATGGGGTGAGTCTCACCATCGGGATTTGGCTTAAAATTTGCGGGCCGTTTCATTTTTTTCTTCTTCTCCTTTCGAGACACGTGCTGTTTTATTTAAAGCTTCTCATTTGCGTCCTGGGTTTCCTCATTCCGTTTTCTTCGCTTCCTTGCCAACTTCGAAAAAGTCATCTTTTTCCCGGATTTCAGTCATTGCCGAAGGAAGTATGGATTTTGTGTTGGGTTGGTGAGTTAGGTTTTCGTCTCAACGAAGAGTTAAAGCGTCCGGGTGTTTACAATTTTTATGAAATATAGTGTCTTGCACCGTGAAAAGAAAGTGTGCGCGAGTTAATCGAGCTAATACGAAATATGTCGCACGAGTCCTTATTCCGCTTCAACAATGACCACTTTAAGTGGACATTTAATTTCCCTTTTCACTTAAGGTAGTTCGACCGAAATATCATTTTACGTAGAAATCAATGAATTTGGTCTCGTTTTAACGAAAAATGTCTCAACTATTTAATGACGCCAAAAATTCGGAGGTATTTGCCGAAAAATTCCATTCGTTACAAGCGTTTATCCTGTCATTTGAAAGGCGTTAACGAGAACAATACGCACTCTACAGTGACGAAATTTCGCCGAGAGCTAGGACGACGCTGAAAGATCGGCGATGTAAATCGGTTGCGTCTTGTGTATCCCTCTCTGAAGTGTATGGAAACTTGGAAGTGTGGGTTTGTGTGTGTGGATGTGTTTCCTAGCGAGCCATGAAATGTATTCAACCTCCGTCCCACCGTGGGATTGGAGAAATGTTTTGTTGCCATGGCGCCCATGTACGATTTTGCGACGCGGCGTGATATGAAGACGGAGGACTTCTGATCTTGATGCTCCACTGAGAGAGAGAGAGAGAGGGTGAAAATATGGGATGGAAGGTAGCTTAGTGGTTTAAATTATGCTTAGATATCATTGAAGGTAGTTTAAGCGAAATATCATTTTACCTAGAAGTCAATGAATTTGGTCTCATTTTAAAGAGAAATATATCACCCTTCCGTTGACACCAAAAATTCAACCCCTTACCATACTACTTTCCGAGGTATTTGCCAGAAAATACCAGCCCTTTTATATGGGAAATGGTATGTGTATGCCCTCCAGAGAGACCTTATGTTAAAAATGATGCATTGCCTACACTTAGTTCTCATAAAATAATCAACAGTGTGAAGTTTGTGTTTTTTCTCAACTATTTTTGAAAGTAAATCACGTTGTCACCGCAGTGAATTCGTCGGGATCACGATATACCTTCCGCTTTGATGGAGTTTCAAACGTACCGCGTGAAAAAAATGAGTCAAGTTGAAGACTTATTTAGATATTTTCATTTGATTACTTACAATTTCTGTCATGTAAAACTATTTTATTGCACCATTAGTGGTCACCATTGCACCATGCACCATTTTACAGATCTTTACAAACTGCACGCTATCAATTCTTTGACGAGATCAAGGGGTTATAAATACCAGATTTTAAAAGAATGTGTCTCTTGAGAGCGCATACGCCCCTTTTCCCATGTAAAACGGATGGTATTTTTCAGCAAACATCTCGGAAAAAGTGCGGTAATGGGGTGAAATTTTGGTATTTTTGGAAGGGCGAGAGATATTTTTCTTTTCTGAAACCGAGCGCGTTGTTAGAAGTATGTTTACCCGCGTGTCCTGTAAGTGGTTAGAAGCTGGAGCCTATGTTTGTCAACGCTGTGTTTTTCTAGTCCCACGCCATCTACAAACGTGGAAGCTCATTAGTTTATGAATTTCTCGTCTTGTATATAGTCTCTGGTCTTAATCACATCAATGCTGTAACTTCTCAATGGCGGATTTATGGTACTGGAAAGTTAAGGATTATACGCTCTTTCTCAGCGAAGAAGCTCAAAAATCGTGTAGAAGTAACATCGTTTCTTAAGAAAATGCTCTGGCTTTCGGATTTTTGTTGCTCTTGCCTTCGTTCCCGAGATGTATTAGTCTATGAATATGCAGTTCGTTTTGACTCCGAGGGGGGTTGTGTCTGAAACCACTCGCAATGATTCCTAGCGCGTAACTGAAGGTACGTTTTCAGGAACGCATTTCAGACGAAGAGTCGCGAAAGCGAGATCCTCAGCCAATCAGATGCCCGGATTTCTTCGCGTATGTTCGCGTAGAGTCGCGTCGCCCGAGTTGAAATATTTTCAACTTTCGACGCGTGGAACGCGTAGAATCACGAACATGGCTGACCGGCGAAGTTTGGGTTCTATGGATGAAATAATCATCTCCGAAATTCGAGAGAAATACACGTTCCTGTACAATTACAAGGACTGTCGATACAGGGATAGAAACCTAAGGGAGAAGGCGTGGGGGGAAGAGGTATTCAATGGTGCCGCTGCATCCATTTCTCTCTTTATAAAAAACTGCACGTTAATTAGCTCTCAGCAAGTTGGCGTGCGGATGACAGGAAGTAAGTTTTAGGGGAAATCGAATAACGATAGCGATTACACTTGGATGGAGCTAGATAACTCGCGCGGATGATATTAAAATATACCTAAATTTAAAAAATTTGAGAGATTGTTCTTTAGTACAAATGGATGTTGATAATTTAATTTTGTGGTCAGAGAAAAATCTTCTTTATTTTAACATTGACAAATGTTCAGTCGTATCCTATACAAGAAGTAAAAATGTAATCCAATATAATTATGTGATGAAGGAGCAAACTATGTTAAGCAAAACGGAAGTGAAAGATCTTGGTGTTAATTTCGACTCCAACATGACTTTTAGTAACCATATTTTATCCATCACCATGTCTGCTTATAAATTACTTGGATTTTTGTATCGTATCTCAAAATATTTTTTGGATGAAAAAGTGTTGAAAATTCTGTACTTTTCATATGTAAGAAACAAGGTGGAATATTGCTCAGTGATTTGGAACCCGCATATGATGAAGTATGATGTGATGATAGAGAGAGTCCAAAAAAGATTTTTAAGATTAATGTATTATTTACCTTACAATGTTTATCCTGTTTTGGAAAATCATGTGGAGTACAAAGTTATGTTAAATGAATTTAAATTGGAAACATTGAGTAATAGAAGAGTCATAAATGATTTACTCTTTGTACACGATGTAATTAATAAAGGTAATTGTATTGAATTGGTTGGGAAATTGAACTTTTTAGTCCCAAAAAAAAGTAAGGCTAAAAAGGAAATTCTACATAAGAAGTGTGAACACAAATCATTGTATGAATGCACCTATTAATAGGTTATGTATCTCATTCAACACACTTTCAAATGAGTTAAATGTAAATCTAACTAAGGAAATGTTTCGCGGACAGATATCGTCGATGTTATCGACATTATAAATTTGTTCAGAATTTTGAATGAAAAGTTCAGCCAGCCTAGACTTTTGTTAATTATTTGTATTATTATTTTATTAAGTTCTTTTGTATTATTTTTGTTATTGTGATTAATTGTGAAAATAGTTTACCCTGTTATTGTGTTTTCATGTTGGGTGAACTTAAAATTAAATAAATAAATAAAAAATAAAAAAAACTATAAACACAATTATCAGCAATAGGTTGTAGAGCGATTAGCACACGCGGTCGTCACGTTTATTTTTTTTACAATTTTTTTTCTGTTGTAGAAGGCGCGTAGGTACCTCCTACGCGTAGGTTCGGCTGCGCGTAGGTTCGCTTGCATGCGAACGGTACATGCGAAGAAATGACGCGTCTCCGCAGAGAGGGCAGGGATTAACAATGTAGTTGTTATTTCTTTGAAGGCTTCCGCGACTCATATACTTGTTAATATTGCTGTTTTCAGGTATTCTCGTCGAGTGTTTAGTTTTTTTTACTACAGTTTCTCCCCTCTTCCTGGGGGCGTCTTCAGGTCCGTTGGACATTTTGTAATTATTACATAAGCCCCCCAGGAAGAGGGGAGAAACTGTAGTAAAAGAAACTAAACACGCGACGAGAATACCTGAAAACAGCAGTATTAATGCAGTTGTTATTTCGGTTGTCAGGCTTAAGTTTGATGACGTATTAGCCTCTCCATATTCCCATAATTGTTATTTCATTCACAAAAATATCTCTTAGAATCTATTAAAACTCAAAAAATCTGCGAAACAATGCATGCCCATTTACTTAGCTTCATGATTACTATAAAGTTTTTAATTTATTTCTTTCATTTGTTGCAGGTAAGCGAGTCTCTTCTACCTTTGTCCAGCCTGCTTCGGTAAGAATCTAAATATATGATCATGGTTCGCTAACATCAGTTTGTATGCCGATCTAGATGTATGTCATTCACGCCCGACTTCTAAGTGACATGGCATGTGAAAATTTGTATAGCACCGAATTCGGTTCTGGAGTTTCTTATTTTGGCATAGTAAATTACTTGCAGTCAAGATATAGGGGCGTGATTTTCAAGACGGAATGGTGAAAATGAACTTTTTAATTTTTGAGTAAATATTTCCCGGGTTTTAAACCAGGTTATGCTGTGGAAAACATAAACATTTCGTCTGCGGACTCAGCCATAGGGATGGCTGAGTCTTCCGTCAAAACGTTGATAGTTCTGAGAATCATCGCCCGGTGTGAAACCTGACAAATGTTGAATTAATTCATTCGCTTGGAAAACCGTAACTCTCTTCTTAATTTTGCTTTCAGTTCCCTTATGTACCTCGTTTTTGCCAAAATGTTGAGTTTATGGCTCCAAATATTATTATAGTTTATTTCCCTATTTTGGCCGTATAATATTTAAATGTCTTTCTCGGGCTTCGCACCGGGTAATGTTTTCATAATCCGCCGACGTTTCGGAAAACGACTTGTTTTCCATTTTCAAGGCACGTGTTATTTCCGCCGTGACCACTATAACACGCCGTGACCACTATACCACGCCGTGACCACGTGTTATAGTGGTCACGGCGGAAATAACACGTGCCTTGCAAATGGTAAACAAGTCGTTTTCCGATACGTCGGCGGATTATGAAAACATTACCCGTTGCGAAGCACGAGAAAGATATTTAAATATAATACACTGGGAAAATCTTAAATCGTATAATTTTTATTTCCCTGCTTAATTTCCAGCACCGAATCTTAAGCTTTTCTTATGGGAGATTAAGTAAATTAAATAGTGCCCACATAATAGCCGATTAGGACCTCCGGCCTATCAAATGTAGATAGATAGATAGATAGATAGATGGATTTATTTTTTTAAACAAATTTATTGATATTGATAAAAATATTATATATTTATTTACAAATTTATTGATGCAGGGTATGATCTGTAAGACCAAGTACATTTAGTAAAACAGCTATGCTCAGATTGTACAAAAGTCTTCTCATAAATTAGGTACAAAATTACAAGTCAGTGTTCGTCAGCGCCATTTAACATACATATTCTTGATTAATTGATAATATTAATGATGTTTATTGACTTTAGTGCACATTTTTTCGTAATAGTTTGACATTAATAACTAACAGTTCGGTTTGGTAACCAAATACCCAACTGCAAGTGTTCTGTTGTTGCGTAAGATATTCACATAATGTGGGTTTAAAGGATTTAAATGATGAACTTTGTTTCAAGGATATGGGGAGGGAGTTCCGAAATTTGTTGAGGTTATTTGAATTGAGTCCTGATAGGCGGTGGTGCGGTGGTAGAGGTAATAAAGAAAAGGTCTGGATCCGATCGGGTGAAATGAATCAGGTTCAGGAGTTTTTTATTGAACATTTTTTGGCAGAAAAGGAGGATATTTACTCTAAAAAAAGTTGTATTAAACAAAACTTTGTTTCTTCCACAGATTTATTATTATCTGTGTACCTGATGATGGCCTAGCTGCCGAAACCGGTCGAGTTTTAATAATAATAAATCTGCGGAAGAAACAAAGTTTTGTTTACTACAGAATGTCAACCTTATAGCTTTTATTATGCTTTGAGAATGCATATGAAAGAAGTAAATGCTTGCCAATTTATAGTAAGTCATCGATGGAAAACGTCGTAAAATTGCTAAATTAGTGCGTCAGCCCTTTTGGTAGTTAGAGCGAAATATCGTTTTACCTAGAAATCAATGAGTTTTGTCTCATTTTAAAGAAAAATATATAACCCTTCCATTGACACTAAAAATTCAACCCCTTTCCACACTACTTTACTAGTTATTTGACAAATAATACCAGTTCTTTTTTTGGGAAATGGTATGTTACGCTATCCAGAAAGACCTTATTAAAAAAATGAGGAATTTCTACCACTCAAATCTCATTAAAAAATCAACAGTGTGTTGTTTGTGTGTTTTTTCGACTATTTTTGAAAGTAAATCATGTTGTCACCCCAATAAATTCTTCTGGATCACGATAAACCTTCCGCTTTGATGGAGTTTCAAACATACCGCGTGAAAAAAATGAGTCAAGTTAAAGACTTATTTAGATATTTTCATTTTATAACTTACAATTTATGTCTTGTAAAACTATTTTATTGCACCATTAGTAGTGCAATATTTAATTCGTGTTTCTCACAGTTGGTGAAATTAAAACGTATATTTCTAATATGGTCTCAATTATGATTAAGGGAACTATCTCGCTCGCACTGCCTTAAGCGCTGAAGGAAAATTGGGGTTAACAATGATAGTGAACAGGGAACGCCCACTTTTAGCATCGGCCACTACTGCAAGCGCCCTCTCCATCAACCTAAATGATTTCAACAAACTTTTCAATGGGTAAGAAGGGTAATTGTATGCATTCGAATGTGTTTATGGGTGGAGGAGAAAATTGTGTGTACCTACTGTGAATCGGGTTAATGTGTTCCCCTTAACTTCGCCATCAGCCCCAGAGAATGGCATCATGGATACATAATCGTAAATGTTTAGAATTCCTCAGTTTCTCCAAAAAAACGTCGTGGGGAATAAAACTGTGATGGAAGCTCACCCGTTGCTGGGCAGTATCTTCATTACGTTAAAATTGATGTGATAATACAACCGTGGCGATATTTTAATCGCAAGCCAACTAGATAATTAAGTTATTTTTATATTTGGTTACTGTTAAGGGCACAGTTTATTCCAAACACGTCGTATGTTCTTGCTAATTTTACATTCTCTTATTAAAAAAAAATCATCTATTAAAGTGACGCAGTTTTGTCCTGCCTGCAATAAAGGGTTTAGCGAGCACCCACTTATCCTAGCGGGAGAGTGATGTGAAAAATGAAAAGGCTTGAACCCTTTTGATTAATTAGCCAAATATAGAGCTTTAATATTAAAAATTTTCATTATCTTAACTCTGGACCTCGTTTATCCGTCTTCCGTCACAATTTGACGTTAATTAGACAGCCTCAGTGAAGAATGATGCTCCTCGCTTATCATAGCCACGCCGGATGTATCTTTAATCTTCTAAGTGTTATGCAAGTTCCGTCGCTGTATTATATCTATCGTAGACACCTATAGGTACATATGAGGACCCCAGAAGTCAAGGGGTCTAAGTAACAAAACCACTGTTTAGAGAAAACTTAAGTCAAAGTTGACAATGTTTGGTACAACCCACTAAGTAGTTAATAGGCATTACTCTAGATAGAATCACCTGTCAAGAAAATCACTTGGATCCCTTTACCACCTAAAAGATTAATATTTTCACATCCCATTTCAGTACCTAAATTATTTTTCTCAAAAATGTCACTTAGACCCCTTGACTTCTGAGGTCCACATATATCATAGTAAGATGGCCATTGATCCTTCATTCAAGACAATGTGTCCTCCATTATCGTAAGAATCCTTGGAGCGTCTCCTGGGAGTAAGGAAGTATAGTCGCTCCATCCTCTGCCGGCGTTCAATTTTTTTTATACGTGCAATGCTGTCCAAGAATATTATTATCAGAAATACAGAGGGATGTTCGTCGTATTTTGGTGTTACTGGGATAGTGATTAAGGGGGCTCACTACTTCTCAGATTCTCCTCGACTGGCTTCTCCCCTCCGAGACCTGAGTGGAATGGGAAAGTCCTAATCTTCTTGTCGAGGGGGGGAGTAGTTAGAGGAGGGGGTGACGGCAGAGGAGGTGGGGGCAGTCGGCCATATGCCGTGACTAGATCGCGAAAAAACACGAAACATGCGTTAGCATTTTAAAGTCTGAGGCCTTATAGTGACAAGAATAATAAAGTAGATGACACCAAATTAAATACCAAAGACCATTATGTGATCTTACTACGAGATATGTTTCTTTTAGTGAATAAAAAGGGCAATGAAGAGGTCTGAAAAATGACTGAAAAAGGTCACTGAAAACACTAATTATCATTAATATGTCTTGTGAAGTGAACAATGTATCTCAATGAAAGCTCAGATGCATTCTTTCCTAACAAAAATGTGAAAACTTAAACTTCCTACACAAAAAAATAACTGGGTGACAATTCAAATAAAAGTGGTCTGCAGAGGCGATTTTAGCTGAGGTAGTGAGCCCCCTAAAGCCTGCTCGGGGTAAAATTAGGAGAGAAACCAAACAAAACTTTCTTTAAAAGATGTCTTTCTATGAATCGGCCCAAAAGTGTACTATTTATTACCAGTTAACGTAATAAAGCTGAAATCGTTAATTTACTTCCTATGACTGTTCAGTGTCACTCACTTTCGTCAGTCTCACTTGGTGGTTTTCCATCATTAAAAATTTTAAGATGTCAACTTTTACTACAACCACTCGATTTTCGACATTCCCCTGAACGACTCAGAGTTTGAAAAAGAAACCCAAACAATCAAGCAGATATTGCAGTGAATAACGGCTATCGACTCTCGCTAATAGACAAATTAATTCGCAAGAATAGGAGGAAAAGAGCCGTGGCCAGTTTGTACAACAAAACAGAACCCCCTGTTCAACAATGGCGTTCAGTTACCTACTTCGGGGAGATTTCCTCTCGAGTGGCGCAATTGTTTCCAAAGGACCGTTATAAAGTGGCATTTAAAACATCATAAAGTGTGAAAAAAACTGTTATTGAACTGCAAGGACCCCATTGAACCTCAGAAATTAAGTGGTGTATACTTAATGAAATGTAATGAATGTGGTGGACAGTATGTTGGACAGACCTGTAGAAACTTTGAAATTAGACAAAAGGAGCATAAAAGGGATTTTAGAAATTTTAATTTTGACGGAAGCAACTTCGCCCGACATCTTTTAATCCACGGACACTTAAAGGTGATTTTACTATGACACCTCTCCATTTTGCAACTGACAGAATAAGCTGAATGCTTTAGAACAATTACTAAAAAATTTTTAAAACACCAAGCTTACTGTGAAAAATTTCTTGTTAATGAATGTATGCTCCCTGCCTATTCCCCCATCCTCAAAGCTTTAATCCCCTCCACTTCGTCCTCCTAGCCCCTCTCCATACCCTCCCGCGACCACCCTCCTCCTGCATTGTTCTCTTCCCCTCCCCCCTTTCCCCACCTGGTAATGTTTACTATATAAGGCCTGCACATCGGCCTCCATTTACCTGAAGATGATGTGAATGCACATCGAAACCTGGGTCGTTGTTTAATAAATCGAGTGGTTTTAGTAAAAGTTGACATCTTAAAATTTTTTATGACTGTTCAGTGGTTATTCACTCAGCCAGATGCTAAATATTCATGTTGTATTATTGTGGAAAGTTGATATTTTTCTTTTCTCTCTCTTTTTGGCTGAAAAGTATTTGTTTTTTCTTTTTCAACGAGTAAACTAGGCAAAGTGTATTATAATACTTGTCGAAAAAAATAGTCTTGTGAGTGAAATTTCTGAGTGAACTGAGACCTTGGCTGGCGAGAGCCATTCCCTTGGATTTATCTCTTACTTTGTTCCCTCAAGGGAGGAATGATATGAGGCCATTTAGATTACTGAAATGAGCTCAGTGGGTTTCGTTTCTCGGACCATAGTGTGGGTGCTCATCTTTTGAGGCTATTATCTGGGTTTTTACTGTTGCTGAGCTCACTGGGCTTCGTTCAGATAGGGGTCTTGGAGTCGCCTTTGGCAATATGCAGACCGTGGGAAACTGCTAATATGGGATTCTATGAGGCTCCTGTTGGTGGCCAATGAGATGAACACAGGGGTGGTCACATGGGGACGCCAAGCACATGGTGTAACGCCGCGCTCCTTTCCGCCGCGCTACCTTCCTATAAGTCATTGTTTGTTTTGTGGGCTTTGAATATTTAATAAGTTTATTGTTTATTTTGTGTGCTTTGTTTTATCTTGTTTCTTGTTTTTGTGTTTTAATGATTAATTTGTTTATTCTGCATGGTCATTGTTGGTTGGGAGGGAGTTTTTTAATTTTGGGGAGATGGATTGTTGTAGTGGAGAGAGGAGCAGAAAGAGGTGTATGAAAATTTCGGAAATAAAGCGCTGCCGAAGAAAACTCGAAGGCGTTACAATGGTGTCTTGGTCACGAGGAAGAAGAAGAAGCGGATGAGCGGCAGTCTCGAGAAAGCGAGCTTTAGATGATGTTGTCAAGGTAGTGATTGTGAATGGTTGCGAAGAATAAACGGCTTTTTCCGAAGTGTCGTTCCCTTACTTGACCCTCGACGGACCCTGAAGGTAACCTCTTACAGTCTATGCTGTTGGTGTGCACAGTGAATGCCAGTGGATTAGAGGTGGGAATTTCGGTTCATTTTGTGGATTCGGTTCATGGGATTTGATTCGTGGCAATGATTCGGTTCTTTAAATCGTTCATAATGAACCGAATGAACCAAATCCACGAGTGAATCTCGAATCCAAGTGAATCTCGAATTCATGTGAATCTCGAATTCGTATGAATCTCGAATCCATGTGAATCTCGAATCCGTGTGAATCTCGAATCCATGTGAACCTCGAATCCAAGTAAATCTCGATTCCAAAGTGTGCGAAATAACAAACAAAAAAGTGAAGTGTGATGCTCCAATTCGGAAACACAAGACAAGGTGTTTCAAGGGTATTTACAGGGTTCTTATTGAACGATTTGGATTTGGCGGATTCGGAGGATTGCTAGCAGAATCTTCCACACAAATCCTTCATATTAAACGATTTGTGTGGCGGCGGGTTTGAAAGTTCCACACAAATCGTTCATATTGAACGATTTGGATTCGGCGGATTTGAATCGTTCATTTTGAACGATTCGAGTGGAAAACGTAGATTCAATTCATTCGGTTCATGCCATTGAATTGTTCATTCTGAACGATTCATTCGTGAACGACACAGCTCTACAGTGGATGAATGTTTTAGAGGAGAGACTGAAAAGGAAGAAGATTCGGTTTGATAAACTGGAGAGATGTGGTGAAACAGCACTTTCAGAGATTAAAATCAATAGATGTAGTATTGCCTACTTATTTTACATTCACGACTGGTGCTTCGGCTTATTACATCGACATTATCGTGTACAATGGATTATATAAGAAAGTAGTCGCTTTCATATATTTGAGGTATTATTTTGAGTTTCTCAGCAATTTTTATTTGGATACAATCTGTGACAAAACACTCAACAAACATCAGAGCCTTGCATTAACACTATTATACAATTTGCTAGTCGCAGATCTTCAGTTTCGCTCTCCTCTTCTAGGGGTTTATAATGCTTGTTGTGGATACCAAACTGTAACTGTTATGATTTAAATGCTTAGCTATCCAACTTCCACCCGGGTGATGGACAGACAACCTTACGTGGCACCCGCTGACAGTGGACCCTCTGGAGCCCCACACACAAATCCACCATCCCTCGGAGAGACTCCTGGCAGCACCAATTGCCTCGCCTATTACACTGAATTGCACCTGCAGGTGCGCCACCTCACACAAAATAAAACACCTTCTCCCACTTCTTTTTCCTTACACGCACTTTCGCAACCACGCCCCTTTACATCCTGGCTCGACACACTCTCCCCGCGTTCTCGCCCTTTACCAACAATCTCATCGTTGCCACCTCATTGTTAATACTCCCAACACCCACTCCATGCCTAAATCGCAACAATACTTTTAGTTAAAACTTTTCCTGCAGAGCCGCCAACCGACCGAACCACTCCAAGGGCTGCCAACCCAAAACCTTCCAGCCAAACACGCCACGCAATAAACGCCAATAAACACGCAAACGACTGACTTTCGTGAAGGCACTGGATATGATACCCTTTACAAAGTGGACACTATTACATCTGTCAATATTTTTTGATATCCACTTTACTTGTACAAAACGTTTCGACCATTAAAGCGTCATCTTCAGGTGCATGATGTTGACGTTTGTTGCGCCTGATGATGACGCATCTAGCGTCGAAACGTGTTGTACAAATAAATAACGGAGTGGACATAACAAAGTTATTTTCATTCAAAATTCACGATGATGTTTCACAGTATCTCGCCGGATACCGTCGAATATATTCGCTTGAGGTAGTCTGAGCGAAATAGTTCCCTAGTCAGAAAAGAGACCATACTCGACTTATCCGTTTTAATTTAAGCAGCTGTTGGAAGCATGAATTAAATATTACATAACTAACGGTGCAATCATATATTTTAATTGAAATTCTAAGTAATTACATAAAAATATCTGCACATGTTTTTAACTTGATTCTTTTTTCGCTTCTTTTTCTTCCTTACCTTTCACTTTTGACTTCTGATGTATGGCGGGGATTGCGCATACAAAACGTATGTGGCACAGCATTAAAGAAACTAGGTTTTGTTAAGCGTGTAATAGGAAGGTCCTCGGATAAAAATGTCAAAGAGAGATGCTACTTCGCTCTGGTTGGGCCACACCTCGAATACGCCGCGAGCATTTGGGACCCTCGTCATAAAGATTTAACCCAAAAACTTAATAAAACACAAAGGAAAAGAGCGCGTTACGTTGAAAACTGCTACGAGCATACATATAGTGTCTCTTTAACTTTTAGAGGGATTAAGGTTGTGGAGCCCCTAGAGACTCGGAGGCTACATGCTAGGCTTAGTTTGCTTGATAAATTCAGAACTGATATTTTTCAGAGCGACACAGAGAATATTACCGTGACTCCTCACTACATCTCTCGGTCTGACAGATGCGACAAAATAAGAGAGATACGTCGCCGTACATATAGGTAAAAAAACTCGTTCTTTCCGCGAACAATAAACGACCACAATAAAAATTGAGCTCCACTACGTACACTCCTATAATACATGTCACCATTTCATCTCCAAAAACTTAAATCTTTACACGGCTGGTGACCTAACACCCCTTGCCACACGCCCATGCGGCGGCTCGCAGGGTATTATGTACATCTACATCTACGTAATACCCTGCAAGCCACCACGAGGGTGTGTTGCAGGGGGTGAAGATCACCAAACATGCACTATTGCCATGCAAGTAGGATATATAAGGTAGACATGCTAGAAAATAGGGTCACAGTTTATTAGTTACTACAGTAGATTATTAGTTATTACAAGTAATTGCAGTAGTTATTACAATAAAATATTAGTTACTACAGTATAGTACTGGTTAAAATCTACATAATAAGGAAAGGATTATTGGTAGTTATTACATGCATCATGCACTACAGACTATTCTAACTATATTTCACCTACCTATCCCTTTTGCTGCGTTGCCTATTGTTCTCTCTTATGGTACGCGGGAAAAATGACATTTTAAATCTATCGGTACGACAATCTATCTCTCTAATCTTGTGAATATGGTCAAACCTAGCATAATACGCAGGGGCTCTTAATATATATCTAACGTCATCTGTGAACAAATCGGTTTCGAATTTACTTAAAAGGTTTAACCTGTAGATGCATTGCGTGTTGGTGATAGGTCACCCTGTGCCAAACACCATTGAGGTGGCCTTGCAGGGTAATGTTAGATGTAAACATTAGAGCGCTAGTCTCTTGTTTCTGTATCTTCATTCTTCTGTCTTGTAGATGTGAAAGAGTTGTTTATCTGTTGGGAATAGGAGAGTCTTCTGTGCGCTAGTAAGCCCGGTGGAACTTCTTAAGGTAGTCCGAGCGAGATAGTTCCCTAATCATAATAGAGACCACATTAGAAATGTACGTTTTAATTTCACCAGCTGTGGGACACATGAATTAATTATTGCATTATTAATGGTGCAATGGAATGGTTTTATAGGACAGAAATGGTAAGTATTTTAATAAAAATATCCGCGTAAGTCTTCAATTTGACTCATTTTTTCCGCGCGGTGCGTTTGAAACTCCTTCAAAACGGAAAGTTTTTGTGATATCCAAGAACCTATTGCGGTGAAAATCACATATATTATTTCTCAAAGGTGTTTTTTTTGTCGCAACGCCTTTACTCCCATAGTTATTCATCAAAATTAATGATTCAAACATCGTTTTAAAGCTTACATTCCCCACTATTGATGAAAAATAGACAAATGGTTTAAAATTAAAGTTTTTTTAAAAAATTACAATAAAAGTTTTTGTTAAAAAATTACAATAAAAGTTTTTGTTAAAAAAAATGGTCAAAAATTAACAGTGACATCTGTTGACAATATAATCAACTAATATGTTGGTTATGGTTACGTGCTTAAAAGACTGTAGGAGGCGCCACCTATTAACACATCGTTTAGTTAGATTGTTTACGTTATACATGCAATCAGTGTGACCGTTTACGTTATGTATATTTAACACAAACATAAATATCATTTGGGAAGAAACAGGTAGAAGAACAGGAAGAAGCTGCATACTGTGCGAACTATTCGGCAGGTAGAAGAACTGGAAGAAAGAAGGAAGAAACAGGAAGAAGCCGCATACTGTGCGAAATATTTGCACAGGTCAGCTAGTATGATTTATTGTCGAAAGTAGTTGAGAAAACATACGAAATACACGCTTTTAGTTTTTTTTACCACATCTAAGTGTTAGAAATTCCTCATTTTGTAAATAATGTCCCTCTGGAATTCATATACGTAACATTTCCCATGTATAAGGGCTGGTATTTTTTGGCAAATAACTCCGAAAGTAATGAGGTAAGGGGTTGAATTTTTTGGTATCATCAGAAGGATGGTATATTTTTCTTTAAAATGTGACCAAATTCATTGATTTCTAGGTGAAATGATTTTTCGCTCATTCTGCCTCAATTCAAACGGCTGGCTGAGGACGCTTATTCGCTGTTTCCTCCCCTCGGATTGGGGGATACCTCGCCCGGGTCGCTCGAATAAACGCCACTGGCAAAACGACCGGATGCGAGCGCCGTGAATGACAAAATCATCCCGAGACGGAAGAAGAAAATGAGCAATTCAGGTGCAGTGGGGCTCTACGGAGTGTTGCGTGGCGGGAGGAAGCGTGTGGGATCTGCAGACGAGCTTCTAACGAAGCGGCGCCACCGCTCTTGTGGCGGAGGGAACCCTCGCATAATGAGCTGCTGCAATCCGTCACGCGCCGGCCTCTTTCATTGTTTTCATCGTTCAGGGGTATCCATCACTGCTGTGAATGAATAATAATCGTTACCAATTTGTTGATTTTAATTTAGAACAATCTGTGCCCCGGCATGCGTTGCTTCTTTTTCTTTCTGAGCAGGCACGCATGCAAAGCAGACACATTTATATTTGCAAAAAATGAATGAATTTTGTGCAATATTGCTGGAACCTGGTCCAATGAATTCCTATTGCCTGCACACAAGAATTAGTTTTGCACGAGTGATGGCATGAGTTTCCATTCCATGCCTATTAGGCGGTATCCAAGTAAATAAAATATCCCATTGTTGAGGTAGTGCAAAAATTTAAGATTTTCGAGCTTGAAAATACAAATTAAGGAAAAACCGAATCGTAAACGAAAATCAAATGCAAGAACTGAAAAGAAGCAGACCAAGAGACCCCCCCCCACACACAAAATCTTATTCTACGTTCAAATAAATTACCTGCCATTCGGCACAGGTTATGTCTCACTGATACGATTCCGATACACGCGATATTTTGTGTCGCTGAGACGATTCTGATGCACGTGATTGAGCAACTCGTGAACGATCTGGTTCGTTGCTTGCTTGTCGCTCCTCGCCTGTTTGAGAAGCTCGCGTCCCAACACTCATTTGTTGAAACGACACGTGCTCCACCTATTGTGCAATGGATTTAATGATTCAGAAACCTTGGCGGGCGTGCGCGCGACAACTCGCCAATGTTTCATCGCAATATGACGAACGAAATGGGAAAACATGGAAGACGAACAACCAAAAATTCATTTTTATATATTACGTTATATTGTTACATTAGCTGCATTGGATTATAAATATCGCCCTAGTGTGACAAGCAAATTTTATTTACAAGTTTTATTAGGTGAAACATTTAGCATTAAAAGCTGCTTATATATCGGTTCCGCTGAATTACTTTTCATCATTTGGAAAGGCAAATATTCGAACAAGGATATGAAAATAAATCCTTGTTTGAATAAATGAAAATAAATGCATGTTTTTCTGTGTTTATCGGCAGTTTTCCTCACGGTCTCCTCTTCCACTCTTCTCTCGGTTATTCGCTACATTTTCTCATATTTTCCCTCTTCTTTGATCCTGTTTCATTCCATTCTTGATCCATGCATGTGAAAACATTCGTGTGGAGCGTAGCACTCTATAGATCGGAAGCATGGACCATTGGAAAAGCTGACCAGAACAGACGAGAAGCCTTTGGACCCTGGTGTCGGAGGAGGATGCTGTAGATAACATGTATGGGCAAAATATGAAACTACGACGTGTGCAGAAGAGTAGATGAGGAAAGAGCCATATGGAACACATACATACATAACAATCACGCCGAATAACCAGTGGTGAGTAAATTCGGAGTAATGGCGCACCAAAGTACGTCAAAAATGGCCCACAGTACAAAAAAGCATACCTTTGTTGGCCTGTGTTATACATTCATACTTACCAATCACGCCGTTCCCTTCTAGGGCAGGCACAGTCACAAAGTTTCACTCATAAATACATATTTGTATACCTAACTCAGCTTCAATAATCTCCTCCATACTGACCTATCCTTGCAAACCTCTTTTGCCTCATTTACCCCCATACACTGTTTCATACACGCTCTCCTGTTTTTAAGACGCCTAATATTCCTCCTCCTAAGAATTTTCTCAACCACATTCAACCACAACTTTCTCGGCCAACCTCTACCTCTCGCACCATTCATTTCACTCTTATATATCTGTCTCGCTGTTCGACTCTCATTCATTCTGTCAACATGGCCAAACCAACGAAGGACACTCCTTTCATATATGTCCATTACTGGAGCATCTAACCCGAATTCATTTATTACTCACTCATTCCTGACCGTATGGAACACTATAGAGAAAATAAGAACAAGATGGGCTGGACACTCCCTGAGACACAATGGGATTGTGAAGAACGTAATTCAAGGCAAAATAGAGGGCCAAGCCCCCAGATGAAGACACAGGAATAAGTTCATGGACCAAGTAAAGAGAAAAGTGCATAGGGAAAAATACCGGGAGGTAAGGGAACTAGCATTAAATAGGGAAGGGAGGAGGACTACAGTCAATCAATCCTAGGATTGAACTGCCAATGAATTGATCTTGTATTTAATTGGCTTTCTGTTCCTTCCCATTCTCCGCTTTCCCTCCGCTATTCCTCTCTTTCCTGTCGTTATCTAACAATCTTGTCTCAGACTTCGCCCTATCCCGTTCTCCTTTATTCGTCTGTTCGTTACGCATTTTTGTATTTTGTATTATCCTTAAACGTATAAAATAATATCTTGTGATGTCGTTACTCTTTTTTATTTCTCACTCCAATCGTCATACATCTTCTCATATCTTTCCACTCAGCAATCTCCCCTTCTCTTTATCAATAATTCCTTAACAACCACTCCAAAACAAAACCAACAATTAAGTAAACAGTCCATTAAATAAAATTAACAAAATTATAATTTAGACCACTTAAAACCCACAAAACAACCCACGGTAAGGTAGTAAAAATAAAACTCTAACATTAAACAAAATCGAACCCCTCATTCAGGGCAGAAGTATGACGCACGGCGTTACAATCTTTATATTTTAACTCAGAGCTCATGTGACTATCATGCTGTTCAAATAATACTTCATCATACTTGTCATGCATACTTAGTAAAACGTTTTTAAATTCCGTATAGTTAGTGATATGTTGACGCGACACATTTTTTTTTAACATCCATGTCGTTTTCTTGTCGAGGCGTTATTTACTTTTTCTTTGTCCCGAAAGGAAAGCGAATAATCCAGCGATGGCGGAAAACCAAAGTATTCTTCAATGACATCGCGACGAGATTTTTATTTTTTTATTGCGTTGCATTTGTTATCACCTCAAGAGGATTGGATGCATTGTGAAGCCCGGACGGACTCGGCGGAACCCCCTGTCGATCTTTCTCGAAGCAGTCGGCGTTCGTCTTCTGTTCTTCTTTGTCTGCTTCGTGTTTCTTCTTTTCCCAGAAGGGTTGGTGTGACTATTGAACTGAAATTCCTTTGCTGCGAAAACGTTGGAAACATTTCATCGGGAGTTCGCATTGTCTTTGAAGACTCTTTGAAGTTGCCATCTTAATGTTCTTTCAAAGTATAATGAGAGGCAGCCGTTAGTTAACCGATAAGTTTCAGACTGGTCCTTTTGTGGTGGTCTTTTTGAGATGCTATTGTTCCCAGCCCTTTTTTATTTGAACTTCATACGCGGGATTACATCTGTAACTCTGTTTCAGCTACGATTTTGTTTCCGACCAGGTATATTTCTGCTTATCTTAGCTGAATATTTTAGTCTTGTCCACCCCTATTTCAATGGATAATTACGTGTAATTGAGGGACTTTGTTTCTAATCCATTCACCTAACTGTAAATTTATTCTTAATGGTAACACCCACTCTATTAAAATACGAGTATAGTGAGAATCCACTGGTGGAGGAACATAGTATACGACGCGAGTATATTTGGACTCCACGGGGTGGAAATATAGTATACTGTACGTGTACAGCGAGACTCCACTGGTGGAGACACATTTGTAGGTATACTCATATATTTTTGGTGTTGAATATTACCTTCAAATCTGATTGTTTAGGCAAGTAAATGGATTAGAGGCTTTAAGAACCAAGTCTTCAAGAAACCAAGAACAGCTGTGAACCGATTCCGACCAATTATGCTCTTCAATGGATACATACATACCAATCACGCCGTTCCCTTCTAGGGCAGGCACAGTCACGAAGTTTCACTCATAAATGCATATTTGTACACCTAACTCTGCTTCAATAATTCTCTCCATACTGACCTATACTTGCAAATCTCTTTTGCCTCAATTACCCCCATACACTGCTTTCTACACGCCCTCCTGTTTTTAAGACTCCTAATATTCCTCCTCCTAAGAATTTCCTCAACCACATTCAACCACAACTTTCTCGGCCTACCTCTACCTCTCGCACCATTCATTTCACTCTTATATATCTGTTTCGTTATTCAACTCTCATCCATTCTCTCAACATGGCCAAACCAACGAAGCGCAATCCTTTCATATATGTTCATTACTGGAGCATCTAACCCACATTCATTTATTTCCCACTCACTACTGACCCTATCCATCCTACTTTTGCTGCAGACACTCCTCAGATAACTCATACTCACGGCGTTTAGTCTACTCTTGTTTATATCCTGACATACCCATGTTTCACTACCGTACAACCAAGTGGGGAGAAGTACACTTGATGGTTGGATGAGAGTCGGAAATGCTTCTTCTCTATAGCTCTCTCGTGCTCTTTTAGTTTCATTTAGTTTTTTTGTTTGCATTCTTGAGCTAGTGCGCCCGAAACTATCAGTATGTCACGTTGCTATCACCTGGGAAAACTGAATGTGGTGCGGCTCTGCGAAGTCTGGTGACTTAACGTGCTCTGATATGTACTCTACTCTCTTGAGAACCAAACAATCAAAATTTCTATAGGTATGACTCTCTCTTAATAATGCTCTATTTGCATCCCAGATACATAGCCTTGCAACCGGTTGATTCAATCAAGTAGGTAAAAGGAAAGGTCCCTTTGTATTGTGACCAATGCTGTACGCTTTAAAATGGGCGTGGCCTTCCCGCTAGTAGCTAATAGCTATCAGCTAGTTGTAGTAGCTCCCGCTAGTAGCAGGCCGCTACTCAGTCAACACAGATTTTCCTGAAGCGCGTACGGGGTGAAGCTCTAACCTAGCCATTTTAAGATGTTTTCCGTCTATAACTTACTGGATATTAGCATACACTGCTTAAATATGCATTCTCACATTTATTGCATACTTATTTTAAGTCTATATCTACCTAATACCCTGCGAGCTGCCGCATGGGCGTGTGGCAGGGGGTGTTTGGTCACCAGCCGTATAAAGGCGTAAGTATTTGTAGATGCAATGATTACATGTGTTATAGGAGTGTATTTAGTGGAGCTCGATTTTTATTGTGGTCGCTTATTGTTTGCGGAAAGAACGAGTTTTTGTACCTATATGTCCGGCAGTGTATCTCTCTTATTTTATCGCATCTATCAGACCAAGAGATGTAGTGAGGCGTCATGATAAAATTCTCTGTGTCGCTCTGAAACACACCAGTTTTCTCCGATTTCTATAGTATACGATACGACTTTCCGATTTCTCTCTTCCCTTAAGGTAGTCCGAGCGAGATAGTTCCCTAGTCATAATGGAGACCATATTTCAATTATACGTTTTGATTTCACCTGCTGTAGGACACGTCAATTAAATATTGCATTATTAATGGTGCGACAATATAGTTTTACACGACAGAAATCGTAATTAATTAAATGAAAATATTTAAATTAGTCTTTAACTTGACTAATTTTTTTCGCACATTGCGTTTGAAACTCCTTCAAAACGGAAGATTTTTTGTGATACTCAAGAACCTACTGCGGTGACAATATGATTAACTTTCAAATACAGTTGAGAAGGCATATAAACTACGCGCTGATAGTTATTTTACTTCTAAGTGCTATGAATTCCTTATTTTGTAAATTTTGTCTCTCTGGAGTGCATACACGTACCATTTCCCATGTAAAAGGGCTGGCATTTTTTTGGCGAATATCTTGGAAATAAATATGCTAAGGGGTTGAATTTTTGCTGTCATTAGAAGGGTGAGATATTTTTGTTTAAAATGAGACCAAATTCATCGATTTCTAAGTAAAATGATATTTCGCTCAGACTGCATTAATTTCTTCATTCACTTACCAGCCATAGAGATTGAATACGCCCGTTCGAGCGTGAAAACGAAAGTCGTTTTTGCGGTGAAAATTCCCTTCTCACTCTCCTGGCGAGGGTGCCTTTGGGGAAAATTCGAAATTGGCTGAGCCCGATGCGATCGACGCTAGTTCTCTTACCATTGTATTTGGACCCCGCGACGGAGGAGAGGTCGCTAACGAGACGGAACGCCTCGCACATCTCAAGGCCCGTCGAGAGTTTATGGGAAATCTCCCAGAGCGAAGACGAACGCAGGGATGAGGGGGACAAAATTTTCCGTCGCGACTCGAGAGATAGAGAGATCCCCTTAGGCTTAAGGCCTCCGATCCGAAAGTTCCCTCCTACCAATTTTCCCTTCCCGTGAGCGTGAAACCACATTTTAAACCACTTCTTCCGCTAATTTTGAGAGAACCGCGAATCTTGGCGCCGCATTTTCTTCACTGAGTCACCCGCGATTGCACATTATAATTATTATCTTGAAGGAGGCTCTGGCCTGCATCTACATTAGAGCTGTGTCGTTCATGAATGAATCGTTCAGAATGAACGAATCAATGGCGTGAACCGAATGAACTGAATCTACGTTTTCCGCTCGAGTCGTTCAAAATGAACGATTTGTGTCGAAGATTCAAATCCGCCGAATCGTTCATATTGAACGATTTGGATTTCCACACAAATCGTTCAAAATGAACGGTTTGTGTGGAAGATTCTGCTGGCAATTCTCCGAATCCGCCAAAACCAAATCGTTCAATAAGAACCCTGTAAATACCCTTGAACCACCTTGTCAAAGGTCTTGTGTTTCCTAATTGGAGCATCACACTTCACTTTTGTGTTTGTTATTTCGCACACTAATATTTGAAATGCAGTAAGTCGACAGGTTCACAGGGGTTCGAGATTCACTTGGATTCGAGATTCACACGAATTCCCGATTCACATGAATTCGAGATTCACATGGATTCGAGATTCACATGGATTCGAGATTCACTTGGATTCGAGATTTACACGAATTCGAGATTCACACGAATTCGAGATTCACATGGATTCGAGATTCACATGGATTCGAGATTCACTTGGATTCGAGGTTCGCATGGATTCGAGATTCACACTGATTCGAGATTCACACGAATTCGAGATTCACATGGATTCGAAATTCTCTCGTGGATTTGGTTCATTCGGTTCACTATGAACGATTTAAAGAACCAAATCATTGCCACGAATCAAATCCCATGAACCGAATCCACAAAATGAACCGAAATTCTCTACATACTACCCTGCGAGTTGGCGTGTGTCAGAGGGTGTTAGGACACCAGCTGCGTAAATATGTGAAAGGATAATGTTTTTGGAGGTGAAATGGTGACATGTATTATAGGATTGTATTTATTGGAGCTCAGTTTTTATTGTGGTCGCTTGTTGTGCGCGGAAAGACCGAGGTTTTGTACATATCTGTTCGGCAGTAGTATCTGAGTACAATGAGTTTTTTTATTTTTTGTTTTGCCTGTCATCATTGTATAATCAATTCGATTTTGTATATTGAGTTTCATCACTGTATTATTAATCTAATTTTTGAATTTCAAAATTGTATTAATTTGATAAATTGTACTTCATTATCTCAGGGGCTAAGAGTAGCCCACGATAATAAACGTTGTTATTATTATTATATATGACAATGATACTACGTTTAACAATCGAACTTAAATCGATATGAACTCGCACCGATCTGAACATCTAAGCCAGCCGACTCGGATCGCCTGGTTAACCAATGCGAGATCGATTTGAATCGGTTCATGTCGATTTGAAATCTCAGACTGGCATAGAAAGCGTTTCTAGTTAGTCCGCTTCTAATATCGATCCCACTAGCGCGTTGCGTTTACCATGCCGAACTGAACCGCCCAGATCGATCTGAGTTCGATTGGTAAACATAGTGTGTGATGTAAACACAGTGTGATGAACTCAGATCGATCTGGGCGGTTCAGTTCGGCATGGTAAACGCAACGCGCTAGTGGGATCGATATTAGAAGTGGACTAACTAGAAACGCTTTCTATGCCAGTCTGAGATTTCAAATCGACATGAACCGATTCAAATCGATCTCGCATTGGTTAACCAGGCGATCCGAGTCGGCTGGCTAGGAATGTTCATATCGGTGCGAGTTCATATCGATCTAAGTTCGATTGTTAAACGTAGTATCATTGTCATATATGCCTTTAACGGGTGTTTTCTGGAATAAAAGACTTTTCGAACCGGTGTGGCGAAAGGTGATTTTTACCCTTCATTGTTTTGGCGAACGTGTAGCTGTCGAGGACGACACCGATGTCCTCCGAGTAATATCATCTTTTAGCTCAGGTTTTCGAGGAATTTTGTGACGCCGTTATTCCAGTCCGGCGTCAAAACATTTTGTCTGCGACGTATCCGATTAAAATGCGAGCACTCCGCGTAATGTCCGTCTCCGTGTTACGACCTCGCCCCTCCGTTAACAATCAATCAAGTCCGTTTGATGGGCCCTTATCGCGATTCCAGCTCTTTGGAAATTTTCTCGAGTTTATGATGAGGATTTTACGGGTCTTGGCCGTAAAATTGAGTGTCCCCCTGCTCCGGCATGGGGAGAAAGATTGTTTTCGTCCTGAAATGGGGTTTCAGAAAAAGGACAAAAAATTAAATAAAATGGCGTGAAGATGTTAGGGACGTATCGGCTGTTCCCACATTTTGGACTATAGGATGCATTAAAATTAATGCTTTTTAATGCCGCTTATTTTTGGCCCCTGAATGCACTCCCTAAGCCTGTACTGGTTTATCTGCCGTTTCCACGCTTGTTCCACGTATAGCTAAGGGATTAAGCACTCGAATCGGATTTTGATATAAACCAATATGGATGGTACGCGTGTGGAGTGATGTAATGCAAGGCATAGATAGAGAGGACAGTTAGGTTTTGAGACAAACAAATTTATTCCCTTCAGCTTTAGGTAGATAGCGAGGCTTAATTATCATTTTTTACTGAAAAGACTTAATTCTGCTTTGTTAAGCATAATAGGAGTATTATGTAATTCTTTCGTATGCTGCAGATGTGCAGATTAAAAGGACAATTAAAAGGCTGCGATTAATTTTGTTTCTTCGTAACTTTACGTAGCTAGCGTTATTTAACTATTCCGTTTTATCACCATAAAGAGTATTTAATACCCGAATAATGGCCAGTTGCAAGAAAGACATTAATGTATTCTATAAAGTTATGGGATTCGTAAGACATGGCAACAATTCAATAATGTTGCATTAACACCAGATAAATTTATTGGTTTTATAACTTACGGCATGGAGTTATGAGTTCCATAAGTTGGCTGTTTGATTTTTCTGATTTGAGAAAAAACTTATCAGTTGATGTCTTGTTAATTTCTTTTAATCTTTCAGCAGCAGTACAATAGCCATATCACCAACTAGTCTATTTACTGAGTAACCACAAAACAAACATCTGCCACATGGCAACCAACACCAATAACTTCTATATCTAACACAGGCAAGATGGCGGGTGCGCATGGAACCGCTTGGAGATTTTATTACTGGATAAAAGAGTTGTTTTGTTGCAAATGACCACTTTGTTTATTCTTATTGACTAATTTTTACGTGCATGAGCAAATATTCATAGGCTAAACATTCGTAAATTTTATCCGGCGGTGGAAGATTAGATCAACTATTCGAAGGTATTTACTATAGGTGAATAAATTATGTATCTAGTAGACGTGTTCCTGCCACCCGAATATTTTTATGATATCTATATCTTCAAGGATCTCTTAACTTTTGATTACATAACTAAATTGTTTTGCAGCCGGCCAGGAGTAGTTGGCCGGAGGATGTAATAAGTGGCGAGGGGTTGCTCAAGAGTGTGATGGGGGAAGGATGTGGAGCAAGCGGGGATGGAGAAGAAAGAGAATAGGTTTCACGGACAGGATGAAGAAGGGTAGATCGTATGCCGAGACGAAAAAGGAAACACTAGAGGTAGCTAGGTCCTTGAAAGTGTAGAAAACCGGAAGGAGGCCCTCTGACTTTCATCAAAACTTCCCTTGACCGGTAGAATACTTTAAAAAAAAGTGTAAAAGTGTCATTATAAATTGCTTTTGTCAAGCGTAGTAATGCAGCCAAATGGAAGAGTTTTCAACATATTTTATGATGTAAGCATTTTCTCCTCATAGCGTTATCATAGATAGGTGTCGTAATTATTTATGTTGAAAAAGAACCCATTATGTCAAATCGTGTTTCAATATTTAAGCATTTTACTTCTCAAAAATACTATGCATCACTTTCATCGATCGTTGTTTTCATTTTCTGTCACCCTATCCATGTTACATCACCGTGTCACTGTAGCCATTGGAAAGGAAATTAGAGGAATCGGGCCATGAAATGAAGTTGCTTATTTTTTATCGTGCTGAGAGGCTCTTAGGATATTTCCCCCGACTACTCAATTTAGGTAGTTTGATCGAAATATCATTTCACCTAGAAATCAATGAATTTGGTCTCATTTTAAAGAAAAATATCTTACCCTTCCGAAGATACAAAAATATCAGCCCCTTACCGCACTACTTTCAGAGATTTCTGACGGAAAATACCAGCCAATTTACACGTGAAATGTTAAGTATATGTACTCTATAGTGACTTTTTTTAATGAGGGATTTATAACGCATAGATCTCGTAAAAAGTTACATTATGTAGTTTGTATGTTTCCTCAGCTTTTTCAAAATCATAATGTCACCGCGGTTATTTTTTCAGAATCTTGAACAAATCTCCCGTTGCGAGGGAGTTTTGAACGTATCGCGTATAAAAATGAGTCAAGTTAAAGTCTTAGGTAGATATTTTTATTAAATTACTAAGAGTTTAATTTACATAAAATACATTATTGCACCATTAATTATGTGGTGTATGATTCATACTTCCTACAGCTGAAATGAAACCATAAAATACGAATATAGTCTCCGTTATGACTAGAGAAATATCTCGTTCAACCTGCCTTAACAGTGACATGGAAATTTTCCATGCTGACGTTTTTATTTAAAAAAAAGCGCTTCGTTGCTATCGCATCAATTGAAACACTTTAAATGCTGCTTTAAAATCGGTACGCGTTGTGAAATCAACCTCTCAATGGGATAATCGCCGTTTCACTGTCCATTTCGGAACGGATTCACCGAATCGGGCCGGAATGGATATTTTATGTTTATACGAATTTTTTTCGCCAGCATTGCTCGAATTTCCACGGATTACAGAGATAACTGCTTTGACCCAGGAGCGAGCAGAGATCTAACGGCGGAAAAAAGAACAATTTTTCCTCAGGCATCATAGCAGCATGCTTTTTTCAAAAGCGTTGAGCTGTATAAGATGAAATAAGGCATTTTTAATTCCTCAATTTCATAATTAACTTGAAAGACAGCCTTCAGCAACCACGTTCAGCGTACGCATTCAATATAGGCCCCGGGAAAAGAATTGCTAAATGTTTTATTTGCAACTTGTTGTGTTATATGGAGCCGAAACATGGACATTCAGGGAGGAAAGAGGAGAAATATCAAGAGGATTTTGGAATGTAGCTGTGGATAAGAATGGAAAGATTAAAATGGAGTGGCAAAGTGAGCAGTGAGAAAGTGCTGGCATGGATGAATGAGAAAAGGAATATTTTAGGATCAATAAGAGAGATGATTCTCAGAGAGACATGAAACAGATTACAGAAGCTCCTAGATAAGATTTGTGAATCAACAGAGAGAATGGAATTGAGGGTAAATATGTGCAAGACAAAAGTAGTTGTTTTTGATAAGGAGAATGGGCTAAGGATAAGGACTATATAATGAGCGCGAATGGTGAAGTAATTGAACAGGTGGATGATTTTGTGTATTTAGGTAAGATGTTTGCGAAAGATGGACGGATAGATGAGGAGATAAAGAGACGTGCGAATGCTTGAAGGAAAGAGGTAGGTAGCATGTGGAGGGTATTAAGGAATGAGTGCTTGTCTAAGGAAGCGAAAAGCGCTGTGTATAAAAGTGTACTTCTCCCCACTTTGTAGCATGGTAGTGAAACATGGGTATGTCAGGATAGACATAAGAGTATACTAAACGCCGTGGGTACGAGTTATCTGGGGAATGTTTGCCGAAAAAGTAGAATGGATAGGGTCAGGAATGAATGGGTAATAATGGAATGTGGGTTAGATGCTCCAGTAATGGACATATATGAAAGGAGTGTGCTTCGTTAGTTCGGCCATGTTGAGAGAATGGATGAGAGTCGAATGACGAAACAGATATATAAGAGTGAAATGAATGGTGCGAGAGGTAGAGGTAGGCCGAGAAAGTTGTGGTTGAGGAAATTCTTAGGAGGAGGAACAGTAGGAGTCTTAAAAACATGAGGGCGTGTATGAAGCAGTGTATGGGGTTAAATGAGGCAAAAGAGGTTTGCAAGGATAGGTCAGTATGGAGGAAATTATGGAAGCAGAGTTAGGTGTACCAATATGTATTTATGAGTGAAACTTAGTGACTGCCTGCCCCGGAAGGGAACGGCGTGATTGGTATGTATGTCTGTAATAAGAAAGAGGCAGGAGAACTGGATGCGAAACGTCCTGAGGAATGATTGCCTGCTGAAGAGAATATTGGAAGGAAAGATCGAGGGAAAGAAAGGGAGAGGAAGACGAAGAAATAATATGTTGACGGATATTATGAATGGAAGGAGTTACGAAGAGCTGAGGGAGGCAGCACAGTGTAGACGAGCGTGGAGAGAGCATTCAACCGACACCTGTCTGAGGAGGGATACACCTTAGAAGAAGAGGAATAATTAACATGAGATCAATAATTGATTGGAATTATTCTTGCACGACATTTTTGTTTTTAACCAATAGCGTCGACGACCAGTAGACTGTATATATTGCGGAACAGAGGTATGAGACTAATACTAAGTTTAACTTTATGCATAACCCTGTGTTAGGCGTTCAAAAATTTTATTTATTTCGAAAACGCTATGATTGCCTGTCAAGTCATAGAACACCTTACATTAATCCTTATGCTTTAAGTTGAAATTATTCTGCTAGCGTTATGAAATTTAGGTATTAAGCTAATATAAAAAATTGGCGGTTATACCATATTGTAATTGCGTCGAGAACGCTACCGTGATTGTGCTAAGTCACGCATTAGAACACAATTTAGGATTTCCTTGAAAACTTTGATAATCGACATCTACCTCCAAGAAATACTGTGCAAGCCACATCTACGGTGTGTGGCACGGGGTGATTCCACACCAGGCATGCAACTACTCTCATCCCAGCTGAAATCAGAACCGCGCACGCTCTGTTGCATTGTTCTTTCAGTCACCCAAAAACTAAAAATGCTTCTAATAATACGACCTTAGCTTAAAATTCCAGGTATCGTTAAAACCGGGAATGCTGGATAAATAGAACGATGTCGTGCGGGTAGCGATACAAATCGAGGTATCGCCCACGGTCTCTCTTCTCTTAGAAATCACCTTCCAGGGGTAAAGCCTCCTTTAAGCTCGGCTTAATGGTCGCGAACAATATCGATGTGGTGCGATAATCATTTTGGTTATCGACCGAGTCTCATATTGTTATCCTCACCATGGTTTTTCTCTTCAGAGTTCCGGTTTTAGAATTATTCACGCGTCGTTATTGTCTCCTCTCCCCCCTGAGCGCTGACGTAATGCTTCCCCCCCGCTTCAGGCGAGAGATCCACGTGGCAGATCGTCACTCAGCGAAATCCTCTTAATTGGCCCGCGGGTCTTTGCGCTAAGTGGGCTAATGCCGTGTGTGGAGTAGGTGACAATCAGAACGAGGTCAGGCAAACGAGGACGGGCGTGCAGGACACGACTGTCTTCACGAGGAGGCGGAGGAGGAGAGATGATATAATTCTGTGTTTTGTGTACAGTATGATGGCTTCATTTGTGGCTGGGAACGTGGACTTCTTGCTTTCTATCCCCCAAATCTAAATCCGTTGTCGTCCGTTGTAAAAAAAATCATTATTCTTCATCGTCTGAGTGTGTTTTTTTTAAATTTCTTTCCGAGATTACCGATAGCTACACCGTTGAAATAAAATTGTACCACATTATCGATCACCCGTAGTTAAGGTAGTCCGAGCGAGATAGTTCCCTAGTCTAAATAGAGACCATATTCGAATTATAAGTTTTAATTTAGATAAACTTTATATCAAATAAATTTGGGATATCGTGCCCCATTGAGGTATATGGAGACGGTCGTTACGTCATGAAACTGAAGTCTGACAACCGCAATAACAACCATTTTGTTGAAGTCTCTCTCTTTTCTTACTTTCGTATGGATAGCACGACGGAATGGACGAATTAGTGCATGTAAAGCAAGAATATCGACGTTGAGTTTGAAGTTGAAGGAAAGTAACACTTGAAACATATACTGGCTGCTTATTGCTACAAAAACAAAGATCGAGACTCTCTGCACACTCCCGGTATTCGTTGATCTCCCGTCCCATCCCGTTTCTCTTCCTCCGTTTGTGTTTTTCATACATAGCAAGCTTGCTGGTGACAACTCACCCCCTGCCTAACAGCCTTGAGGTGGCTTGCAGGGTAATATGTAGATGTAGATGAAGATCTGCCATGTTTTTGAAATTGAAGTCCAGTAACTCTTGAAGTTCCCTTAAGATATCTATTTAACAATTAAGTTTTACGCCGTTTTTACATAAGAAGCGGTAATATATGGTTATTAATGCACAATCCTTCTCTCTATACCGCACGTTTCTCCGTACCCCAGCCTAACCTGACGTTATTCAAACGATGTTTCTTGTACATGGGGCCTAAAATATATTATTTTTTTAACTGTTTCATGTTTTAATTAAAAAATCCCAAACCTCACATTGAAAAATATACGAACTTGGTTGTTTACTACTGAAAGTCTAGAGGATGTTTTCTTGTAGCTGTAATATTATTTGATATGTGTAGTGTAATTTCTAAATGCTTCATTACCTTTATATATATATATATATATATATATATATATATATATATATATATATATATATATATATATATATATATATATATATATATATATATATATATGTGTGTGTGTGTGTGTGTGTGTGTATGTGCATAACCCATTCTGTAAACGATGATAGCCATAATTCAGGTTTATCTTCATAGCTACCTAAAGTTACTCCTCCTCGATTCAACCAAAAAAAATTGGCTACTTGGTGGTATGGATTCTACTCGAATTAACAATAGTTTTCACCAGGAATGTGGATGATTATCAATTTTAATTAATAAGCAATGTATGTAAGAAGAATGCTTATTAAAGGAAAAAGTGCTTGCTGATTTAGTAAGTGATCGATGGAAAACATAGTAAGATTACAAAAACTAGTGCGTTCGCCCGCAAGCGCTATAGGGAAATGAGGGCTAAGTAAGATGGCGGACTGGCTTCAGCTTCTAGCGTTGCCAGCGCTAACTCTATCCACCTCAATGCTCTGCCCACCCCCTCCATTTGGCGCTCTTCCACTCTGCGGTACTCAAATGGTTAATTTCATGCGTGTCTCCAGCCAGTCTCGCGTGATCCAGGCAGTCGCTGAGAACTCGGGAAGTCCCCCACACGCCATGTCACTCCGGAAGACAATCTCCGCAGTGTGTCTGCCTTTTTATTCTTTTTTTTTTAGTGTTCATTAGGGAATGGAGACCGCTTCACGTTAATCGCGCGCACGTGATGGTACTCCCGTGTTCGTTTCGACCGAGCAAGTTTTTTTATTGCTTCATTTTTTGAGTGGGAAACTCTTTGCTTTGATTCCTTCTCCCCTGACTCATTATCCCGTCATATTCTTCTGTAGTTCTCCCACACGAATCCCGAAAGGTCCTTGCAAAGGGCCATTACTCGCTCCCAATGGACTCTGGTGATGACCGGCATTAAAGAACTTTACTTGTGATTGGCCTCGATCCGTCTGATGCGCCCCCTTTATCACTCGCGTGACTTTCCAATCGAATAAAGAAGTTTTTCCTCTTTCTATCCCCGCAATCATTCTACTCGACGAGTGAATAAATTGACTGCTTTTTTACTTCTTCTATCAGTATTTTGGATGAATAATGAATAATGGATTACCTCTCCGAGGCCCGTTGAGCTGAAAAGCCTTGATATAGAGTGTAGTATTATATGGGGCAGAAACGTGGGGAAATGGGATATTTCGGCGCGGCCGTTTGGGCCCAGCCGTATGGGCGCGAGCCGTTTTGACGCGAAGTCGTTTGGGCGCAGGGACATTTTAGCACAGACGTTTTGGCGCGAGGACGTTTGGGCGCGAGCCTTTTGGCGCAGGCGCGTTAGGGCGCTGGTCGTTTGGGCGCAGCCGTTTGGGCGCGAGCCGTTTTGACGCAGAGACGCTTGGGCGCAGGGACATCTTGGTACAGGGACGTTTTGCCGCTAGGACAATAGATCGCAAGCCTTATGGCGCGGAAAGATTCGGCGCGAGGACGTTTAGGCCGAACCTTGTAGCACAGACGTTTTGGCGCGAGGACGTTTGGGCGCGAGCCTTTTGGCGCAGGTGCGTTAGGACGCTGGTCGTTTGGGCGCAGCCGTTTGGGCGCGAGCCGTTTTGACGCAGAGACGCTTGGGCGCAGGGACATCTTGGTACAGGGACGTTTTGCCGCGAGGGCATTAGAGCGCAAGCCTTATGGCGCGGAAAAATTCGGCGCGAGGACGTTTAGGCCGAACCTTTTGGCGCAGAGACGTTTGGGCGCAGGGACGTTTTGGTTTTCACTCGTTTGGTAACGGTGCTTTTATGATTAACGGCTATTGGTGGTCCTATTAAATGTTTGTAATAAAATTTTAAATGTTTCGCCGGGTGTGATTCTAAGCAATAGGAGTCTAAAACCTTGTTATAAATTGTTTTTATAAATTTTGCGTTTTGAAACGCGACCTTTATAGCGGAGTGTCGAAAACGTGGACTCTGAGAATGAAGGACGAGAATATTCTACAGGTATTCGGGATGTGGGAGTGGAGTAGGATAGAGTGCGGTGGACGGAAATGAAGACTAGCGAGGTTGAGGTTGGGATGATGGTTAAGGAATGGAAACTTTAGGATTAGGTCAGGTAGTGAATGGGAGGGCAGGGAGGTAGTGAATGTTATTGGAGGAGGTAATGAGAAAATAATATTCGCATAAGCCCTCGATATGTTAAGGATGTTTGGCAAGCCGGGAAGGGAAAGAGAGGGAACAGGTTTTGATGGTAAGTATGAAGAAGTGTACGACGCATGTGGAGATAAAGATAGATATACCAAAGGAAGATAAGGCCCTACACGTACAAAAATCTGAAAGATTATCCTTGGCTCTCAATGAAACCTACCTTTTGCCGGTAGATTAATTTCATTCATTTTCATATAGGTTTTCTACCGACTAATTGGTAGGTTTCTGGATAGTTTTTATCCTGCTGGCGCATCGTTTTGTTTTGGCTCCAATGGATGACCCCCCCCCCCCATTTGATCCCTCTTACATTCCTCATATACCGCTACTCGGTCTGAGTCAATTAAGAGGACGCATCATACCCTTCGGTAAGGAAAAGTTCTGTCGAAAATCCACAAGATGGCGTCACTCGCACCCGATCGAGGCGTTTTGACGTCAGGAGTCTCTTACTCCAGGATAACTCTCGCACAAGGCAACAGTCGTCGGTAAGTTGTAGCCAAGTCTCCGGCGCGTAAGTACAGGCAGCGCTTATATAAGATCTGTGAAAGAAGACTGAACTAATGGCATCACCGTCCGAGCACATCATGGCCGAAAACCATTCAGGTAGCTTGTCGAATTATACCAATTACAGATTATATCTTACAACCGTGACGGCTGTTACTTAGCATTCCGATAGAGGAGGGATTGATACATCTCCATTAGTTTTAGATATGTCAATAATAATAATAGTTTTTATAAAAATATACCCTACATCTTGCCGTTTTCCGGATGGTTTAATTATGCTCCGGGACAAAATTTTCCCATTTCAGATACGAGCCTCCCTTGGCAAAGGTCTATTATATATAATATAAAAATTTCAAGTTGATGACGTAAGACTTTAACAAAAAATCTGGGGTCGGAAATTATCACAAATCCGACCTGTCGAGCGGGTGTGATGCGTCGCCTTAACGATTGGTTGTATATATCCTGAATGGTTCATTTATTACTTGGGCTCTGCGTGCCCCGAAACGCCTGTTCTTTGTGTTTCACTACTGTACGTGTGTTTGAGTTAATCTTTCATTTCGCCTTCTGTGTGTGTCCTTCCTTCTCTGCCGGTGGGTGAACTGCTGCCTGAGAGCCATCTATTGGCTGCTCTTGTGGGATATTTGTTCAAATAAACCTTCCGCCGATGCCAGTGGTTTCTTACTAGACTGGGTAGCTTAGTGGTCTGAGCATCTGACATTACATCAGAATGTCCGTGGTTCGATTCCCTGTCCAATCGATTTTTTTCCAGTTGGAATCGGAAATCTTCCCATCTTAACACTAACCGTTGTGATCGTCCATTTGTGTTCCAATCCACTTTCTTCCTCTCTGATTGATATATAAATATGCCACAGGGAGGCAGACAAAGAACACAAGAACTTAGGCGAAAAAGACCCAAGTAGGCTCCTTATATTTCGACAGCCGAAGTGTTTCTTTCAAAGGAGGATTGAGAAATATTTGATGTATAGAATGATGAAATGAAATTGATATGTCTTAATTTCTCGGAGAAATTTGGGATTGAGACATTTTTCACGTAATATGATTGTATATTCTATTCTATTAAACTTTTCAAAGAAATTGGGGATCTTTTCAATTGAGGATCAATCCCCAATTCTCAGAGAAATTGGGGATTGACCCTAAATTGAAATACTTAATTTCTCAATCCGAAATTGGGGATTGAGAAATTGAAAAATTTCGAACTCGAAAGAAATTCTCAGTGAAATAATTTATAACGGCTTTCATGGTTAATAATTCAAGGCTATTGTTGATCTCATTCAATTGTTTAACTTTACGTTTAATGATTACGATTCTTGGTTATTCTGCGCGGGAAATAGGTAACGATACTCAATTCGATGAGATAATTTCAAAAGAAATTTGGGATTGAGAAATTGAAAGTTCTCAATTCCCCTTTGAAAAAGACACCAGGGGTGCGATTCTGTTATTCGTGACGCCATGGCGTCACGACCATGCGTTGAAATAGTGATTAGCTCCGCGACAATGCAAATCTGTTTTTCAGATCTCGCGCCATTTTAGTTCGTACAGCGCTTATCGTATATATTATTACAGAAAGGTCTTTTTCTGTCATTCCGTATATGCTCTGTTAATACTGCACCTACAGTGATAAATGAGGGATCATTTTAGACGTTGAATCATCGGCTTCTGACGAAAAATACAATCTCAATCTCAAATTTCACTATTTACCCATTAATTTGACTTAAAAGTTTCGATTTTTCCATCTCGATTACTCGCTCGAGGTATATCGACTCCACACATTTTTTTTTATTCTAAACTTCAGAAAAAGGTTTAAAATGGAAATAGTACGAAATGCACATAGTGATTGTACATGGGTGAATGGTCACCTGGTAAGTCAATGCAATTAAAACTTTTTAGATTTCATATTTATATGATATTCGCTGGCAAAAATAGTTTGTAAACATTTATGAACATAACTTGCTCATGCATACATCCCGTTCAATGTTATAGTACTATACAATGGAAAGAGGCACAACTTCACGAGGCAGGCCTCGAGGCGGACCAAGAGGACGGGGCAGACCTCTTGAACCTGTCACTGAACACAGACGAAGGGTTGGCGATAATCAACTAATATGTTGGCTATGGTTACGTGCTTAAAAGAATGTAGGAGGCACTATCTATTAACACACGCGTTTAGTTAGATTATTTACATTTTACGTGCAATCAGTGTGACCGTTTACGTTTACGTTATGTATATTTAACACAAACATAAATAACATATAATTGTCCATGGGAAGAAACAGGTAGAAGAACAGGAAGAAAGAAGGAAGAAACGGGAAGAAGCTGCATACTGTGCGAAATATTCACACAGGTCAGCTAGTTTATTGTATTGTCGCAATGGTCGTAACGTTGGAAGAAACAGAAATGCGCGCGGCACCTCGCTAGCGACAGCAAACGCTATTATATCACCGCGTTATGATAGCGTATGTAGAAACAGAATAGCTCCCCAGGGCTGTCGAAATATTTGGCGCCTAATTGTAAGTGCTTTTTCGCTTATGTTGCTGTGTTTTATGTCTGCCTCCTTGTAGCACTTTAATATTTACACGTCGTCACTCGAGTGATCATCCGTGAGGTGTACATATATATCTCTCCATGTAATAAAAAGTATACATATGTAGTATTTCCATGACACCTCTTTCTTTTGGCGCGGGGAAAAACTTGTGGAAGAGAAGCTCAACCATATTAGTGTAATTGGATTCCGAGATTAAATCCACTCCCGTGGCTGCGAAATTAATGCCGTGATGCACCCCACAACAGTAGTTTTATTATTTCGGGGGGGAGGAGAGCTCGGCACGTGCTTTCCCCAACTGTCATGTCTGCCGGATGCGAGAGAATCACGCCGACGACTTTTTGAATTAATGGACGTTAGCTCCAGCGTTTTGTATTCGTTTCAACAGACTTCCACGTCCCCTTTTTTTGTTATTATAATTATAATTATTAAAATAATATTTATTCCTACAAAAACACGTACAAACGCTCACATGCCTTGCGTGACCCGGAAATGGGAACTTGGTAATTAGTATTCTGACGTGGAATGCAAAAATTTAAAAAAAAAAATTTTAAAAAATACAGTGAATTTGGTGCCGGAACGTGCCTCATCTCGAAAGGGACTGTTCGTGGAAATGCCGGAGTTGTAGGCGGGTGAAGACAGGATATTTAATGGATATTATATCATTTTCAGGGCTGGTATCTTTTAGCGAGCCCGTTTCCGCGGGATTAACTCCGCATCCAACTCCGTCGGCACTCGCTGCGAGACGTAATCAAGTGCTTTCATTCGGGATTAACGATTCCGTTGTTTGCGAATGAAAGCCCCCAAGTTTCCGACGACAAGGGGGTCCTGTTAATTTCGTTCCATGTGCTGTAAGACGTGAATATATTCTCAACTCTTGTTTTCGGAGAGTTGTTTCGAGGATGTTTTGTTTCCTTACCGTTCCTCTTTCATGAAACAGCTTTAATGGTTGACAATTCAAAAGTATTGTTGGTCTCATTCTATTGTTTTGCGTTATATTTAGTGATTAAAATTCATGGTTATTCTGCGTGGGAAATATGTTAAACTACTCAGTTTGATGAGATGTTTTCTTGATGGCTAACAATTTAAAAGTATTGTTGATATCATTCAATTGTTGAACGTTACATTTAGTGATTACGGTTTTTTGTTATTCTGCGAGAGAAATATGTTAAACTACTCAGTTTGATGAAATATTTTCTTAATGGGTAACAATTGAAAAGTATTGTTGATTTCATTAAATTGTTAAACGTTACATTTAGTGATTACGATTCTTGGTTGTTCTGCGAGGGAAATTTGTTTCGCTACTCAATTTGATGAGATGTTTTCTTAGATCTGACGTATGCATTTTAGATATCATCGTATAACTAACACCTTAAGGTAGTCTGAGAGAAAAATCATTTTACTTATTAATCAATGAATTTGGTCTCGTTTAAAAGAGAAACATCTCACCTATCCAATGACACCAAGAATTCATACACTTATAACATTACTATACGAGATATTTGCCAAATAATACCATTCCTTTCACAAGGGAAATGGTACGTGTATGCACTCCAGAGAGGAATTATTTACAAAATGAGGAATTTCTTGCGCTTAGATATCGTAAAAAAAATTAACAGCGTGTAGCTCGTATGTTTTCTCAACTATTTTTGAAAATTAATCATATATTCACCGCAATAGGTTCTTTGATATCACAAAAACTTTCCGTTTTGAAGGAGTTTCAAACGCACCGCGCGGAAAAAATGAGTCAAGTTAAAGAGTTATTTAGATATTTTCATTTAATTACTTACACTTTCTGCCGAATAAAACTTATTACTGCACCATTAATAATGCAATATTTCATTGATGTGTGTTACAGATGGTGGTGAAATAAAAACGTATAATTCGAATATGGTCTCTATTATGACAAGGGTCAATTATGACAAACTATCTCGCTCGGACTACCTTAAGTGCTTCTGGACGTAATGGTACGTCCTCTTATAATTTTTAAGAAGGAAGGTGGACGTACTATGACGTCCATTGAATATCATCATTGAACGGCAGCTGTAATTAATTGTGGCGGGTGACTCCGTAACAGTGGAACTCCGTGGCTAATCCCGGATGGCTTAAAATCAGCTGTGCCTAATGGTATGGCTGCAGTCTTTCTGGTAGATATACATATGACCAAAATGTGCCAATGTATGTTTTTATTGTAAATAAAAGTTCATTTACCTAATTTTAAAAGGTCTTCTTTCACAACCCAGGTAGTTGTGTAAACTCCTCATTTTTCTGAGAAAGCCTTCAATTTAAAGGATACCACGTATTGTGGATACCACGTGATAATAATAACACGTATTGTGGTAAGACAATGACATCAACTTTGAAATGATACCATTATACATTGATTTTAAGATCGATTTGGAAAAAATGATTGTGGTGTGGCGTAATTTTGTTGTTGAAATTTAACGAGGAATCTATTTTTCTATAAGTAGCCTAGATGTAAACTAGACGACCTAGGTTTGTTTCTCTAAGTAAAATTCGGAGAGAAAAGTATAAATTGTTGAAGAATAGCCATAGCTTCTCCGGCATTGTTCAGCATCTACTTGGAGGAGGCAATAGGAGGAGCACAAGAAATAGGATTTGTACGAAATTATGAGAAACGGAGAAGAAATGAACATGCTCCTCTTCGCAGACGAAATCGCAGTCATAGCTAGAAATCGCGGTGATCTTCAATGGTCTCTAAAGGTTCATCGGGCAGCCGGTTCCGATCATGTATTCCCCTATTTAAAAACGAGTACTTGGCCGCGTTAGTATTTGGTGTTCCGTAGTTCCATTTGATATGGGTGGTCATCTCTACGAATATAGTTAGGTCTCTCCATGGTTTCGTTCAATTCTTCCCAGCCCTTGTCTCCTGAGAGAATCCCGTGTACTGCACAGAGCCTGTTGATTATTCTTCTCGATTCAAGAGAGTAAAAAGAAGGAAAAATAAACCTCTAAATTCTGGTCTGGTGAATCCCGTCATTTTCACCCGAGTCGTCATGATGTCACCAATTCCGGTCATGACGGAATTTAGGATTTGCTCTTAAAAAAAACGGCTGACGTCATCTTTGATTTCCAAAACCGTCCAAGAATTCGTCTGTGCCTTCCAGTCGGGACGCGGAGTTGGTGGTTGGTGGAAAGGGTAGAGGTTTTGGTAACGGAGTGGAGGAGGGGCGTTCTGGCTTTTCCTTCGTAATTGGGTGAGATGGGAAGTTAATAAAAGAAGGGGAATCCTTGGCGGATTGTAGGTTGAGGAGGAAAATAAGTTACTTGGCTATTTGTTGAGGCTGAGATCATTCGCTCCTGTAAGGAGGGGTGGCTCGGTTGCGAAGGAAAGGATTATACTAGCATCATTCTGAGCGGCACGGGGTATCCTATTCGCCCTGCCTTCGGGAGATACATGACACAAATCAAGCCAATTAAGATGTAATATCACAATAATACTAATTTTTATTATTATTAGCTTATTTTGAGGGTTTAGGTAAAAATTATTAAACGCTACTTTTCCTTCGCCGACGTTTCAGAATATAATTTATAGATTGAAACACACCGTAATTTCCTCATGAGATATATATTTTCACGACCTAGGTTTCGTCGCTAAGCGACATCATCAGGTTTATTACAAGTTTGTTCATAGCATGTGACATATAATATACAACTTATGGTACAACATACAATGCAGTATAATGAAATACAAATTAAATGATAAATAATCTACAAGTTTGTCCATACATACTTGTAAATTATTTGTCATATATTTGTTGTCCGCATGAAAAACTTGTAAACTGCCTGATGATGTCGCACAGCGACGAAACCCAGATCGTGAAAATAAATGTATCCTGTGGAAATTACAGTGTGTTTCAACCTATAGTCATGAATAAACTCCACTTTCTCCGGCGAGATTTTGTAGAACAGCCTGTTGTACAATGATACTCAAACGATATGGTACTGTCTACCAAATTTATTTCAAACTCTTACAACACGTGTTTCAACTGTCTAGCAGTCATCATCAGGTAAGACTTACTTAAGTACTGCTAGTAGGTAAGGACTGCTAGACAGTTGAACACGTGTTGTAAGAGCTTGAAATAAATGAAGTAATTCCGCAAAGTTACGCCTGAAACTATCATTTTCGGAAAGTGTTCTATTCACATCTTAAGGGTTAGAATGTTAACACTCAGGATATGAAGGTCGTTCTTAAAAATAATCTATCACGCATATCCTCGCATCAATGACCTCGGAAACAGATATTAAGTAAATGAATTCAAAAGGGCCAGTGTTATTGTGGCCTCTCTCAATAATAATGCCAGCATTTCACATCTCCAGCACTCTTCACACGCGTATATTCGAATGACAACAACAATGACAACTGAAAATTGTCAGTTGTCATTGTTATTCTAAATAATCAATTGTCATTTTTAAATGACAATCACTACGTTTACCAATCGAACTCAGATCGATTTAGCCGATTCAGCTCGGTATGATGTACGCACGGGCTAGTGGTAACGATAAGAGAAGCGGGCTACCTCGGCCCGCTTTGTCTGCCAGTCTGATATTTCAAATTGAATTGACATTAACTGATTTAAATCAATATTTCAATCGATTTCGCATTGATAAACCAGGCAGTCCGAGTCGGCTGACTTACAATGTTCAGATCGGTCCGAGTCCATATCGATCTGAGTTCGATTGGTAAACGTAGTGATAGACAGTTAACGTACTACCGTCCCGTTCCTATGATAACGTAACGTACTATAAATCAGCGTTGACTTCTTTAAAATGTATTCTCCTTTTACACGATTATGTATTTTGTTTTTTATTTTAATTAATACTCGTAATCGTCCGAATTTCCGATGAAAATTATTTTAAAATCGAGTGGAGCCTGTAGCACTAAGCAGCCAATATATGTTTCGAGGTTTGCAATATATTTCTTGCTCGCCTTAAATTTCAAAGAGATTGTTGATATTCTTGCTTTACATGCGACAATTCGTCCATTCCGTCCGTTCCGACGCGCTGTTAATAGGAAAGTGAAGAAAGAGCAGGGTTAAACAATAAAGTTGTTTTTTCGGTCGTTAGGCTTCAGTTTGATGATGTAGTGCTCTCTCTCAATCTTCCTATCAATGTGTGGCGATACGCGGAGTACCGCCACTACACCTGCCGCCTTGTCCCGGCGGATCCGCGCTCGCCTCGCAAGCAGGCTGCCCGTCTTGTTTAATCTTGTAAAAGTCACCTGTCTGGGTTAAAAGCACACCCCCCGTTCTATAAGCTTTCGCTTATCGCATGGGAATAGGTGGCTGTGGGAAAAGGGTAGTGGGAGTGGGAAAGGGCTAGCGAACTACAACCTCTGAGAGTCCGACACCATGAGGCGGATTGACGTCAAAAGGACGACAATGGGCCCCCGCCTCCCCCCAGTGCTCGTGGCTGTTGGGTTCCCCCAACAACGTTGGACGAGTCGCCGTCAGTCTCGCTTACGCGAAGACTTACCGCACATCTGTTGAGAACCGGAGAAGCCTGTTACCCAAAAATTTGGGATAGGGTATCCCCCGACTCCCTTTAGCGGTGGACTTAGTGCGGTCTGTCGGAGTACGTCATTGGATCAGGGTCCTACCGGACCAATGGATTATCTAATCGGACCAATTCTGGTCAATTATAAGACCCTTCTCCTCGGTAGTCCCCGCCCACCGACTTTACTTTAAGCAGTAACTACTTCTCTTCATTCCGCGCTGCCAACGCTGCAATGGTGAAACCGACGTTATTTGAACACGCAACCTTCTTTTTCTCCGTGCTGCCCAACGTGAAGTGTCTGAAACGAATGTCAAGCTATTGAGCTGTTGAATAGCCTAAGCGGTGAGCCTACCAGAGCGAATGGAAAGCTCGCGTTGGTGATGATGAGTGGGCGTGGAGGTAGGGGCAAATGTCGTCATTGAACTCGCCCTCGGCGACAGAGTAATAATAACTTCCCGGAAAGTCCCGAGAGTCTTGGGGGGGGGTCGAAGGGAGAAGGCTTTTGCCGTTTGGAAAGGGCGCCGTTTTAAAGGGGAAAGGTCCTCCCACGACCTTTTTGAGGACGATTTGCGTCAGAAGGTGTTTCATGAGCGTGGTATGTTGAGAGGAGGTGGTGAATAAAGGGACTTTTCCCTGTCATTCCCTTACGCACAAAAAATACTACTCTGGTTTATTCTTGGATAGCACAGGGTGCGGCATTGTAACTTCCTTTTTTCAAAACGCAATAAAACCCATTTTATGAATCAGAAATTTTTTCTTTATTTATTTTTTATTATGTAGGTACATATCTAAAGTTTTGTTTTAAAGTTTTGAAAATCATATCAGATAGGTGACACTGTCCATACACTGAATAAGCCGATTTCTGGCGTTTTTCATGACCCTTACCAACATAGCAGCGGGTATGTTGGCAAATTCTGCCCGGATGTTGGCCTTCAGGTCTCGTAGGGTCCTTGGACGGTTGACATAAACGCGGGATTTAAAAAAAAACACAAATGGGGTTTTTTGGGGGGGGAGGTTGACACAAATGGGAGCAGAAATTGCCAACATAGCCGCTGCTATGCTGGTGAGGGTCATGACCAACTGTCATGACTCATGACAGACGCAAGAAATCGGCTCGTTCAGTGTATGGACAATGGGGGGGCGTCACCCATCTGATATGATTTTTCAAAACTGTCTGAAACTGAATTTTAGATATGTACCTACATCTTAAAAAATATAACAAAATTTCTGATTCGTACAATGGGTTTTATTGCGTTTTGAAAAAAGGAAGTTATACATCTACATCTACGTGATACCCTGCGAGCCACCACGAGGGTGTGTGGCAGGGGTTGAAGATCACCAAACATGCACTATTGACATGCTAGTAGGATATTTAAGGGAGATATGCTAGATAATAGGGTCACATGGAGCTAGATGGTTAGTATCTGCATAATAAGAAAGGGATTATTGGTTGTTAATACATGCATCATGCACTACAGACTACTCTAACTATATTTCACCTACCTATCCCTTTGCTACGCTGCCTATTGTTCTCTCTTTTAGTACGAGGGAAAAATGACATTTTAAATCTATCGGTACGACAATCTATCTCTCTAATTTTGTTAATATGATCAAACCTAGCATAATACGCAGGGGTTCTCAATATAAATATATCTAACGTCATCTGTGAACAAATCGGTTTCGAATTTACTTAAAAGGTTTAACCTAAACTTTAACCTTAGTTCTGATAGTAATTCCCATCCTAGTTCTTCAATTAATCTCGTAACACTAATACAATTATCATAACGGCCTTTAACAAACCTAGCGGATCTCCTTTGCACACGCTCTAATTCTTTTATTATACCTGCCTCGTACGGATCCCATATACTAGCGGCGTGTTCTAAATGAGGCCTGACAAGTGTAAAATAGCTTCTTTCTCGCACTCTCTCATCGCATTTGCCTAGAACCCTTTTTACGAATCCTAATCTAGTTATAATGCCGCGGCCTGTAGTTTAGCCGATAGTCAACCAAAAGAAAGAATGATAGATAGGTATGCAGCCATTCATTGGTCGTTCAATCCTAAGATTGGTTGACTGCGACCCTCCACCCCTTTGCTATCTAATGCTAGATCCCTCCCAAATATCAAAACCAAAGGAGATGAAAGAGATACATAATTTCCGCGGAGCTAGATCCACTCCTAGTCCTTCAATTCTGAGTTTGCTTACTTGCTGCAATCCGTTCTTCCCCATCTCACGGTAACACCTTAAGAACTCGGCTCTTTTTTTTATGCATTTTCTTGTCTTGTGTCTTTCATATCTTTGTCTTTCATATATTTTCTTTTTTTTCCCTCGTTATCAGGCATTCCTCATTCATTCATTCATTGGTCGTATAATCCTAAGATTGGGTGACTGCAGCCCTCCACCCTTCCCTATCTAATGTCAGTTCTCATACCTCAAGGGGTATCTCCACTCCTGTACTCTCCCCTTTTATTTGGTCCATGTACTTATTCCTTGGCCTTCCTCCTCTGGGGACTTTTCCCCTCTATTCTTCCATCGACTATCTCCTTCACAAAACCCATTGTGTCTCAGGATGTGACCAATCACACTCCCCTTCATGTGTGGGTGTGTTCCTGCAGTGGCTTTTGCATCACCTGTTCTCAATCAAGGAGCCTGACTATCTGTCTCAATTGCTTAAGTCTGTACCTAGTTCTCGTGGGGTCATAACTAGAAGCAACTCCTTGATGCTTTATTATCCTGCTCACCGCACCACTAAATTTAGTGATTCATTTGTCGTCACATCAACTAAAATATGGAATTCATTGCCAGTAAATGTTGAAAATTAATGAAAAATAATATAAAAAATGAAAAAACATTAAATCAATTGAAAAATTTAAAAGTAATATTTACGATTTTTTTCTAAATTTCTAATAGCACATTTGTTGAAATCTCTATGTGCATTTACTGTTTAATTTTTCTTTTTATGTCACAAATGAGCATGTATGTATGTATGCAAGTGTTTGTATTTTTGCTCTTAAGGGCCTGTACCCTGAGCGATAATAAATAATTTACTTTACTTACTTACTTCCATACGTCTTTCCCACAAATGTGTACGTCTTTCCTCACACTTGTTTCATGTATTTATCTGACGAAGGGTTAGATGGAAGAAGGGACCTCTTTAGTCTCAATCTCGCCCCAATAAAAACGCATTATTATTATTATCCATATGGTTCTTCTTTTCTCTGTGTTGTTCCATATGGTCATTTTCTCTTCCTATTCACCTGTAAATTTCGCCATCTCATGTTTTGTCCGTCCATTTTATCTCTCTATACTTTCCCCGTAATTTGCTTAATGAACTTTTTCTTGGCGAAACCGTAGAACAGAAAAAATCGCGTATTCCAATTATTAAGAAGTTAAACAAAGTGAACGAATGGATGACGTTAATTTTAGAAAAATCACGATCGCAGATTATCTCCATATCCAACCGCAAACAATCGCGGACCCAAACATTCGACGACATTCGCACTCCCGAATCATTTGAACGGAAAAATATGAGCCACTCTCAATCCACACATCGCGCGGACTTGGATTCAAAATGAGCCGTGATCATCGGTCCATCCCCCAATGCATCCCTCCGTGCTCGTGTGCAACATACGCGTCCGGCCGCCGGACGCGTCGCCATGGGAACCGACATCAATTTTTTCCGGCTGAATTAAAACAGATTAAGTACGGTCGCGTGGGGTCAAGGTGACCGGGCAGAGGGGTTGCGAGGGAAGGGAGGGTCAGGCGGAACGGAGTCATCTCCCTCTGACCACTTCCCTGTGTGTACACAAGGGGATTAGCTCGAGGGTCCAAGATCAGAGGGTAAGGAGAGAGAGAGGGAGAGGAGGGAAGTCAAAAGCGCGGGACTGTTATTAGAAGAAGAACCCTAGCTGGGGGTCAGATGGGGGGAATCACCCGGGAATTTGTCGGTCGAACGACTAATTTGATGAGAGGATCCTGTACCCGTGAAAGGATATATGCGGCCAACGAATCAACAT